>JAVALU010001941.1:0-65364 GCA_030770095.1 Gila robusta | reverse complement strand
GGTTTGTCTTTTAAAATTATAAAGTGTGTGTGTAAGATTAATGTAATAATGTTGAATTGAATGTTAAATTATGAATTAAACGATACTTTTCAATCTCAATCTCTCTCTTTCTCTCTACCTAATCTTTCTTTCTTTCTGACTACCATTAAAAGAGATCAAAGGGATATCTCAGGATATAAGTGTCATAGAAACATGAGGGTGAGCTCGTTTGACTCGGGCCAGCAAACAGCCAATCCTGAATCACCTCAACACTTACTGGCCACGCCCTAGCAACCATTGTCGAGCACCTTAGCAACCAAAATCCAAAGAGGGATATCTTCCATTCTGAATGTCACAGAGGCATGGGAGTTGGTTTATATCATTTATACTTACAAGCAGCCTTTGGAGTTTCATGATTGGCAGCTGCCAAGCCACTCCCTAGCAACCAAACAGAGTACCCTAGCAACCATTTTGCAAGAGCTATATCTCTGCATCAAAACATCGTATAGAGATGGGGGTTGGTTTATACATTCACATTGACTTTGGAGCTTCATGATTGGCAGCTGCCAAGCCACTCCCTAGCAACCAAACAGAGTACCCTAGCAACCGTTTTGCAAGACCTATATCTCTGCATCAAAACATCGTATAGAGATGGGGGTTGGTTTATATCATTCACACTGACAATCAGCCTTTGGAGTTTTATGATTGGCAGCTGCCAAGCCACTCCCTAGCAACCAAAGAGAGTACCCTAGCAACCATTTTGCAAGACCTATATCTCTGCATCAGAACATCGTATAGAGATGGAGGTTGGCTCTTTTGACTCATGCTAGCAAACAGGACTTCCAACATGGTACACATGCTAGCTGTGAATAGCTACATGCTAATGGCGATTAGGTAAGTGCTAAATCATGCCAAGAAATGTTAAGAATACCCTATCAACTGCCTAGCAACGCCCTAGCAACCACCCAGAATTCCCTAGCAACCACCCAGAACACCCTAGCAACCACCTAGCAACCACCCAGAACACCCTAGCAACCACCAAGCAACACCTTAGCAACCATCCGGAATACCTTAGCAACCACCTAGCAACCACCCAGAACACCCTAGCAACCACCTAGCAACACCCTAGCAACCATCCAGAATACATTAGCAACCGCCTAGCAACCACCCAGAACACCCTAGCAACCGCCTAGCAACTACCCAGAACACCTTAGCAACCGACTAGCAACCACCCAGAACACCCTAGCAACAACCTAGCAACACCCTAGCAACCATCCAGAATACCTTAGCAACCAGCTAGCAACACCCTAGCAACCACCCAGAATACCCTAGCAACCACCTAACAACCGACTATCAACCACCCAGAACACCCTAGCAACCACCTAGCAACCACCCAGAACACCCTAGCAACCGCCTATCAACAACCTAGCAACCATCCAGAATACCTTAGCAACCACCTAGCAACACCATAGCAACCACCCAGAACAGCCTAGCAACCACCTATCAACAACCTAGCAACCATCCAGAATACCTTAGCAACCACCTAGCAACACCATAGCAACCACCCAGAATAACCTAGCAACGCCCTAGCAACCAATCTTTCTTTCTTTCTTTCTCTTTCTACCTAATCTTTCTTTCTTTCTTTCTACCTAATCTTTCTTTCTACCTAATCTATCTTTCTTTCTTTCTTTCTTTCTCTCTCTCTTTCTCTCTACCAAATCTTTCTTTCTTTCTAATCTTTCTTTCTTTTTTCTAACTAATCTATCTTTCTTTCTTTCTTTCTAACTAATCTATCTATCTTTCTAACGAATCTATCTTTTTTCTTTCTAACTAATCTATCTTTCTTTCTTTCTAACTAATCTATCTTTCTTTCTTTCTCTCTAACTAATCCATCTTTCTTTCTAACTAATCCATCTTTCTTTCTTTCTAACTAATCCTTCTTTATTTTTCTTTCTTTCTTTCTTGCATTTCAGTTAAGCATTTCAAGCATTCACACGCATGTTCCGCAGGAAATGCAATTTTTCTAGTTAGTGTGAATGCTTCAAGCATTCACACTATTGAAATCCAAATCTTTATTATTATTCCGTATTCTTCCGTGGTCGCTTTCTTCTCCTCTCTACTTTGTGCTACAAAAAACATTCAACTATCAAAATGTTCAGCTTTTAAATGACTTGTGTGCTATTACTTTTCTTTTTGATGTGACTTTCAGATTTCTTAAAAATTAATATTAAAAACCATTAAAATCCCATTGACTTTCATTGCAACATGTTCAAATTGAGCCAAGACTACGGTGGCCCAGTAGTGTACAACACAAAAACTCAAATCTAAACTCCCTGAAGCCCTAGACTCAATTAAACTACCATTCTATATGTACTAATGAACTTATCTATCTATCTATCTATCTATCTATCTTTCTTTCTTTCTTTCTTTCTAACTAATCTATCTTTCTTTCTTTCTAACTAATCTATCTTTCTTTCTAACTAATCTATCTTTCTAACTAATATATCTTTCTTTCTTTCTAACTAATCTATCTATCTTTCTTTCTTTCTAACTAATCTTTCTTTCTTTCTTTTTTCTTTTTTCTACCTAATCTTTCTTTCTTTCTTTCTAATCTTTCTTTCTACCTAATCTTTCTTTCTTTCTAATCTTTCTTTCTTTCTTTCTTTCTTTCTTTCTAATCTTTCTTTCTTTCTTTCTTTCTTTCTAATCTTTCTTTCTTTCTTTCTTTCTTTCTAATCTTTCTTTCTTTCTATCTTTCTTTCTTTCTTTCTAATCTTTCTTTCTTTCTTTCTAACTAATCTTTCTTTCTCTTTCTTTCTTTCTACCTAATCTATCTTTCTTTCTTTCTTTCTCTCTCTCTCTCTACCCAATCTTTCTTTCTTTCTTTCTTTCTTTCTTTCGTTCTTTCTTTCTTTCTTTCTTTCTTTCTAACTAATCTATCTATCTTTCTAACGAATCTATCTTTTTTCTTTCTAACTAATCTATCTTTCTTTCTTTCTAACTAATCTATCTTTCTTTCTTTCTCTCTAACTAATCCATCTTTCTTTCTAACTAATCCATCTTTCTTTCTTTCTAACTAATCCTTCTTTATTTTTCTTTCTTTCTTTCTTGCATTTCAGTTAAGCATTTCAAGCATTCACACGCATGTTCCGCAGGAAATGCAATTTTTCTAGTTACCAACTGAAATTTTACATTTTGAGCAATTGGGGGAAAGCTTGGGGTCCATTTTATTTCTAATATAAGGGGTGATATGTAGCCGACGTATTATTTTGAATTGAATAGCACGTGCTCTGTTACACACTGATATTCTTTTAGCATGATCCCAGATTAAATCCCAATCCTCTCTTGAGATATTTACTACAAAATCATTTTCCCACATCTGTCTAAGATTATCTGTGTCTCCTGGGAGAGTCAGACTTAGTGTAACATAAATATGAGATATTTTTTTTTGTCTCGTGTCTTCTTGAAGTATTTTCTCAATTTCAGTTCTAGAATTATCAGTATTCAAAGTGGTCTTTTTTCCAATGAAGTCTCTTAGCTGCAAGTACCTAAAGAAATGATGTCTTGGCAGATTAAATTTAGCAGACAACTGTTCAAAAGACAGAAGAGACGAACCCTCAAATATATCTTTCAGCCACACAATACCTAAAGAATTCCAGAGGTTAAACCCAGAGTCATCAGTACCAGGAGGAAAGTCTGGATTATTTTGAATTGGTGTAAGAGCTGATGTCAGATTAAACCTACCCTCTAGCTTGCGCGACTGTGCCCAAGCTTTAAGAGTGTTCCGTATGATTGGGCTATCATATAGAACTTTTAACTTTTTAGGATTGACAACAAACAAAAGATTCTGAAGAGGGCACAGAGATTGTGAGGCTTCAAGATCAAGCCAAATAGAACCTGGATCATTCTTCAACCAGTCCGCCACAAAACGAAGCTGACACGCCAGCTGATACAATCTGATATCGGGAACATCTAGACCACCCTTATGACTAGGGAGCTGTAGTTTGCTCATTTTCAGTTTTGGTTTCCTTTTACTCCATATAAAACGAGAAAGCCATCCATTAAGCTCCTTAATAACCTTGCTAGAAAGTAAAATAGGCAGCATCATTAAAGGGTACATTAAACTAGGTAAAATGTTCATTTTGATTATAGCAATTCATCCCAAAAAAGATACGGGAAGAGCATTCCACCTCTGCAAATCATTATGAATTTTTTTCAAAAGAGGAGCAAAGTTACTTTTAAATATACGTTGGAATGTTGGGGTTATATGAAGACCTAGGTAAGTAAAACCTGACATGGAATATTTAACAGGGAAAGAGGAGAGCATTTGTGTTTCCGAGGTGAGACTGCCCAATGATAAAGCAACAGATTTTGTCAAATTAATCTTATAACCAGAAAATTCTCCAAAGAAGTGTATAACATTAACCAGTCGTGGAACTGATGTATTAGCATCCGACAAAAATAGCAGAATATCGTCTGCATAGAGTGAAATCTTGTGTTGTCTGTCATTTATTGTAACCCCTTTAATCAATGAATCATATCTTATGGCTTCTGCCAAGGGTTCAACGGCAAGGGCAAACAATAATGGCGAAAGTGGGCAGCCCTGCCTGGTACCCCTACCCAGAAGAAATGTTTTAGATCTGATGCCATTAGTGAAGACGGCAGATGAAGGTTTATTATAGAGCAGCTGCACCCACCTCAAGAACTTGTCCCCACACCCAAATTTCTGCAAAGTATAAAATAAGTAGGGCCACTCAACACGATCAAATGCCTTTTCGGCATCTAATGAAATAACTAAAGTGTCCAGTTTTTGATTCTGTGAGATATTAATTATGTTTAAAAGCCTTCTGACATTGTGGCTAGAACTCCTTCCTTTAATGAAACCAGTCTGGTCCTCACAGACTAATATTGGCAATACTTGCTCTAATCTGAGTGCAAGTATTTTGGATAACAGTTTCAAATCAGAATTGAGCAGAGCTATCGGCTTGTAAGATCCACAATCCGCTGGATCTTTCCCTTTTTTTAGAATCAACGAAATATCAGCGTCTCTTAGCGAATCGGGCAGCAATCCTAATTCAAAAGAGTGGTTTAACATCTCAAGAAGGGGATCCAACAGGACATAATGGAATTCCTTATATAATTCAGAACTTATGCCATCCGGGCCCGGTGCTTTACCGGCCTGGAGACTCTGAAGTGCTTGCATAGCCTCATCTCTACTAACTGGCGCATCAAGAAGGTCCCTATAAGCTTGTGGGAGAGTTTTCAAGGGTAAATTGTTAAAAAAGGAATACATTTGTTCTGCACCATCAACACATTGCTCAGATTTGTATAAATCCGAATAAAATTCCCTGAACACATAATTAATTGAAGGATTATCAAAATGTTGTTTGCCAGATGTGTCCAACACAGAGGTAATTAATTGTTGTTTTACCCTAATCTTAGTCAACTGAGCAAGATATTTACTGGGTTTGTTACCGTGCTCATACAATTTCTGCTTAGAAAATAAAAAATTTGTAGTAGCTTTTTGTGTTAATAGCAAATCCAGAGAGGTCCTAAGATTAGATATTCTTTCAAGTATTTTAGAGTCTGATGTTGCATTAAATTCCTTTTTAGCATTATCAAGTTCAGTTTCAAGAAGTTTTTGCTTTGCCAATTGTCTGTGTCGCTTGTTAGATGAATATGAAATAGTCAGCCCTCTAATATATGCTTTGCAGGTTTCCCATAATAAAGATGGGCTAACTGAGTCAGTAGAGTTAATTGAAATAAATATTTTGAGTTCTGTACAAAAAAAAGAGAGAAAAGCCGAATCCTTAAGTAAGCTAGTGTTAAAACGCCATCTTTTTGTTTGTTGTGAGACTCCCTGAATTAATATGTCTAAATATACAGCGGCATGATCTGATACTAAAATGTTACCCAACTCACAGCCAGCGATTGATTGCAAAAACAGCTTATTAATGAGAAAATAGTCAATCCTTGTGTGACATTTATTTGTGTGGGGCAGAATAGAAAGTAAAGTCCCTTTTTGTGGGGTTTAAAGTTCGCCAAACATCCACATAGTCTAGTTCTTCACAGATAGCTACTAATGTCTTTGACTGCTTAGTATGAGAGGGATTTCTAACAGGCCATTTGTCCATCAAAGGGTTCATCAGGCAGTTAAAATCCCCTCCGATTATAAGTGTTTCAGAGGGATATACAGAGAATTTAGCAAGGGTTGACGTGAGAAATTCAGGGGAAAAGTTTGGAGGAAAATACACATTTAGCAACGAAACCTCTTCCCCATACAGAACCCCATTAATATAAACATATCTACCAAGTCGGTCTTTGTCACTCTTTACAACATTAAAGGGGATGTTCTTATTAATAAGTATAGCAACCCCTCTACTACTAGTTGTGAATGACGAAAAAAAGATTTGACCAATCCAGTTGTGTTTTAACTTTAAATGCGCCTCATCATCCAGATGTGTTTCCTGTAGTAGAGCAATATCTACCTTTTCCTCAACAAGAATAGACATTACCCTCCTAAATTTCAGTGTTCCATGCAAACCCCTAACATTCCAAGTACATATTCTTAGTTTACTACCCAACATTAATGTATAGAGCAGATATTAATGAATAGAGCACAAAGATATAGAACTGCTCCTCCCTTTTTATAAAGTAGCAAATTAAGTACTCAAATGAAAAAAAGCCTGCCCAAGCCTCAACAGTGAACATTATAACAAATATAAAAAAACAAAAAAAACAATGAACAATACATTTACAAGGGGGATTTCCTCCATAACAAGGGGAACGATGCGCAACAATAAAGCGCTGTTCAGCGCAAAAGGCTCTTGCTGTGCAGACCTCAAAGAGAGGATGGCTGATAAACAAACACTAAACAACTCAAGTAGCCATGCACTTTAACGCAACCTGTCTCACTCATTGACAATTTAGAGAGTACGAAATCAAACAGGACTAAGTTAACATTACTTTTTAACATACCAGTGAGGCAGGCGGGAAACCAAACGGTCCATAAAATTGTGTAAGCCTAGCTAAGACCATCAGGTATCCATTCAAGAGAAAATGTTCACTTTGTCGAGTCAATAAAGGCCAGAACTTCTTCAGGGGACTCACAAACTTTAGTAGCTTTACCAATGGTAACTCGGAGTTTAGCTGGGTAAAGCATGACATACTGAGCTCCCATCTGCTGTAGCTTTTGCCGCGCCGCATAAAACTCCTTCCGTTTGCGTTGAACAGCAGCGGAAAAATCCTGATAGAACGATATTTTAGATCTCTTTTTTGTGCCTCACATCTGCTGGCATCCACGACCCGCTGTTTGAATATAGTGAATTTGATAAGGAAAACTACGTATACGGTTGCTAAGCGTTACAAGGAATACATGTATTTACAAACACAATACGACAATGAACAAAACACTAAAAGGATCCGAGAGTGAAAGAAACAGGGAGAGAGAGATGGAGAGAGACTGGAGATATCAGTGGCAAATTACAGACTTTAAGACCATTGAGAGACACCCGGAAAAACACAATCTTACTGCTCTGAAGACTCGTAAACGAATACTTGCATTTGGTTCTTATGTGGTGGAACACGGCTGCGTGAATGAGCTGTGTGTCTTGTGTGTTCCGTTGGGGCGTCACGTGGTTGCGGGCGGCTCGTCCAAGGAGCGCGCACGTGTGGCGTTGGAGCGTCACGTGATGTGCGGGTGTGTCCGGAGAGCACGCAATTTTAAAGCTTAAAAGGTCTTTGATGTAAAGTTACCAAAAGAATAATTCAGACTAAGTTCATTTCCCTTCGTGGAAGTAAACAGAGTCGAACACAGAAAACAAACTCAACGAAACAAAACAAAACAAAGAACAGAAAAGATCCCCGGGGCGGGGACCACGAGAGAGGATTACATGGTGAATCACGGAGGTGAGGTACGAGAGAGAGAGAGAGAGTGTGTGTCGCGCCAATATTTATCACCTCGGAGAAATCCAGCCTCTTCCTGTCGGCTTGGCCAATCGGAGGGTTGGAAGTCACAGGCGGGAATTTAGTTTTTATTACTCTTTGTCTAAGAGCAATAAACTTAGGTGTGTGTGTGTGGGGAGGGGTTACAGTCTAAAGACATTTCAATCTTCAATGATAGTAAAACTTATCAAAAATACACTTTCTTTTTATGCATATTCGCGTTGTTCACACCACGAGTGTTCTACTGAACGCTATGTAAAAGTTAAAGGAATATACAGTTATATTTAAAATGCATAATGGCTAATAACTCAGTCTTGTAACAGAACACCCCATTCTGTGTGTGTGTTTGAGAGTGTGTGTTGGAATGTCTTCCGGGGTGAATCTGCATGCGTGGGGCACACAAAGTTGTCCTCAGACCATGCTAGGCCATATTTATGGACCAGAGTTAGAGAGGAGCATTTTGACATCAACAATTTAATGGGTCATCCGGACAACGCCGATACCCTACAGTCCCCCCTTCCGTCGGATGAAGTCCCTGTGTGGACATCATCGGACGGCACCCATCGCAATGGACGGATGGCAGGTGAATCATGATGGTCGTGTAGCAGGTGGTCATTAGGGCTGAGGACTCAGCTTGATGAGGTTCGAAACGGTCTCTGGCGTGGTACTCTCTTCCTGGGGGTTCTGGCGGGAACCTCCAGACACGGCTTTCTTGAGCTTGGCCATGGATGTTTGCATCTCGTTGAGCCTCCTGTAGAGGATGAAGGCCAAGCCCAGTGTCAGAGTGTAGTTGATTATCGTAGAGATACACAGCGCAGTGTCTGCTGCAGTTCAGGATTGGACAACAGGTAAGGTAGTCGGTATGGGTAGTCGAGACAAAGCTTGGAGGGCTGTGTCGATGGAAGAAATGTCAATTAGCTGGGACCCCCCTTACGCAAACCACAATTCCTGTTCTGGAGTTAAGGTGAAAGTGTGGTTCCTGAAGAAGGATGGGATTTCCAGTTCTAATTTGTACTCTTTGCTTGGAAGAGGGTACAGTGTCAGGTCATCCAGGTGGAGGATGGCACCTTTCGGTACTTGAATCCACCCGCTCTGGTTGAGCCGGGTGACACGGGTGGCAGTGTTATGTTGGTCACAGGTGAGTGTAGCTGTGCGTACAGGAGTGTTAACAAGCCACCTGTCGCCTACAATCTCTGCTTGGGTCTCGGTGACTTGAGTGCGAGGCTTGGCTTTGGCAGGGCAGCGTGTGCCACTGATCTGCAGCCCGCAGATTCCGTCAGTGTTGTCTCTGCAGAAAGGTTCGTTAGGGCAGAGATAGTGAATGTCTTTGGTCAATGTGCACATTTGTGGATTCGGAGCTGGGGACAGCTTAGTGTCGCTGTCGTGCACATGTGTGGATTCGGAGCTTGATGTGAGTGTTACCTTTCAAAATCTGACATTGACAATGTTCTGGAGCCGGTGGATTCGGCTTGACTATGATGGGCAAGTTCAGGAGCAAATCCCACTTCTCTCTGCTTGGGGTCGACGCAGAGTGGGTTGGCACTACCCAGCGAGTAGGCAAGGTGTATTTGTAGAGAGTCAGTTGGCGTGGTGATGGCGGAAGCCAGCACGGTTTGCACAAGGCTTAAGGGTATCAGGTGCGGGGGAATCCTACCCCTGGCTAGGCTGTCAATGGAGGAGTTCACCTCCGGCAGAGTGTCTGTCATCAGGGCTGTTACCAGCTGAGTTGGAGCAAAGTAATTCGGGAAGACAGTAAACAGCTGTTTCATGGAGTTCACTGTCTGGGTCAGCAGAACGCTGTGAGTGTTGAAAATTACCACAATTTCCTTTAGTGTCTTGTCCCTGGTCTGCAGGGATGCACTCTGTTGTGAGTTGCTCTTTTATCTGTGGAATCTCAGTCTGAATTTCGGCTACATGCCGCCTCACGGTGGCTAGGTTCACTGTATTCACACTGGACATACAAGTGTTAAGCAGAGTGGTGACGGCTCCGGGCAAAGCTCCCAGAAACAGTTTGGAGCGGTGGTTGTGTCCACCTAACTTGTGTGATAGTCATTTTCTCAAGTTGGTCGAGCATGTGCTCGACAACAGCCTCAGCGTGAGTGAGGGCGTTCTCTGTCCCTCGGCACCTGCCCAGCTGTATTGTGTTGTTACGCTGGGGCAGTGTGTTCTGTAGGCGTTGCGAGGATCAGGTGGCACATACACTTTCTGAGTGCGGGTCCGACAGGGAAGGAGTCCTGGTTGTTCCCTTAGGACGATGCCTGATGCCGGACCTGGTGAGATGTCCGATTGCGGCTGCCCTCTGGTTGGCTGGAAGCACCGCAGCAACCTGGTAAAAGTGAAAGGGAGAGAGAAAGAGAAAGGGAGGAAAAATTTCAGCGCGTGTCGTCCTTGGTTGGCTAGGACAGTCTTTTTGCTTTGAGGACGTCGGTATGCCACTTGCTTCGGTGTCTTGCAAGTGTCTCTGGTGCTGCGGTGTGCAGCACATGGTGCGTCATGGGTATACATTGGCATGACCCCCCTTTTGCACTGTGGCACCACAAGCTGTGGCGCAGTGGTGGCATCAGGTGCAGAACGCTGAATGTTGTCCTGTGCACGTAGCATGTGCTGGTTCACGTCGGTTGTCTGGGGCACCGGTTGTCGGTGGGTGCAGACGGCGTTCGTGGGTGGTTGGAGGGGTATGAGAGGTGGTTTCTCACAGTGTCCATTGGTTTGTCATAACCTGACCTTAACCTTCCAGCTTACCTAAGGCTAAGCAGGGGCTCTGTGACATTTTGTCATACGTGGTGAGACTAATGCATGACCCTAAAAGTTTAGAACCACGATTTAATGGGTTCGCTAGGAATGCAGCATAAAGCTATGTGTGTCACGTGTAGCTAGACAGTGAAGTGTGTCTTGTATCCTTATCTAAGCTGTGGATGTTAGGAGGCTAAGACTTATGTTGGTTCCGAGAGTATTCCTGGAAAGGGCATAGCCGAGATGAAATAACGGACTGAAGATGGTTCTTATGACTAAATTATTTCTCTGGACTTAAGTAGTGGTTCACTACGGCTTGACGAAGTGAATGATAGGGGAAGAAAAAACTTTCCTATTCAAATTATGCTTATTATCAATCCTCAGGACTATAGTTATGCCCTAGTAATTGTTGAAATTACTTGTGGTGCAGGGTCATAAAAGTGAGTGCACTTGTTGAAAATAAACAAAATAACAAATAAAGGTGTCTCTGTTTCCTTTCTGGGCCCTATGGGAAATGGAAGCACATTCCAACAAGAGAGGAAATGGAATTAAATCATGTAGATGACCGAAAAGACAAGGTAATAGCTGACTGCTATTATTATTAAAGTAAAAATAAAAATAAAACTTAGGTGAGTGGTCAAAACAGCGGGAATGATCCGAATGTGAGAATAGTCAGTAGCACTAGTGATTAAGCTTTGGATTTGCCTGGATGAGCACGCCATAGTTGGTAACCGCGGTTGCGTGTTCAAGACAACTCTGTGTGTGCCCCTCCAAAGGTTTAGTCAACATGCTAATGAAAATTCTCATTACTATACTGATTCTTCTCTAGCTACACATTTTATATGTAATTAAACGTAAGTTTAATTGGCGGGGCATCTGCAAATTTTGCCTACAGTGCTCCGCAAGGACTACGCCTACACTAGTGAAGGTGAACTGTAGCTGAGAAGAATTACAAACCCTAACTGGGTTAGCGAAAGTATTTAGAATACTTTGCACTGTATAAACAAAAGCTGTAATTACGGCTTCAAGTAAATGATGCTAGCTGTTAACTGCTAACTGTAAAAGTTATTATTTAACTTAGCCTAAGCTGGATGGATGCTAGGTTAGGTTAGCTTAGCGTAAGCTGGATGGATGCTAGGTTAGTTTAGCTTAGCGTAAGCTGGATGGATGCTAGGTTAGGTTAGCTTAGCGTCAGCTGGATGGATGCTAGGTTAGCTTAGCGTAAGCTGGATGGATGCTAGGCTAGGATAGCTTAGCCACCTAGGCTGGTTTGTTTACAAAGTGACATCAGGAGTTAGCACTTCCTGTGACAAGTCGTTGTCATGGGAACCCGAGCATGTCAGAACAATTTGACAGTACCTGAAGAATGTTTGCACCCTTTTAAATGAGTTATGCATGTTTAAACGGGTTAAGAGGGGTGCCTATACTTTAAGTCTTTCAAGAACTTGATGTTACATTAAGAAAAAAACAACTGTGTTTTGGCATTTGCTAATTTTACTCATGGAACTCTTTTTACTTTACACAACTTATTCTATTTGTTTACAGAGTAAGGAAATAGATTTGTCTAAGCATCTATAGTTACGTCGCTCACATGCATAAATGCTGGCTTTTCAGCGAGTAAACAGTTTTGGTCGCGAGGTTGCTCTCTTTGCTTGTAGATGCAGCTAAAATTTAGGTTAATTACATCACTCTAACAATACTTTGTAAGGCCTTTACATTGCAGAAAGGGGAGCATCACCCAGGTGTACATATATATACATACATCTATATAACCCTGTCCTGAGCTTTTATGTCAGGAACAGGTTTAGCAATACTGCAATTTGGATTTCTTTAACCAAAGCAGAATAGATATCGGTACAGTTTACAAGCTGCTGATATGAGATTTCTTTGTCAAACAGACTTACGCTTTACTGCTGAACTTACTGATATTAGTTGGAAATCTGAGACTCTTGCACTTACAGTAGGAATGTCAATTTCAGCTATTATTTTATCTGCATTTAGACAAGCCAGCAACCAGTGATCAAAATGCGTATCGCATGTTGTTTAGTTTGGATCGCAATGATCACATGCACACCTGTAGGTCAAAAGTAGTTTAAAACTCAGGTGGTTTTCCTACACTATGGCGTCACGGTGACGTATACCTTATTTGGAGCTAGTGTTTCCTGTAACCCTTCATTGTCATGGAAACTAATGTGTAGCAGTGTCATTTCAACAAACATTTGCAACATTCTAGTTTCGAAAGAGTCGTGCATAGTGTGTTGGCAGGTGAGGCTTACAGGTCCATTCAAGATTTTCTTTAAATCAGTAAAATTCTAAATTGTCTAATGCAGAGTCTTGCTTCTCTTCGAGCACACATTTTCATCTACTTTAAAAGTTTTTTATGTTCTATGCTGACCAGGGACCCTTTTACAGAGTCTTGCATTGTGTTCATGCTGTGTGTCTTCTGGTTTTGCAGTTCGGAATCAATGGGGTCTTAGGGACCCTTTCTGAGGAGGCCTTTTGTGTTAGAGGCCGTCTGTATCAGGTCACGCATCGTTGAGCAGCGTTTCTTGGTCTTTGGCGAGCTGGAAGGTGCAGGGTAGTGAACTTGACCTTGACTTGGTGCTGAGGCTATGTACCCATGGATGGCTGCTGGAGTTCCTGGGAACTCTGTGACCTTGGAGTCTGGCTTTGTTGTAGTTCTCGTGACCTCTGTGACCGGAGGGGTTCTTGAACTTGGGTCCAGGCTGTCAGGTGTTGGAAGTCTAATAAAAGCTCAAAGCATTCTAGCAGATCTTTGCCAATCAGAAAGGGGTAAGTGTCCATTTGTGAGATGTACACCGGATGGGTAGGACTCAAAAGGACCAATTGTCAGGTCACTGGGAGCTACCTGTTCGAGCCTGATGTTGTTCTGGCTGTACGACTGCACCTTCAGCTCACATGTTTGAAATGTAAGAGTTCGATCTTGGCTCTTAGCTTTAGCACTGAGTCTTTCAAAGAGTGGAGCTGACATTAACGTGGTGTCTGAGCCGGTGTCTAGCAGGGCTTCAAGGCTCAAATCATTGTCTATAGTGATGGCTAGGTAGAGTTTTCAGGCCACCCCCCTTTTGATCAAGTTTCCCAGAAGTCTTGGCTGGTGTGGTGATCGATGGGCGGTTAGGGCCGGTCTCGTTTGGGTCGCTGCAGAGGCAGGTAGCCAAAATAGCATTTCTTAGTCTTTTGGGACTTTGGTCCCAGTTGTGGGACACTGGGCTGTCATGCTCAGGCTGTGCAGCGGTCAGCGGTGGTGGCTGGGTGATGCTGTCACTTTGTGATGTGACAGTCAGCTCTGTGGTCTGATGCTGATGAGCAGTGTTCTGGGTGCCTGTTTCAGGTCTTACGCTTAGACATAGGACGTCTGGCTTGTCCCTCCTGTTTCTCTTGTGAGATCTCATGTGCAGAAGCTCTTTCAGCACCTTCAGGATCTCTGCCGTCTCTGACGTGGCTGCACTGTTTTTGTCTGATGTGTGCTCAGACGTGTGCTTACCAGTGGCATGTTGAGGCAGGCTGTCTGGGCTTGAGTCTCTTGGTGATGGGGGTCGGCTGTTTCTGGGTCGCCGGCTGGCTTCCCAGAATCTTTCAGAGCGCTCGCTCTGGTGCCTTGGACGAGCACCATCACGGCTGTGCTGCCCTCTGCTGGCCTGGAACGGTCTTGGCTCTCTGTAAAAAGGGCTGTGGTGTTGTGGGGCGCCCTCTAGAGGCAGCTCTGAGTAGTGTTCAGAGACAGAGTAGATTGTGGGGTTTTTCAAAGTCTTTTCGCACACAGTCTTTTGCTTGGTGTAAGCTTCTCTTAGCTGTTGAGTAGTCGTTGGTCTGATTCTGGGTCAGAGAATTCTTTACTGAAGGCCTACCGCAGCGACTGGTGGTCCGACTTGACTGTCTCTGGTTGGCGGTCGAGGAATCTGCGCACATCACGACGGGACGTGGTTCTGAGCAGGTACAATCTGTCCTACGCGATGACGTTGGTAACAGTTTGTAAGTGAAAGTCAATGTCCTGCTGGTAGGAGTGAACGTAGGGATGTTTCTGGCCGGCTTGTTAAGTCTTTTTGGAGCCATGCCGTGGTTAGTGGCAGGGGTACTTTGGAAAGGCTCTCCCCCCCTCGCTGCTGGCGGGGGTTCTTGTGGATGGTAGCACGGGCCTCTTGCGAGTTTCTTTCGCAGGCCTTGGCTTTCGAGTCTCTTTAAGTTCAGTCTCTGCTCTTTGCAAAGGGCTTCACTTTTGTCGGAGTTTCTCGTTGAGTTTCTCGTTTCTCGTTGAGTTCCTCTCTGGTTCTTTTCTCTGACTGCTTTTCTCTGACTGCTCTACACATAATCTGCGCATGCGCGTGCGGTGTTTGTTTGTGTTTGGAGCTCCGTCGAATTGATTCATTAATCCTTGATTTTCTTCTTTACCACTCATTTATAAACAAGCACTTTCTATTTTTATATTGTGTGAACTTATCCTCGATACTATTCCCTATAAAAAACAATCGGATTGCTTAGATATTCGCTACTTAGATCCAACTTTGCGAATCTCGGCTACTAGCCTTTTAGTAGCCCGCTAGCATCTCACGCGTGGGCTCGCGCCTATCGATCGTCTGATTTTACACCCGTTTCACTGAAAGGATACAGGTTATATCCAGCATTCCAGTCCTAAATTAGTAGTGATATTGGTAGTATCACTACTAATTTGCTATTCATCTGTTATAATGGCGAACATATCGGATGTGTGTCTAATGTTACCTCTGAGTGCAGGTGAGGACACATTCGAGCTGATTGCGGTACGATTGGAGCTGGAATCGGTGGAGAAACAGATCCGTGGTCTGCTGGAGAAGCAAGCCGAGCTGCGGGATCGGCGATCAGCGCTTGAAACGTCACGCGCCGATGCTCACAAGTCAGTGGTTAGTAACTTTTTGACTCCGACTTCGTCTACTCCGTGCGTTTCTCTGCCCAGGAGGACGCGATCATCTCTGGCTTCATTCACTCCGGCACCGACACAGCACCATGGACCCTGGGTGATCCCACAGCGGAAGACACGAGCCAGGACCAGAGCAAGAACCTCTCCGCCACTCCCGGTCTTCGAGATCTCCACCCGGAACCGCTTCTCCCCTCTTCGCGAGTCGGAACGTGACGACCCCGTGATCATCGGCACTTCCATCGTCCGTCATGTCCGCACTACCTCAGGTAAGGGTAAGGTGCGCACTCACTGCTTTCCTGGTGCTCGTGTTCTTGATGTCGCCACGCAGGTTCCCGAGATCCTGAACGGTGACGAGCGCGTCGGAGCTGTGGTGCTGCACGCGGGAACGAACGACATCCGGCTGCGGCAGACGGAGGTTCTGAAGAAGGACTACAGGAGCCTGATGGAGACGGTACGCAGCACAGCGCCTGAGGCAACGATCATCGTGTCGGGACCCCTTCCCACGTACCGACTAGGACATGAAAGGTTCAGTAGATTATTTGTACTAAATGAATGGTTAATGTCATTGTGTAATGAACAGAAACTGCTCTTTGTAAATAATTGGGAGCGACCTAGGCTCTACCGCGCTGATGGCCTGCACCCCAGCAGAATCGGAGCGGCTGTTCTGTCGGACAACATCTCCAAGAAGTTGCACACCATCTGACTAGTAAGTCAAAGTCCAAATCACAATCTTTGCTGTCCCAACTTAATTGATATGAGTAGTGTAGAACATTATATAGAAACTGTGTCTATTCCTCGTCTAGTGAGGCCAAACAATAAATCTAGTGTAGGATCTAGGAAAAATCTTATTGTAATTAAACCAGAAAATCTAAATATCAGTGAACAAAAACAATTTCTAAAACTAGGTCTTCTAAACATTAGATCGCTCACACCTAAGGCGGTTATTGTAAATGAAATGGTCACAGATAATAGTTTCGATGTACTTTGCCTCACTGAAACCTGGCTTAAACCAAATGAGTATTTCGGTCTAAATGAGTCTACTCCGCCAGGATACTGTTATAAACATGAGCCCCGTCCGATCGGTCGTGGCGGCGGTGTTGCAACAATCTATAGAGATATTCTTAGTGTTAGTCAGAAAACGGCTCACAGGTTTAATTCGTTTGAAGTACTTGTGCTAAATGTTACGCTCTTAGATGTAAGAAAGAAATCCCTATTATCTCTAGCCTTGGCGACCGTATATAGACCTCCAGGGCCTTATGCTGATTTTCTAAAAGAGTTTGCAGACTTTCTCTCAGATCTATTGGTCAATGCTGATAAAGCAATAATTGTTGGAGATTTTAACATACACGTAGATAACACAAATGATGCGTTAGGGACTGCGTTTACAGATTTATTAAACTCCTTTGGGGTCAAGCAAAACGTCAGTGGTCCCACTCATCGTCTAAATCATACACTAGATTTAATTATATCATACGGAACCAATCCAACCGATATAGATATTATACCGCAAAGTGACGATCTCACTGATCATTGCATGGTAACGTGCATAATACGTACTGCTGAAATTTGTCATGTTGCGCCACGTTATCGACCAGGCAGAACAATCCTTCCAATCACTATAGATAGATTCTCAAATAGCTTACCTGATCTATCTCAGCTGCTCAGTGAACCCAAACAAACAGATGAACTAGAGGTAATGACCAGCAGTTTGAGCACCATTTTCTCTAGTACATTAGATATTGTTGCACCAATTAGATTAAAAAAGGTTAGAGAGAAAACTAAAGCACCATGGTACAATAGTACTACACATGTTATCAAGAGAGAAACTCGTAACTTAGAACGTAAATGGAAACAAACTAATTTAGAGGTCTTTAGAATCGCGTGGAAAGACAGTATTTCACATTATAAAAAGGCTCTAAAAGCAGCCAGGGCTGAGCATCTCCGCAAACTAATAGAAAATAACAAAAATAATCCAAGGTTTTTATTTAACACCGTGCCTAGACTAACAAATAAACAGGCATCACCAGAGCAAAATATTCCGTTACAGTAAAGTTGTAATGATTTTATGAATTACTTCAATGAGAAAATAGAAAGCATCCGAAATACAATTGTAAATGTACAATCCTCTATGGTGTCTTATGATTTAGCCTCAATTATCGCCCCTCAAGAACAACTACACCGCTTAACAACTATAGGACAGGAGGAGCTAAATAAACTTATCATTGCATCTAAACCAACAACATGTTTATTAGATCCGATACCCACTAAACTACTGAAAGAAGTGTTACCTGTAATGGAAGAGCCTCTTCTCAATATTATTAACTCGTCTTTATTTTTAGGTCATGTTCCAAAAATATTCAAGCTGGCAGTAACAAAACCTCTTATTAAGAAACCGCAATTAGATCCAAATAACTTAGCAAATTACAGACCCATTTCAAATCTTCCATTTATGTCTAAAATACTAGAAAAAATTGTGTCTGCTCAATTGTGCTCTTTCTTGCAAGAAAATGAGATATATGAAAAATATCAGTCAGGATTCAGACCGCATCATAGCACAGAAACTGCGCTAGTTAAAATTACAAATGATTTACTTTTAGCTTCTGACCAAGGCTGTATCTCAATACTAGTTCTACTCGATCTTAGCGCTGCGTTCGACACTATAGATCATAAAATACTCTTGGATCGACTACAGAACTACACTGGTGTTCAGGGACAGGCATTAAGCTGGTTCAGATCGTACTTATCAGACCGTTACCATTTTGTCTGTTTCAATGGGGAAAAATCGAAGATAACGTCAGTAGACTATGGAGTGCCGCAAGGATCGGTGTTAGGCCCTCTGCTATTCTCAATATATATGCTGCCACTTGGTAATATTATAAGAAAACATGGAATTAATTTCCACTGCTATGCTGATGACACTCAATTATATATTTCATCCCGACCAGATGAAAACACTAACTTATCTAAATTGACAGAATGTCTTAAAGATATAAAATGCTGGATGATGTGTAATTTCCTGCTTTTAAATCCAGATAAAATGGAGGTATTACTTATTGGTCCAAAAAAAAAAAAAAACCTACCCACAAAATCTCTTACAATACAACTTTAATTTAGAAGGATGTCCTGTTACCTTATCCACTACAGTAAAAGACCTGGGTGTTATACTAGACCGCAACTTGTCTTTCGAAAATCATATTTCATATGTTACAAGAACTGCCTTTTTCCACCTTAGAAACATTGCTAAAGTACGTAACATGCTATCTATTTCTGATGCAGAAAAGTTAGTTCATGCATTCATGACCTCAAGACTAGATTACAGTAATGCTTTATTAGCTGGTTGTCCTGCATCCTCAATAAATAAGCTACAGTTAGTCCAAAATGCAGCCGCTAGAGTTCTTACTAGGTCAAGAAAATATGATCATATAACACCGATTTTATCATCTCTACACTGGTTACCTATTAAGTTCCGTATCAATTACAAAGTACTACTACTGACCTATAAAGCCCTAAATGGTCTAGCTCCTGTGTATTTAATGGACCTTCTATCGCCCTACAATCCATCGCGTTCTTTAAGATCCCTAAATTCGAAGCTTCTGGTCATTCCTAGGATATCTAAGTCCACTAAAGGAGGGAGGGCGTTCTCACATTTAGCTCCTCAACTCTGGAATAGCCTTCCTGATACTGTTCGTTGCTCAGACTCGCTCTCCCAGTTCAAAACTAGATTAAAGACGCATCTCTTCAGCCAAGCATTCACATAATGCTTGCCTTTTATACCACTGTTGAATCAGATCGAATGCATTAATATTATGAACAGCAGCTACGCTAATTATTTCCCATCTGCTTTTCTGCTGTTATCTCGGGACGCTAGTCCCGAGGTAAATAGCGTTCGTCAGCTCCAGTTTGTATCCAGCCTCTCACGGAGACTTCAGATGCCCCAAACACCTGCGATGAGACGACTCGATGCCTGTGAAGAGACGACTCAACACCGGCGATATGTTATGCCCTAAATTAATACATGATGATTAACTAACTGTATTTTTCTATGTACATTTCTGAAATGCACTTTCTGTAAAGCTGCTTTGAAACAATATGTATTGTGAAAAGCGCTATACAAATAAATTTGAATTGAATTGAATTGAATTGTCGGTCTGTGTGTAGACGAAGATCAGACAGGGCAGTTTGAAGTCTTTCCACTTTCTCCTGTAGCTCGGGGGCTCTTGAGTCACTGGCGACCTTGGGCAGGAATGGAGGCGTCATGGATCTCAGCCATGTCTCCAGGTTGTCCC
Organism: Gila robusta; assembly: GCA_030770095.1. Classification (NCBI taxonomy): domain Eukaryota; kingdom Metazoa; phylum Chordata; class Actinopteri; order Cypriniformes; family Leuciscidae; genus Gila; species Gila robusta. The sequence continues at coordinate 45,507 of JAVALU010001941.1, read as the reverse complement.
AGCAGGTTGTGGGACTGTAGGACCGGAACATACTGGCTCACTGTGGGCGAGAGGAACACAGCACACACAAAGAGACCAATGCAAGTTCGTTTACGAGTTATAATACTAAAACGGGCGATGCCGTCTACGAGAATTTCGGCTAACTGATGCAGACAGTTGGGCCGTTATGTGGGGACAATTTGCATAGGTCAGCGTGGGGCCTAAATAAAGATTTTGACAGGGCGGTGGCCTAGTGGGTCATCTGTTGACGCTAATGGCTTGGTTGTCAATCTGTTATTTGGCTTTTTGGTGTCTCTCTTGGTTCTGTCTCTAGGTGAACTGAAAGGAACAGACCACAACAGAACAGAAAAATAGCAAGATGGAAAAGATTGAAGTAAAATGAAACAATAAAAATGAATAGGTCTGTAATGAAATGGAGTAAATAATAACACGGGAAGTGTTACGGGAGATAAGGAGGCCTGAGCCTGCTATGTGTGGCTTAGAGAAGAGGAGAGGGGCCAAACACTTAAATGACCAGGGGAATATCTAATATTCTGTGGCCTATACTAAAGGAATGGGTTTTACCATATTTTTAGCTTGCCTGGGGTGAATTGAGGTCATCTCTGGTTGGAGCCGGCGTTGTGGTCAATCTTTCCGTCGTCCCCAAACACTCGACCGCAGTGTCCCAGGGCCCTTCTGTTTATCTATACCAAGGTGCGCGCTCACACAACTTGACTTGTGTGTCGACTAGCGTGGTGGACTTTTCTTTGGAGTGCCAAATTGCTGAGTCATGTTGCGTGCCGCACCAATGGAAAGAGACAGAACAGGTCCGAGACTCACGCACGGCGAGCGTCGGTAACGCCGGTCAGACGACCCCGCTCGCTGGAAACCAACCAGGGAGGCCTGTCAAACCACCTCAGCACAAGAGTGTTCTACCTATAAGTACAAAACAGGGTGAAGAACAAGTGAAACTTAAAGTGAATTAAGGCTTTCTTTGTTTAAACCAAATTGAGTATTTATGTATGTAGAAAATAAAAGCAAAGGCTTTACTAAATAATGGTCAAAACTAAAGGGAATTATGACAATGATGTTAATTTATCAGAATAACCTAACCCCAAAAGAAGTATTGATAAGTAAAGCAGGATGACACAAGAGGAGGTAAGCTGTAGTGGCAGGTTTGTGCCACAAGGGAGTGTACCTCCTTTCAGTGGTCACCCTGGTTACAAGACAACTTAGTTTAAATTCATTCAATTAAGCTTAATAAAGAGATGTTAATTAGCATCTAAGATAGTAAGGATACAGTCATGATAAAGTATCAGTACGAAGAATGAGAAAGGGGAGAAAGGGAAAAAAATTAAATGAGAATCTTAATTCAAATTTAAATTAGAAATTTTATATTTCAAACCAAATTTGAATAAGTGTAAGACGAGTTGAAGATCAGAATTAAATCCGATGATAATCACGATTCCTGTAAGGTATCAGTGATAGCACATCAAATAAAACCAACTGGAAATTGACCACTTCAAAACAGAATGAAAGCAGGAAGGAAGTGATAAACCGACTTAGCAGGGGATGCCACAAGGTGGTGCGTTCCCTCTTAAGTGGGTATCAGTGACTGAGCTGAGACTTAACTTAAATTTTAATTCAAATCTTGTTTGAATCAAATTCAAAATAAGTGCAAACAGTCAGAGGCAGGAGAATCTAACATCCAATAATATTTAGCACAAGCCGAGCTGTCAATGCACATATATATTGAAGTTAGACCGCACAATTTCACAATTCACTGGGAAACATGAAATGGCTGGAAGAGAGAATTTGAGAAAAGAATGACCTACTAATAATGTCCGCGCGATGGCGCTATTGCGTGCATGCAGGATGAAGTCAGGGCGTGGTGGTAATTTGAGACTGTCAAACACTTAAAGGCTGTCCTCTAGTGTTTGTCAGCGGAATAACAACCAGCCTGCTTCCAAATGTGATTCAAATCTGAACGCGTGCAGACGTACTGCACAAATCACAACATAAAATTTAAATCTTGGCGGATTTTTAGTGCTATATTTCACAAGCACGTTTGGCAGGATTTTTTCTTTTTTTTTTTTTTTCGCTGCGCTGTGCAAAAGAAAACAGGAATTATTCGTCTGTCGTTTCGGATCCAAATAACATTTATCAAATAGCACTTATGATTAAAAATGTTTCTAGGTTTTGGATTTTTTTTTTTTTTGGTGTTATATTCTAACAACACGTCTGGCAGGGTTTCTTCGCTGCATTGTGCAAAAGAAAACAGGAATTATTCGTCTGTCGTTTCGGATCCAAATAACATTTATCAAGTAGCACTTATGATTAAAAATGTTTTTAGGTTTTGGATTTTTTTTTCGGTGTTATATTCTAACAACACGTCTGGCAAGGTTTCTTCGCTGCGTTGTGCAAAAGAAAACGACTCGGTTACTAACGTAACCTCGGTTCCCTGAGAGGAGGGAACGAGTATTGCGTAAGTAGCTTACGCTATGGGAAAACTCCTTTTCTCGAGAATATTGAAGTCTTTATGTAAAACGCATTGCAGCTGCACAGCTGACAGCAATGAACGAAGGCAGCTCGGTCATTGGCTGTGCTGCGGCAACTTGCTCGAACCAATGACGGGGCGACTCTGAATGCGCGACCAAAGAGCGCGCTTCGCGCCCGCGCGCGTCAGAGCCCGCCAAGATGGGCGTGGCCAAGAGCTATAAATTGGGCGCCCCGTCATGAGAGTTCTTTAGGTTAAAACGACTGAAGCGAACTAACCAAGCACAAGCACGGCAGCTTACGCAATACTCGTTCCCTCCTCTCAGGGAACCGAGGTTACGTTAGTAACCGAGTCGTTCCCTTTCGAGAGGTCTCTCCTATTGCGTAAGTAGCTTACGCTATGGGAACACCATGCAAAACGCCGTGCGTGCTGAACTTCGCCTTATGACAGCCAGAGGCAGGTGCCTGAGCTGAAAAGCAAAGTTATCATCCAACTAGCCGGCAGAGGCGAGCTTTATATGTGGAAAAAAGTACAGAGCGGCTAGAAGGCGCTCAGTGTGACCCAAGCCCATACATAATCTAGATACAAACTCGTAGTTCAACTAGCATCATGCTGATAGAACTTTGGAATGCAATGTCGGGACCTGTAGGTTATAAAACCTGATAAATGTGGACGGTGAGGCCCAGCCTGCCGCTGCACAAATAACCTCGATCGGTATCCCGCTCGACCATGCCCAGGAAGAAGCCACACTCCTGGTGGAGTGTGCTTTGACTCCCCAGGGGCATTGAAGTCCCTTAGCTTCATAAGCCAGCGCTATAGCTTCAACTATCCAGTGAGAGATTCTCTGCTTTGAAATGGCGGAACCTTTCGTACGGCCGCCAAAGCATACAAACAGTTGTTCTGTCTGTCTGAATAGGGCAGAACGCTCCAAATACACTCTGAGAGGCCTAACGGGGCAGAGTAGATTAGCGTCGTGTTCGTCTGCTGGAGACGATAGCGCAGTTAGGGAGATAACCTATGCTCTGAAGGGAGTGGTGAGCACTTTAGGAATATACCCGTGTTTTGGCCTAACGACGACCCTGCAGTCGTTAGGTCCGAATTCTAGGCAGGCAGCGCTTGTCGAAAGCGCGTGCAGGTCGCCCACTCTCTTGACCGAGGCGAGTGCCAGCAAGAGCCCAGTCTTGAGCGAGAGCTGTTTAAGGTGCACTGTTCGGAGTGGTTCGAACGGGGGCCCTTTAAGAGCGTCTAGGACAGTAGCTAGGTCCCAGATCGTTACTGAGGGGGGGCGTGAAGGGTTCATCCTCCTAGCACCACTTAGGAAACGAATAATTAGGTCGTTTCTTCTCAATGGACGTTCCATTACAGGGTCGTGTGACGCTGTGATGGCCGCCACATATACTTTGAGCGTGGAGGGGGTGCGGCCTGCCTCCAGAAGCCCTTGTAGAAAAGCGAGTACGTTCGTAATCTCGCATGTTTCAGGGTTCAGGCCCTTGGCATTACACCAGTCACTGAACACTTTCCATTTCTGGGCATATAAGCGTCTCGTGGAGGGCGCCCGCGCCTCAGCTATGGTTTTTAGCGCTCCGCTCGTGAGGTTCCTGGGAACCCGTTGAGGGGCCATGCATGAAGGGCCCACAGATCGGGGCGGGGATGAAATATCATCCCGCTGGCCTGACTGAGGAGGTCTGGCCTCAGAGGAATCGGCCATGGTGCAGATTGCATTTGCATCAGATCTGGAAACCATGTCTGGTTCTTCCAGAGTGGGGCTATGAGAAGCACTGCGTGTTTCTCCTCTCTGACCCGACTGATGACCTGTGGCAGCATCGCGATCGGGGGAAAAGCATATAAGGGGCGGCTCGGCCAGCTCTGGGCGAGCGCGTCCGTGCTTTTCGTGAAGAAAAGAGCGCAGTGCGCGTTCTCCTTGGAGGCGAAGAGGTCGATCTCCGCTCTGCCAAAGGTTTTCCATAACCACTGAATCGTCAGCGGGTTGAGAGCCCATTCTCCTGGGAGAATCTTGTCTCTGGATAGCATGTCTGCGCCCTGGTTCAGGGCGCCTGGTACATGCGCTGCTCTCAGTGAGCGCAAGTTGTGCTGGGACCATAAGATGAGTCTCCTGGCCATTGAATGCATGGAGCTCGACCTGAGTCCACCCTGGCGATTTATGTACGACACTACCGTCATGTTGTCCGTTCGGACCAGGACGTGTTCGTTTTTTAGATGTGGAAGCAGGGCTCTGAGAGCCAAAGCGACCGCTTTCATCTCCAGACAGTTTATGTGTAGGCGCTTCTCCGGGTTTGACCAAAAGCCGGAGACAGGCCTGCCCTCGTAAAGGGCACCCCAACCTATTTTGGAGGCATCTGTCGTTATCATCTTTCTCCTTGTGTTCACACCCAGACTCACGCCTGACTGGTACCAGTCGGCGGCTTTCCAGAGCGTCAGGGCTTTTATACAGCCGTGGTTCGCTCTGATTAAAAAGTGGCCCGAACGCCACGCGTGAGCAGGGACGCGGCTCTTGAGCCAGCGTTGGAGAGGGCGCATATGCAACAATCCTAGCTGGAGTACGGCCGATGCTGAGGCCATGAGACCGAGCATCCTCTGAAACCGCTTGACGGGGGCGCGCGCGCCCGCCCTGAATGATGTTGCAAGGCGCTGGATGGTGAGCGCGCGCTCTGATGAGAGACGCGCTGTCATTTGCATCGAGTCTAGAACTATTCCCAGGAAAGTAATCCTCTGGCTGGGAGATAGTATGCTTTTTGCAAAATTGATTCTTAGACCCAGGCGTTCCAAATGGCTGATAATCCAAGATCTGTGTGTTATTAACTGACTCTCTGATTGTGCTAGAACCAGCCAATCGTCGAGATAATTCAGTATTCGCACTCCCCTTCGCCTTAGGGGGGAAAGTGCTGCATCCATACATTTCGTGAATGTACGGGGAGCCAGGGACAGGCCGAACGGAAGTACTGTGTACTGGTATGACTGTCCCTCGAAAGCGAATCTCAGAAACGGCCTGTGATGAGGCGCTATTGGAATGTGAAAGTAAGCATCTTTCAGATCCACTGAGAGAAACCAATCTCCTGGGCGTACTTGCGCGAGGATATGCTTGGTTGTTAACATTCTGAACGAGCGAATCATTAGTGCTTTGTTCAGGTGTCTGAGATCTAGGATGGGGCGGAGACCGCCATCCTTTTTCGGGACGAGAAAGTAGCGGCTGTAAAAACCTGCCTCGCTCAGAGAGGGGGGAACAGTTTCCACAGTGCCCTTTTCTATTAGTTTGCGCACCTCGATGCGTAGAACATGTGAACACTCCTTTCTCACTTCCGTCTCGACCACAGTCGTAAAACGTGGTGGTCTGCGAGCGAACTGGAGCGAGTATCCGTGCTTTATTATATTCAATACCCATTTCGGCATATCTGGAATGTTTTCCCATGCCGCTGCGTGTACAGATATGGGCTAAATACAGGCTAGGGGCGGGCCGCTGTGACGTAGGGACCCGGCCGGCGAATCGCCTGAGCTCATAGCTCTCAGAGGCGCGGGCGCGCGCTGAGCAGCTGAATGAATGGGCGCGTGTGTGATTACAACAGTGCGCGCTGTGTCTGTAAAACTCGCAGCCTGAGCTGGGGTTGTGTTTGACACTGTAAGGACAGTGTTTATAAGTGGGGGTGCATGAACAGTGGTAGGCACACGCATCACTTTTATAATGTCTCCCGCTTTTACTGGGGATGGATTTATAACTGTGTGAACAGTGCTTGTGTGTAGTGGTGCGTACATGACCGTAGGCACGTGATCTACATTCATGGGGCGCGCAGCCTGAGCTGGGAATGAATTTGGCACTGTTTTGACAGTATCTGGGAATGTACACTTTGTGGACATGTGAACCCTTAGTGACACAGGCAGAAAAAGAGCGTCGCCGTAAAAACGGCGTTTGTTTGCAGGTGAGCGAGCTCTGTGACTGGCCCATTGACTGCTGTATGGACATATCCAGCCGCCTGTAAGGGGACTGGGTAATGTTTGAGCTTTTGCAGAGAGAGTGGCCCGGCTTTTGCGAGACACACACTCTCTCTTCTCATTCTTGTGGCTAGGACGGCTTTCGAGGCTCAGGGTTCAGCACAATCTTGGGCCGAGGACCCCGTCGCTCAGGAGGCGGCTTGCGGTTGTGAGAGCGCGAGCGGCGTCGAGCGTCAGCCTGAGGCGCGGGCTGAGAGGCGGTGGGAGCTGTTCTAGCCCGCTGCGGCTGTGCCGGTCTCTGTCTGCTCTGAGACGAGCTAGAGCGCTTGGGCAGGAAATGACGCATAGCTTGTGAAGCGTTCTGGGCCTCAGTGAAGCGTTCGGCGAAACCCTTAACCGCCGGTCCAAACAGCCCGCTGGTGGAGATAGGCGCGTCGAGAAATGGCGCCTTATCCGCGTCCTTCATCTCCGTCAGAGTTAACCACAGATGGCGCTCGAGAACAGTCAAATTAGCCATGGCACGGCCGATAGACTGGGCGGTGGCCTTCGTGGCTCGCAGAGCTATATCAGTTGCGCTGCGTAGGTCCCTAAAGGCTTCGGGTTCGGGGCCAGACTCGTCCATAGAGCGGAGAAGCTTGGCTTGGAACACTTGAAGTACCGCCATTGAGTGAAGCGCTGATGCAGCTTGGCCTGCGGCAGCGTAGGCGCGACCGGTGAGAGCAGAAGTAGTGCGGCAGGGCTTCGAGGGGTGGGAAGCTTTGGCTTTCCATCCAGCGTTGGAGGGCGGACAGAGATGATTGGCCACGGCCTCCTCGAGGGGCGGTGTTCCCTCGTAGCCTCTTTCCTTCGCGCCGTCCACAGAGGAGAGCGAAGAAGAAAAAGAAGGCTTTAGGCGCGCAGAGTGGGGGGCTTTCCACGACTTGGTGAGTTCATCGTGAACTTCCGGGAAGAAGGGAGAAGGCCTTTGCCGAGGGGCCTGCTGGCGCCCCTGCAGAAACCACTCATCCAGTCGGCTCCGGGTTGGTTCTTCGGGAGAAGACCAATCGAGCCCGAGGTCTTCCACGGCCTTAGAGAGGACACGGATAATATCGGTATCCATGGTGGAGCCCCCGCACGTGCTAGCTAGCGTCGACGGGGCGGGGTCGAGAGTGGAGCCCGGCCAGTCGTCCGATGCAGCGTCGATGGACAAGCTGTCATCCACTCCCCCATCGTCCTCGGACGCGCCGAAAGTCACAAGGCCCACCGCTCTGCTAGAGGGGTGTGGGTCCGGCTGGGTGAACTGAACCGGCGGTGGGGAAGGCAAGAGCGGCGGTGAAGCACGCGGAGACTGGCTCGGCGTGACGTCACTGAGCTCAGGTTCAGGAAGCCTCTGTGAGCAGCGCTTTTTCTTAGTGCGCGGCTCAAACAGAGGGGTGGCGGCGATGGGCTCGCTCACGGCGAAAGCGGCGAGGCGAGCCCGTAGTGCAGAGAGACCCAGGTCGTCACATTCCGGGCATCCGCCCTTGGTCAAAGCAGCTTCTGCGTGGTCCCGGCCCAGGCAGCGAGCGCAGATGATGTGACGATCCCCGTCCGGGAGAAGGTCTCTGCACGACGCGCAGGAAGGCATTTGAAACAACGCCTTGGAAAATTTGCTCTTTTACAAGTGTCGCGGGGCGAACAGATGTAAAGATACTTGCGTGTAGCGCGCCGGATGGCTCAGTAGGATGGCGTCGAAGGCGGCTGAAGGTGCCGACGTCCTCGTAGCAATCCCGCTGGTATGCTTTTCGACGGCGGCGAAGCTTCAATAATCCGGAGGATCCAGCGAAGAAGGTGTTCGATGAAGGAGATTAAATCTAAAGAACTCTCATGACGGGGCGCCCAATATATAGCTCTTGGCCACGCCTATCTTGGCGGGCTCTGACGCTCGCGGGCGCGAAGCCCGCTCATTGGTCGCGCATTCAGAGTCGCCCCGTCATTGGTTCGAGCAAGTTGCCGCAGCACAGCCAATGACCGAGCTGCCTTCGTTCATTGCTGTCAGCTGTGCAGCTGCAATGCGTTTTACATAAAGACTTCAATATTCTCGAGAAAAGGAGTTTTCCCATAGCGTAAGCTACTTACGCAATAGGAGAGACCTCTCGAAAGGGAACAGGAATTATTCATCTGTTTTTCGGCTCCAACTAACATTTATCAAATAGCACTTATGATTAAATATGCTTTAGGTTTTTACAATTGAGTAGCTACTTCAATGTTTAACCAGGAGTTATCGTTATTCTAACGATTATAATATCAGGCCTTTCTTAAGAATAGTGAAAGAGCATCGTTTCACTAAATCTTGTCTTCACCCTGACAGAAGAATCTCGTTCGGACAGGGGAGTTTTTAATATTAAAACGTAGCGTGTCTTTACAGAGGCAATTTTAATATTATTAATATAACTGCAGTTTAATTTAGCAATTAACAGTGACTAAAATGTTAGACATATTTAGCAGCTGTTAATGTGCTTAACTGACCTCGGCTTTTTGCCTTTAGTCAGTTTAGTCAGTGAGTTCACGCTGCGTTCGCTCACTCGAGGCGCGCGTACAATATTAAATCACAATATAGACATAGATTGAAACTGAATTGCTCAAAAACAAGTTTATAAATGTGCTAAGCATTCTCCACCAACATATGTAAGGTATCTGGCTTCGTTTTGGGGAATATGTATTCAATAATTAATAATTCATAATTAATAATTATTCATACGGGTTTGAACCAGATACTTATACATGTTAAATCGCCCAACGAGGGGGATGATCTGTTACTTGCATCTGCATTCATATCTATACATCAGATTTTAACCACAAGGGATTATGGTCCACCACTGAGGTACAGATATTTTACAGACAGGTTAAAATTAGCTCAATTGTCAGAATGATATTTGTGGTTGATCCACAATATCATCCTACTTTATAGGATTTCAGGAAACGCAATTCTGTGGTCACAAGAATGGGGTTTCCTGCCCTATAAGCAAATACTCTGTAAAGTATCTTTAATTTGTAAGCCTGTAGCTATAAGACCTTTGACACTTAAAGGGACTGGAAAATGAGCATACAATCAGAATCAATGAATGAATATAGTGAATTTAATAAGGAAAACTACGTATACGGTTGCTAAGCGTTACAAGGAATACATGTATTTACAAACACAATACAACGACAATGAACAAAACACTAAAAGGATCCGAGAGTGAAAGAAACAGGGAGAGAGAGATGAAGAGAAAACCTCCAAAACCTCCGAAGTGAACGCAGGGAACCATTTCGGCATGAAGGCCGGGTTAGGCTTAAGGAAAACCTTATCTCCACTTAGGGAGAATTTGGCGCACGAGGGGTGAACCGAGAGTGCATGTAGCTCACTGACCCGTTTAGCAGATGCCAAGGCCGAGAGCAAAGCTGTCTTGAGGGACAGCAGTTTAAGGGAAATACTCCTCAGAGGCTCAAAGGATACAGAGACCTCGCTTCCAGCACCATGGGGAGGTCCCACTCTGGAACAGATCTCCTGATGACCGGCAAAGAGCGGCGTGCACCCTTCATAAAACTGCGGGTTAGAGGGTGCTGCCTGACGGTGGAGCCCTCAAAAGCCACATGACAGGCTGAAAACGCAGCCAGGTAGACCTTAATATTGGAAAAGGACCTGCCTCTTTCCATGAGGTCTTGCAGGAAACACAAAATATCAGGCACCGAGCACTGATAAGATGTGAGACCACGCCCATCATACCACCCTTCGAACACTTGCCACTTACAGCCATATAGGGATCGCGTGGAAACGGCCCTGGCATTCTGAGTAGTGGTGATTACACGCGGCGGGAGCCCCAGTGCATTTAGGTTCGTCCTCTCGCGGGCCAGGCCCAGAGAGCCACCCTGTCCGGGTGGGGGTGGTAAATCTCCCCGTTGGCTTGGGACAGTATGTCCGTGCGAACGGGAAGGCGCCATGGCTCGGCGTATAACAGAGGGATTATCTCTGCCAGCCACGGGGCTTTGGGCCACCTGGGTGCTATCAGAATGAGAGACAGGTTGTGCTCTCTCACCCTGGCCAGTGTGAAAATTATCAGGCACAGGGGAGGAAAAGCATACAGCAGCACTTTGGGCCATGGGTGGGCCAGTGCGTCTGCCCCGAGGGGCACGTCCACGTCCTTTAGCATGAAGAACATAGGGCAATGGTGATTTTCGCGCGAGGCGAAAAGATCTACGGCTGCCTGTCTGAATCTCATCCATAACCTCTCCACTATCTGCGGGTGAAGACGCCAATCCCATAGATTGGGTTTCCCCTCGATAGCAGATCCGCGCCTCTGTTCGGAATGCCCGGGACATGAGTCATGCGTAATGACAGAAAAACCTGTCTGCTCCCCACCAAAAGCCTGTAAGCTAGAGCGTGGAGTTTCGACGAGCGCATGCCGCCCTGACGGTTCATATAAGCCACTGCCGTGGTATTATCGCACCGTACTAGAACGGGATGTCCCTGCAGGCAAGGCAGAAAATGATTCAGAGCTTTCCAATTGGTAAAAGCTCTAAATAGTTAATGTGCGCTGAACGTAGTCTGCTCAGCCACAGACCGTTCACCGTTCTGCCTTCCTGGGTGGTTCCCCAGCCTGTTAAAGGGTTAGTTCACCCAAAAATGAAAATTCTGTCAGTATTTACTCACCCTCATGTTGTTCCAACCCCGTAAGACCTTCGTTCATCTTCGGAACACGAATTAAGATATTTTTGATGAAATCTGAGAGCTGGATGACACTAGAGGCGACATGCAGGGGTTCGGAGGGATTTCCTCCTTCTGCAGTGAGAAGTTTTCTCTGCGGAGAGAGGGCTTCTCTCCAAAACGAATTCATTTGATTCGTAACTTTGTGTGTTTTGTGTTGGGCAAACACTGGGGCCGAAGCCTTTATTGACCGAGTGAGGGGAACATAGTGTGGTGTCCACTGTGCTGAACTTTCCCTCGCAAGGTGATATCCGCGGAGAGAGATACTCCCTCTGAAACGGATTTATTTAATTTGTTTGTTTAAAAGTGTTATTTAGTTATGTGTGTGTTTTGTGTTGGGGAACACAGGGGCCTTCCACACACAACGTCCACTAAAAACACATGGGCTGGGCAGCCGCAACTGAGCTGTGTGAGCCCAGCTGGTTGATTTTTGAGGCAATGGCGCCCTCTTGTGGACGGACTCAGGGCGACATGCATGGGAACAGAGAGATTTGCTCTCTATGTTGGCAGATATATAAATCTGCACGAATTCATTTGATTCGTTTATTAAATGTGTTGTTTAGTAATGTGTGTGTTTTGTGTTGGGAAACACTGGGGCCGAAGCCTTTAATAACTGGGTGAGGGGAACCAAGTGCGTGCGGTGTGGTAACACTGCTATGTACTTTTCCTCACGACAGACCCCCTGTAACTTGTTGGGGGGACACACACACACACAACGTCCACTAAACACACGGGCTGGGCAGCCACGAGACGGGAATAACCGACCGTCGGTGGGAGACCCTGTGTAACGTTACTCCCAATGGTCGAACAACAGGCAGGCCGCTTGCGTTCGGGGCCGCCTTCCTAGGAAGGCATAAATTGAAGGCCTCAACACGTAATCGTAACACATCAAGGCCCGCGAGACCGTGTTAACAGTCTAGCGGGACGCTCCAGCCGCCTCAGACTGGGCGGTGGTCCCAGCGCTTACCCGTCGTAAATATTCCTATCCTGGTCGGTGGAGCTCTGTGGAGCTGGCCACACACTGTTGAGGCGAACGGCCGCTCGCTCACAAACTTCCAGGAGGATGGACTGAGGCAAAGCCGCGTGAGCGCTAGCCTAGGGAACGCTAAAAGGACCGCGTCATCCCCGTCGCCGGAACCGACCGGTTCGTCAACGAGAGTGGGGTTTTCCCGCGAAGATGTCCTCTTCAGGGAATGCGGATTGGGCTGATGTCAGCTCAAATATTTTAGAGAGGTGGCGCTCCGGGAGTCCCCCGGTAGCGCGTCATCATCACCGTGTCTCCCCTCCGAGTCAGAAAGGCCGAGCACGGCGCGGTGCATGGTCGTGCAACTAAAGGCCGGCTAAGTAAAAACTACATGGGCAGCAATTACAATGACCGCAATTCTCCGGGTTCTCCAAAGCTTCTTGAGCGTGTTAAGCCCAAGCAGACCGCGCAGGACGAGAGGGTCCTCAGCGGCGATGAGAGCACCACACGCGGCCGGGCAGGCTCGTCGTGATAGGCTGTTCCCCGGGGGAAGCGGCTGTTTAGACGGTCACATAGCCATGGGTGGGCCAGCGGTGAAGAGCTCGGAAAAATCCGTGGCGGGCAGCCATGTCAGGAGGAGCAGGTGAAGGACAGCGAGAGCTTGGGCGGCTCCGGATGCAAAAAACACAGCGGATAGGCTGAAGAAACGACTGTCACTCACGTCTGGCGGAGGCTGATCTGGCGATATGTCCTCCTGAAGACTCGAAAGTGAGCAGCGTAACGTTAATCCAACCGAACTGTGTCAATGCAGAGATCGCGAGAAGCGAATGTCAACTGAGGAATAGCAGCGCGCCCAGCTGTTATATGCCCGTAGGTAAGGGGGTGTGGCCTTACCTGGCAGTGGCTGCGCGCTTCTGTCTGTTAGCCAGACTTGGTGCAATTGGATGCTTCTGCAGAGGTCAGGTACGGATGCCCTTCCCATAGGTGGATCTCGAAACGAGATGATGAAAGAGAACACAATCTTACTGCTCTGAAGACTCGCAAACGAATACTTGCATTTGGTTCTTATGTGGTGGAAGTGAATCTTTTACTGTCTATGGGTGGAACACGGCTGCGTGAATGAGCTGCGTGTCTTGTGTGTTCCGTTGGGGCGTCACGTGGTTGTGGGCGGCTCGTCCGAGGAGCGCGCACGTGTGGCGTTGGAGCGTCACGTGATGATGAAAGGGGTTGTCCGGGGTTGTCCGGAGAGCACGCAATTTTAAAGCTTAAAAGGTCTTTGACGTAAAGTTACCAAAAGAATAATTCAGACTAAGTTCATTTCCCTTCGTGGAAGTAAACAGAGTCGAACACAGAAAACAAACTCAACGAAACAAAACAAAACAAAGAACAGAAAAGATCCCCGGGGCGGGGATCACGAGAGAGGATTACATGGTGAATCACGGAGGTGAGGTACGAGAGAGAGAGAGAGTGTGTGTCGCGCCAATATTTATCACCTCGGAGAAATCCAGCCTCTTCCTGTCGGAGGGTTGGAAGTCACAGGCGGGAATTTAGTTTTTATTACTCTTTGTCTAAGAGCAATAAACTTAGGTGTGTGTGTGGGGAGGGGTTACAGTCTAAAGACATTTCAATCTTCAATGATAGTAAAACTTATCAAAAATACACTTTCTTTTTATGCATATTCGCGTTGTTCACACCACGAGTGTTCTACTGAACGCTATGTAAAAGTTAAAGGAATATACAGTTATATTTAAAATGCATAATGAAGGCATTTACAATTCACTTTAGGCTATGACAAAATCATAGCCATTCCAATGTGACATGGACAAACAGACACACATAAAACACATCAAATACATCTGGTTACATGTCCTTCAGTGATGACATTGGAGAAAGGTTCTTGTGTGTTTTAAGAGAAAGAACCTTCAAGATTTCTTATAACACCCCTTTGTCACATGGTTATATATCTATCTGGAATATATATATATATATATATATATAATAAATAACTCAGTCTTGTAACAGAACACCCCGTTCTGTGTGTGTGTTTGAGAGAGTGTGTGTGTTGGAATGTCTTCCGGGGTGAATCTGCATGCGTGGGGCACACAAAGTTGTCCTCAGACCATGCTAGGCCATATTTATGGACCAGAGTTAGAGAGGTTAGGAGCATTTTGACATCAACAATTTAATGGGTCATCCGGACAACGCCGGTACCCTACAAGACTTTGACGCACATGCAAATAATGAACTTTTGTGAATTGCGGTGTCCCATGACTGTAACTCTACCTCTGCGTTTACATGTGATGTGATGTGAATGTACGTCGCGTTGTACAGTATGTTGAGATGAAGGCGCCAGAATTGAACTGATAGAATGCACGATATGATTTTTCTTCAAAAGCAGATTGTGGAGACATTTTAATCGTCCATGATCAAAAACCGTGAGACGCACACCACTAGTTGGAAGTTTAAGTTGCTGGCGCTCATGCTTTGTTCGCGGTCGTCACGTGCGCTTAGGAAACACGCCACCCTATCGGCAAGGCTCATCGGCAGAAATATTCATATCGGCCGATGCCGATGATGGTCATTTTAAGCTTTTATCGGCCGATTCCGATGTTGTCCCGATATCATCGTGCATCCCTAAACAATATTATTTATTTGCCTTACTTAAGGTGGATGATGATGCAATTTTCTTCTAGAAACAAACTTTGATGTATTATTTTTAATATTATCACTGTGAAGCTGCTTTGATACAATCTGTATTGTAAAAAGCGCTATATAAATAAAGGTGACTTGACTTGACTTGACTTGACCAAGTGTCCCCAAATGCCTATATCTCTTCAATGAATGCTCAGATCTTCTTAAAATCAAGTCAGAACATGACACGTGACATGACTCTAAACAAGCATGAACATTTTCAGACAGATCGGACAAAATATGCCTCTATAACAGTTAAAATAGGTGAAAATGAAATGAATATAATGGCATATTAAGCCAAAAAGTGGTATTCTATAATTCTTATTTAGACTTTATAAAATCACTATTTTAACATTTACACTCACATTTAGTCAAAATTCATCTATTGAAGTATTATTACTGACCATTGTAGCACATTGATAAATGTGAATCCTGAAGGAGGCTTGTAGTAAACATTTTGTTTTTCCATCACATAGTTCAAATGTCTGTATGTACAACAGAATATGTGTGTGTTGTCCTAGATTTCTGAATAAATGCTGAATAATCTGATAAATAGTTTACAAAGACATTATGTGAAATGCTTATAGACCATTAAAGTATATTTTCATAATGACACATCCCAATAGCATTGAAAAAAAACAACAACAACGTTTGTCTCTGTGTGTGTGTGTGTGTGTGTGTGTGTGTGAGCAAATGTCTACATATGAGTGCAAAAGCACCTGTGAAAACACTTTATTAATAAGTAGAATGGCCAGCAGAGGGCAGTAGAAGACCACTTATTGGCTCACTCTCACTTTGATAGACTTGATTTTCAGCAGTATTCTGCACTAAAGCAAACCAGTTTTTCCATGTTAACTACTATAACACAATCATTTTTTGTCAGAGTTTATCACTTCATTTTTATTGACACTTCACATCAATGCAGCAATGTGGTAAATCATGGTAAATCACGATAGAAACATGGTAAATCACGATAGAAACATGGTAAATCATAGTAAATAATACTATTACATGGTGTATCATGGCAAATCATGCTAGCAATGTGATGAATCATGGTAAATCATGCTAGAATCCTGGTAAGTCATTCTAGAATGTGGTATATCATGGTAAATCATCCTATAACATGGTAAATCATGGTAAACTATGGTAAACCATGTTAGAATCATATTAAATCATACTAGAATGTGTTCAATTGTGGTAAACCATGCTAGAACAGGGTAAATCATGGTGAATCACACTAGAACTTGGTATATCATGGTAAACTATGGTAAATCATGCTAGATTCATGGTAAATCATAGTGGAACATGCTAAATCATAGTAAATAATACTATTACATGGTGTATCATGGCAAATCATGCTAGCAATGTGATGAATCATGGTAAATCATTCTACAATCCTGGTAAGTCATTCTAGAATGTGGTATATCATGGTAAATCATCCTATAACATGGCAAATCATGGTAAACTATGGTAAATCATGCTAGAATCATATTAAATCATACTAGAATGTGTTCAATTGTGGTAAACCAGGCTAGAACAGGGTAAATCATGGTGAATCACACTAGAACTTGGTATATCATGGTAAACTATGGTAAATCATGCTAGATTCATGGTAAATCATACTGGAACATGGTAAATCATGAAAAATCACACTAAATTTGGTGTATGATGGTAAATAATTCTAAAACATGGTCTATTCCATCTATGATGTCAGTGGTTAATCCTTGCTACATAAAATTTAATATCTTTTGATTCTTTTGAGCTTAACTGCCTTAACTGCTTGAACACCAATAAATGCTGCTTGCAGCTTTAATTTTAAATAGTTATTGTACTTTTAGAAATGTTATCATGGTGCCGAAGGGTTGTTTTTTTAAGAGAAGAAAGAAGAATTTTTTTCTTTTGTGTCTCTTAACCCTCTGGGGACCAAGGGGTTTTTGGGGCCCTTGGGATGTTTTGACATGCACTGACATTTGTGCTTTTTTCAGTTATTTATAAACATGTTAATGGCAAAGGTGTAAATTCACTCTATATAGCACAAACGGGGCTACCATAATATGTGAGCAACATGTATGTACATGTTTGTATTTTTGAGAGAATATTATTTATGCATGGTTATTGAAAAAACTAAAAATAAAAGTTTCTGAAATAAGGCCACAAAACACATATTGATTATTTCTTCACAAGACTTTTGAAAATTGTATCACATAGTCTAGAATATTTGCTTCAAAACTATGTGAGAATCATCCTGACTACTCATTCAGATAAGTCAATAAAGTCTTTTAGAATGTGTATGACGTGTTTTGTTTGAGAAAGCTTTATGCGAGTAGGCGTGGATCTCTCATTAATATGTGTGGCATTTCACACCTGAGAAAGACAAAGACCCTCCCATAATGGCCCTATTAGGTGTGCTATCAGGCCATATCATTATGAGGAGCCTTGCACAAAGAATGAGGAGATTTAAAAAAGAATGGCTTTTAGATTGTTTGGATTTATTTACAACACACACACACACTGCTTAGAATAAGTGAACACACTCATGCTAAAGTTGACTAAAAAGAGGAATAAAAAATCTTAAAATACAGGGTGCATACGTCTAGACACTTCTATCACACCCTTCACCATATAGACATGGTTTTATTTCAGTTCAAAGTTAGAGTTGGAAACATCTTGAAAAGAAAATTGTCTTTTTCCATAAATGTCTTAGTTTGATCATACATATTTCAAAGTTGAGGATTCATTATTTTGATATAGCTTGCATTGGAACAAACACTATAACATCTTAGTTGATTAGTTTATTGACAAAACATACTATATATTTAACATATGAGCAGAAACTCCTAACAAAAGCTTATTTGATGTCTATTTTAGACTAGTCAACGAAATGTTTTCTTTTATTTCGTCTGTAACAGTGCGTATCTGTGTGTTCATTCATTCATTCATTCACACACACACACACACACACACACACACACACACACAGAAACATGATTCACATTTAAACAGTATGCTATTTTTCCGTTTACAGACACTAACGTTATTCTATATCGCGATTAGAACAAAGCACAAGCATAAAACACTTACTTCTCAGCTGAATCTGTTGCTCCTCCTCGTGGTGAAAATAAACCAGCACTTGTTCTGAGGTAGGTAAATGTCCCAGGATTGTTCCTCATATAGCCGCGCAAGACGACAGTAGATTAATCTGACTAAAAAATATAGTGTGTTTTCAGAGTTTATGGGCGTTAACGCGTCTCGCGCGCGCTCTCCGTGGGCGTGTCACATTACCAGAATAATGAGCTGAGAGAAAGATAATTAGACCGGCTGACACGTCTCTCTTTTTATATAGATGACATAAACGGAGAATATTTATTTTAGTTTTGAATCGGATCATTTAAAAGTACAAACTCAAATGATTTAAAAGATATATTGCTTATAGCTGGGTGAATAGTATTTGCTGAGTTTTGTTGAAGATTAGAGACGTGCTCCAGAAAAAAAGTTCACGGTGACTGAGAGGTAGAACGCACA
Organism: Gila robusta; assembly: GCA_030770095.1. Classification (NCBI taxonomy): domain Eukaryota; kingdom Metazoa; phylum Chordata; class Actinopteri; order Cypriniformes; family Leuciscidae; genus Gila; species Gila robusta. The sequence continues at coordinate 27,201 of JAVALU010001941.1, read as the reverse complement.
CCCTGTTTATTTTCTTTATTTTACAAAAGCACAATATTTTATTTCGATTGTATGTGGGCACATAAAAAAGTAGACATTTAACAGATTATTTTCTCATATTTCTTAACTCTATATGAACAGAAATGATGGTAGTACTTTAAGTCTATTTTTCTGCTATGTGAAAAAAAACAAGCAAAACGCGCCGGCGGGTTTCTGGTCCCCAGAGGGTTAAGGTTGTTTGGTTCATGTGTTAAATTTGTGTTTTTGACATTATTTGTTTGTAATTTCTATAGCAGATGTAGTGTTTTTCAGAAGGACTGTGGTGTGACGAGAGCACCGCAGCAACGTCAAGCTGCTAATAACAGTGGCTGAAAACGGTCAAACTGGCAAGTACCAAAACCCCAATGTTTCAGCTGGATGAGGTTTTTGTCAGTGTCACATCTTTTTGTAACCATTTGTTTTAAGCATTATAACCATTTGTTTTAATTTTATTAATGATTCAAGACATGGATCCAGAAGTGGCTGCTGCTATCAACTGACGCTAGGGGCCATCCTTAGCCTCCTTGCTAGTGCGGGCGGCGATGGTGGTCTGAGCCATGGGGGCATTTCTGGACAAGCCAAAGATGGAAAAAGCTTCCACTGATCTTTATTGTCATCCATGCATCTCTTTTTAGTTCCGTTCTCTTTATGCATGGTTTAGTAGTGTACCGTTCTGTAGTTTGGCATTTTTGCAGTGTTTTGTTTGTGATGTTAATTGTAGATCTTTTTTTCCACTGTTAGTCGAGCTGGAGGAGCAGGTGAAAGAGAGGGTAGCAATACAGTTACGAACATCGGAGCAGAAGCATTGGAGACAAGATGAATTATGTATTTCTTCAGAGGGTAAGTTGCAAGTGTGATAAAGCAGGTTACTTTTATTTTGTAATTTCAGTTTTATGTTTTCAATTTTCATGTGCTCTGGGTCTTCTGTGTATGGAGTGTGTATATTTTAACCCTCTTCTCGCTTTTTTTCTTATCAGTGCAAAAGAAACTCAAAATACTCTGTTGATTTTGATCTTACATATTAAGTGTTGTACATCATTAGATCCTGATAAGTGTCTATTTTTTTTCTGGATACTCACAATAAAAACAAAGTGTTGTGCTTTTCGCCAAATAAAGAAAAACAAACATGATGCGCGTTCTGCCTTCTCTCTGTCAGTTAAGTCCATTCTGAAACGCGTCCGAAAATTAACTGTAATTTCGCGAATACTTGTCATACAGGCACGAGTGTTTTTCCATAATGAAGCTTGAACTTTCTTCTTTTAAATGAATTAATTTATATAAAAAACAAATATTCTCAGTTTATGTAATCTGTATGAAAAGAGAGAGATGTCAGTATTTTTCTTTCCAGCTCATTATACCTAATTACGCGTTAATGTGCCACGCCCACGGAGAGCGCGCCGGTATTCAAACGCAAATGATCTAAGGCAAGCCATTCAAACATGCCAACGCCCACCAGCTGGATTATAACACATCTTGTTTAGTAAGTATCTTGTACAGCTGTGTACACAGCGTATCCTTTCGCTTTGAGGAAAAATACTATCTAATAACCCTGGAATAGAAGTGCTGGTAGTTTCATTTGGAGGAGCAACGTATCCAGCTGATGTAGTAAGTCATTTATTATTAAGTGCTTTGTTCTAATCGCGATATTGAATAGTGTCTGACTGTAAACCGCAAAAAGACTGTTTAAATATGAACTGCGTGTCTGTGTGTAGGCTAAATGATGAATGAACGGCATGCAGGCGCGCGCTTTGTTTACTACAGTTATACAGCGCATGTCTGTGCCGTTCATTCACTCTCGCACTCTCACTATAAGCAACAAGCTGCTAATTCACATATACTAATATATCATACACTGTTACAGACTAAATATGAATGTTTAGACAAGATTTTGTGATTAGTTTTGGATAGATTATAAAGTTTTGACTGTAAAAAAAGCTGTCACATTAAATAGTTAAGCTTTTGTTCACCAAATTCTGCTCATAGTTAAATATACTATAGTATGATGTTTTGTCAAAAATAAAGTAGGTATATTGAATTATCAACTAAGATGTTATTATAGTGTGTAGGCTAAATGATGAATGAACGGCATGCAGGAGCGCGCGCTTTGTTTACTACAGTTATTAAGCGCGTGTCTGTGCCGTTCATTCACTCTCGCACCTACATTAGTAAACGTTATGTTTACATGAACACATCCAATCTATATTGCTATAGCCTACTAAGATGAGTAAAAATAGACTGAAATATGTTGAAATAAAATGTCTGTATAAGCAACAAGCTGCAAATTCACACTAATGTATCATACACAATATGTTACAGACTAAATATGAATGTTTAGACAAGATTTTGTGATTAGTTTTGGATAGATTATAAAGTTTTGACTGTAAAAAAAGACTACTGTCACATTAAATAGTTAAGCTTTTGTTCACCAATTTCTGCTCATGTTAAATATACTATAGTATGATGTTTTGTCAAAAATAAAGTAGGTATATTGAATTATCAACTAAGATGTTATTATAGTGTTTGTTCCAATATTCAAACTAATGAATCCTTACCTTTTTTAATACGTATGATAAAATGTATACTTTTTACAAAGAAATACACTTGAAATATTGTTAAAATTGTAATTGTTGTTGTAATTGTAACCTATTTGTAATTGGTTACAATTTCTAATTGTAAAATATGTATATATAGATAATTTCTTTTGTCCTTGCATTCTTTGGGATCCTGTGACTCACCTGTGTGAAAGGGCTAATTAATATGCAGCTCATTATAGGGCTCATTATCCGGCCTTTGTCTTCTCAGGTGTGAACACGCCTCCACGCATATTGCCTTTCCAAACAAAAGGTGTCTTATAAAATTTAAATCAATGTATTGTTTTGTGTAAATGATTAGGCAGGATGATTTTCAGATCATTTTGAAGCAAAAATTCTAGGCAACAACACTCATTAGTCAAAAGTCTTGTGGACACATATTTAGTATGTGTTTTGTGGCCTTATTTCAGACACTTTAAGTTTTAGTTTTTTCAATAACCATGCATAAACAATATTCTCTCAAAAATACAAACATGTACATACATGTTGCTCACATATTACGGTAGCCCTGTTTGTGCTATATAGAGTGAATTTACACCTTTGCCATTAACATGTTTATAAATAACTGAAAAAAGCACAAATGTCAGAGCATGTCAGAACACCTCAAGGACCCCAAAAAACCCTTAGACCTCAGAGGGTTAAGCTATGCTGCCACGTTCTTATTGGAAGAAGGAAAGCATGCTTTGAACCAGCAGTATCCTTCAGACGCCTCATTCTCTCTGTGATCCATGGCTCAAGTTCTCAGCACTCTTGTATTTCTCAGCAGTCTTGTATTTCTCAGCAGTCTTGTTGTCCTCTTCACTGGTGATGTTTGGAGCATTATATCTGCAGTGCATTTACTTGTGATGGAGTTTTTCCTGATCGTTTCAGTTGAATGCGGCAGCACCGGCATGAGTGAAGTAGGAGTGGCGGATGGGCGGCTTATGCATATGCTACTTCCAAATCAACCAGGAGCCCCGGATGGAGAACCACAGTTAGTCTGGCCGCCCGAGTCTCTCGAGAATGACGCGCCCTTTCCCCTGAGGTAGGTAACATCTTTTTCAACATGCAAGGCGGGGAAATTAAGCTTACTTTTTTATTCACCGGCTCATTACTATTTTTAACCCTTTTTAATTTTTTTTTTTTAACACACTCCTCTTGCCAGAGCTATATGATCAAGAGAGTGATCAGCCCAACAAATTTGGATTTTATTAGTTGGCCTAAAAACATTGTATCTGGAGTGTAAAAGGGATCAACCCGTCCAGCATCCAGTTGAGTCATTAGAAATGACAAAATTCATTCAAACTCAATGTCCGGTTTTCAGTGAGTCGGAGAAGATAGTGTCTGAAAAGAAGTCCGCAGGAACGGTGTCTCCACCGACAGGAAGTCCCACTCCAGCAGCTTCATCAGTGCAACACAACAAAATAGCCACGTTTCCACTGTCAGGCCAGGGCTAACAGCGAGCTGGACCAGTGGCGGGCCAGTAGCCCCGCAGCGCTGCCCTAAACCCCGCCCCTAACACGCCTTTCTGGATCAAACGTCATACAACCCAACCCATTTCAGCAGGTATTATGAATTTGTTATTTTTTTTAAGTTAGGAAGATAGCATGTATATTAACTCACCAGCCGTGGCTGCCATATTGTCCCGACTTGTCTTGCCACTAACAGAGGGACTGTGACCCAGCACACCGTCCATCAAGTCGAACCATGAAAAGTTCCTTCTCTGAGCTCCGCTTTGTCCATTGTGCGTTTTAATCGCCTCGTGCTGCGCCCGCAACTTTTTTTATTTTTTCCCAAACTTGAAGCGTTGTTTGCTGAATGCTTAGCTTAGCAAGTTCAGCAACGATGTATTTTATAACGTCCTTGTTTCTGCACACAACATTTCAAATTGATGTTGTACCCTATCTTGACGATATAGTCATTTTTTCATCCTCAGTCCTACAACATCTGGAACGGCTTGTTTTGAGTAGGTTGCAGTGTGAAGGTCTTAAGGCAAAGTTGGAGAAATGCGCTTTCTTTCGTTCGGAGGTCACATATTTGGGACATGTGATTTCATCCGATGGTGTTTCCACAGACCCCAAGAAGATTGAGGCGGTGGCCCAGTGGCCACAACCTAAAAGTGTGTCAGAGCTTCGTTCCTTCTTGGGCTTTGCGAGTTATTACCGCCGTTTTGTGGAGGGGTTTGCTAAGTTGGCAGCCCCTCTATATCGGCTGGTTGCAGAGTTTGGGGGTACAAAGTCTCGGAAGAGAGCAGAGCCGGGTTTTGCCAGTGGCTGGACTACCCACTGTCAGAGAAGTTTTGAGAGTTTGAAAGGTAAGCTCATTTCTGCCCCAGTGCTCAGTTATGCAAATTTTTCCCTTCCTTTTATCTTGGAGGTGGATGCTTGCCTGGGTGGGTTAGGTGCGGTCCTTTCGCAGGAGCAGGGTGGCAAAGTAAGACCTGTGGCGTATGCAAGTCGTGGCCTAAGACCCACAGAACGTAATATGTCAAACTATAGTTCGATGAAACTAGAGTTTTTGGCATCAAAGTGGGCAATGGCCGATAAATTTAGGGAATATTTATTAGGCCATAAATGCGTGGTGTATACTGATAACAACCCCCTCAGTCACCTGACCTCGGCTAAATTGGGGGCGACAAAGCAGTGCTGGGCATCACAGCTAGCTTGCTTCGATTTCGAAGTTAAGTATCGACCAGGGAGGTGTAATAAGAATGCAGACGCCTTGTCTCGCCAGAATCCACCCGTGCTGGAAGTGGCAGGCAGCCTATTTCCTGGTACAGTTGTTCCCGCTTCAGTACAGCAGGCTGTTGCTATACCGTCGGCCCCTCTTGCAATTCAGGCTGTTGTGACTGCCTTACCAGGTCATTCAGTGGATCATATCGGGGCCCTACAAGCGGCTGACCCTGTAATTGGTGAGATTTTGGGGTTTTGGAGGAAGCAGGAGCTCCCTGGGCCTCTCGAGCGGCGGCAGCTTTCACAGACTGCTCTAATTCTTCTTCGGCAGTGGGACCGCCTAGTGGAGAGGCAGGGAGTGATTTACCGTCGCATTTTTCGTCCTGATGGTGGAGATGAGATTTTGCAAGTAGTTCTGCCTTCTGTGCTGCAGAGTGACGTTTTGCAAGGGTTGCATCAAGAACACGGGCACCAGGGCATTGAGCACACTACTGAGTTAGTGCGCCAGCGGTGTTATTGGCCCAGTATGACAGCCGAGGTGGCACGATGGGTGCAGGAGTGCGAACGATGCCAAATCGCCAAGGACACTGAACCGGCTGCCTGTAGTTTTATGGGACACTTGTAAGCGTCCCTGCCAAATGAAATCTTGGCCATAGATTTCACATTGCTGGAAGCCTCCCGTTCGGGCCTGGAGAATGTTCTTGTAATGACGGATGTGTTTACGAAGTTCACGCTTGCCGTCCCTACTAGGGATAAACGGGCCGAGACTGTAGCACAGGTGCTGGTGAGTGAATGGTTCTATAAGTTTGGGTTCCCAGTGCGACTCCATTCTGACCAGGGCCGCAACTTTGAGTCCTTTCTGATCCAGCAACTGTGTAAGCTTTATGGGGTTGAAAAGTCTCGCACTACACCATACCACCCGGCTGGTAATGGTCAGTGCGAGCGCTTCAATAGAACCTTACATAACTTATTGGGTGTCATGCCTCCCTCAGGTGCTCTTTTCATATAATACCACGCCACACCAGGCCACAGGTGAATCCCCGCACTTCCTGATGTTTGGTCAGGAACCACGGCTCCCCATTGATTTCCTGTTGGGCAGAGTGCCTGAGCCAGTGGCAGGCGAGGTGCATGAGTGGATTATGGAACACCAGACACGGTTACAAGTAGCCTTTGATGGGGCAAGAGTTCGTTTAAAAGTAGCAAAAAAAAAGTTCGTTTATCATTTGCCCAGGGCAGTGGGAGAAGCTGCAGAATGCATTAGGGTGCCCTCTGGCGCAACTTCTAGTGTAGTATTAGCCGTTTTTAGGCCATGGGATTGACTTTTGAGGTCTGGGGACTTATCGTCGGGGCTACGATCTATAATGTGGGGGTGGAATGTAGCAGGGTGAAGTGTACCCCTGTTGGTCATTGGCCAGTGTCATGTAAAAACATTGAACCTATCAGCAGCAGTCTGGTGGTATGGTATAAAATGGGGAGGTTTTTGTCACTTGAGATGCGTTGTCACCCGTGCCGCCCCTTTACGGAAGCTGCCATTTTCTTGAATGGGATTGTATCTGGAGTGCCGTCTCTGCGTTGTGCTGCTGTGCATAGATAGTATCTGGAGGTCCGTCTTTGCGTTGTGCTGCTGTGCATAGGCTGCCCCTGGCTTTAAGGTTGGTACGGTTGCTTTGAAGATATTTTCTGTCAATGGAACGTTTGTTTATGATCTTGAGTCTGTGTGTAGCTCGTCAACGAACAGACAATTGCATATTATGGTCAGCGACCGTGCATGGTACAGCGTTGTGAACATCTCCCGGTATGTATGAGAGCCATTTGCTTGGTTGGTCTCTTTGGTTTTAGTAGTAATTCTTCTGTTTTATGTTTGACAGGTTGAGTGACACGATCGAGGGTTTCATCTCTATTACGGGACGAGATGCGCATCTTTTGGTGTAACGCACTGTTGCCTTGCCTGGGCTCATTCCGGTCATTGTTTGTGGAGTGAACTTTGTGTTTTTTTGTAACAGCTGGCCCAGACGATTGCTCGCCGCAGAGCGAGAACAAAAGCATTCGTGGCTATTCTCTGCCTGGCTTGCCCGTCGAGCGTGCGGGCGATTGTGGCCTTATTTTGTTTCATTCCTTTATTTTCGTTTCTTGTTTTGCTGTGAAATGTAATTGATAAGTTCCCTTTTTTTGTTTTGTGCTAATTTTTGTTTGTATGTAATTTATTTTTGTAGGTTTAAAATTATTTTGAGTTACAAGGTGAGCTGGATTTGAATATTCTTTTTGTGTATTTTTTCTCATGTTTGTGAACTTGACTTTTTTTCTTTTTATTTTGGGCTGGTTAGTACCAGCTAATCGGTGTTTAGTGTTTTTCCTTTCTCCTATATAATTGGAGTGGTGGGGGAAGTGCATAGAGGAGGGGTTTAGCTGCTGTTTAACAGTGTTCACCTTGAGTACCGTGCTCCTTTGAATTGACCTCACCAGAGTGTGTGTGTGTGTGTAAATTTAGTCACAGCAGGCCATCTCCCTCCCTTAAGCTTTCTTTTGTATTTGGTTGTTTTTCTGTATTTATTTATGTATATTGAAGTTTTCTAGTGTTTCTCTTGTTTTTGTTTCTTTCTGATGTGAATATTGTGCCCTCGAGATATTAATGTATTGATGGTTTTAAACTTTTGTATCTGAATAAAGCAGCCTCATCTTTGGTACTCCCTGGTCTATATCTCTCTGCTCACCCATAGATTGGTAACGAACCTGTGCGCCCCCTGTTCTGGGGCTGGTAGTTCCCGGTATATACCGGGTGGCGTAGTCGAACGTTAGTATAATTATTGGTGCTTCTTACAGTACCAGACGCCCCTGGCCACAATAACAACGAAACAACTCCTTGTCACCAAAAAACTTTATCAACCATACACTATCTCTATCAAAACGCTGCAAGCCCGACTCAAAATTTAAGTAAAAAAAAGTGATCTGCATGAGTAAAGTGATTTGATTTTGTCTTCCAGCACACTTTAAACGCAGCAAGCCTTCGACCGCAAAGTTGTCAAGGATGATTAGCCAGGAGGGTGTGAAGTCCAACTACCCAAAGCCAGAGGAGATTCAGCTTCCAACCTCACCATAGAGTCAGATGAGGCCATAATTAAGTGCCTGTCTGAGCAGACCTGGACAGGGCTGGCCATTAAGGACTTCAGTGCCAAGTAAGGTCATGGCCAGTATTGGAAAATTGTCCGTATGCGTTGTCCGGCATACGGCAGGATCTCTTGGCCCAAAAATGTTTTTGCTCTAAGTATCAGGACATGAAGGGATGTTTTGGCAGGAAAGGTATTCCAGGGACAGTAATAAGACTAAACGTGATTCCTGATCCCAACAAACCTGTTGAACACTGCATTGAATATGACAGATAACGATTATTAACCTTGCCGGGATCTAGGTGAAGTGGCTGGCTACATGTTCTTTTTTTTAAAGCGGGCCAAAGCGACCTATGCATCGACGCACAGACCTTCCCCGCGATTACCATCCCAACTCGGACATGTTCGGCCGACTCCTCAATCATTCCTCAAAGATGATTAACTTGAAGCCATTTTACTCCGCAGTGAAGGTCAATGGAGTGAAATTGGATGTTGTTTTCTTCAAAGCACTTTGTGACATCAGCGTGGACACACAGCCAAATTGATTTGGGGTTTTCTGGGTTCTTAAATATCTGGCCAAGTCGAGGGGTGAAAATACTTTGGTTGGGGTTAATGACAGTGATTTGATTTGATCCACCCCTCTTCAGAATCTCAACAGTGTTGAGCACTGATTTCTTGTAAGCAAGAAAAAGTGGATAATTTACTTAATTTAAAAAAGATACATATTTGATCAATTACTGTATTTGCTTCATCTTTGGTAAAAAAACAAAAAACAAAAAAAACATACATACCACCAGCAGTGGACGTCAGGATTTGACTATATTGGTCTTGCCTAACTAAAACAGCCATTAATATTTTCTAGAAGATACGACTTGAGCTCAATAGGGGCAAAATAGGGTGGTGCACTACCATATCACGGCGCCTGGTGGCCATTCGACTGCATGTGGCCCAATTAGTACACGTACCGAGTTTCAGCTCCCTAAGACCTATGGAACTCAAGATATCAGTATCTATCTTCTATCTTTTTTCACAGTCTCTGCCAGTTCATCAGTTTGTTCTTGTTGACATTATTAAGTTGGCTTGTGAGCCAACTTACTGATATTGTACTTAAACTTATTATTATTCTGCTTCTTCTTCTGAGACTAAAATTTCTGCCTCAAACTCCTCCTAGAGCTATAACTTCACATACTCCAAACTCGGTTTAAAAAGTTACATTACAATAAAACTAAGTAAAGAACTATATACAATAACAAAACTAAAGCAGAAATAAAGAAATATTTAAATGTTTTTTTGCAGTGACTGGTGTTTGGCCGCCCCACTCTATCATGTCACCCTCGGTCTTTGCAGCGGGTTCCAGACACAAAATAAAACCAGCAATTGTTCACATCGACGTCCAAGCAGTCCTAGCTGTCAATTAAAAAAAGAGAGTACATATGCAGCACTTTTTTGCATAATAGGGGTTGAAAAGAAAAAGTACACAAAGTGAATGCAATAAAATAAAAACCTTTGCAATTGATGAATTAAATGAAATTGTATTTTATTAACAAAATTATTAAAACAAATTTCACTTTTATTGTGTAGCGAAGCACACACGTGTCTGATGTGGTTCACCATTGTAGTGTTCTGCGATCTTTTAGGATGGCATCATATTAAAAGTGAGTATTGTACTTCACGATAATGCACGGTTTAGAGGGAACACAGCTCCAGTCGAGATGGCTCCAGTCTAGGTCGAAGGCTGTCCTGGCGTCACCGCTGGTCACTGGTGGAATTTTGTATCTAGAACACAGGGCAACATTAGAATGCAAAATAACAAGCACCGGTTATACCTATGTCAAGTCCAAGTCGAACCCATCTTCCTGGTTCCTGTTTTTAATTTGCAAAAACATTTTTTATAGTTTTATTTTCCAAACTGGCGTTTATCTTTTTTAACATTTCAAATCTTGCTTTACCCTTCACCTCCCCTGAGGCTCAGCTTGGCCTTCTTGCTGTCCTCCAGATCGAGATGCTCACTGACACTTCACTGCTTGTAGGGCTTGATGATCTTGATGGAAGCTCAATCTGCATCTAGAATTAATAAACATTACATTCAATGTTGCTACATGTTTCTGAAACTGTGAGCAGTGGAGAGACTGACCGAATCCCAAACTTGCATTGGATGTAGTTCCATATGGCTTTACGGAGCATGGAAGTTGTCATCATGTGTCATCTTCACAGGTGAAGGTCTGCGCATGGATGGACTTCCTCACTGCCCTATTTGAAGAAAAACAGGTGGCCCAGCTCGTCCTGCATCTCTGCCACCTCCCTGACACAGATGATGATGATGATTAACTGAACACAGGGGACACAGATGATGATGATTGTTGAGAGCATAAATACAGAGATTTTATGGTCTGCCAATGGAGCGATGACTGATTTTGATTTTGCCAATTCTGTAGAAAGACTTTGCAGAACAAATTGTTCCGTGATCTTTTTACTCTGACTTTATACCCAATGCAATACAGCTGAAATGCTGCTTCTCTTATCTTCAATCATTCTTCTCTAAAGAAACTATGCAGTTTTCTTAAGTTATCACCAAAAGCCAAAGAGCTCCATTTCAAAATATTTAATGATATTGTAGCAATAATCAGATGATCAGCACAATCATGTGGTTTAATCAACTAGATTCTAATTAAGTAAACACTCCTCCATTCTTCAGATTGTGACAAAAACAGATGTCATGGGACTTTTAAGTTACCGATTCACACACGAAGCAAATGGTGCTTGGACTTAATTAAATTACCGATGCCAGAAGTGCCCCCGCTGCGTTTCTCTCTGATAAGTAATCACAGGATCCTCTGTTTTACCGACATGTGACCAAAAGGCGCCGCTCTGACTAGAGATCCCGTGTGTAAACTCCCCAGGGTCTCAAGCTAGTTTTTCCCCCTCCTCATCAATTATCATGTCTCCGTAGACTGATAAGGGGATTTACATACACTACCCTTTTGTCTTGAAGACAACCATTTGCGAACTAAACCCTCGTGGTACACACCCAGAATTCCCCGGAGGAAACGCTGACTGAACTCGTGATACGCACACACACACGCACACAAACGTCCTTTGTGTGCAACTTAGGATAGAAATGTCCTTAATGTATATAACCCAGAATTGTATCTGACCTTCCTATATGCATGCATATCTAATTAGTTTTATCTTATTCTATAGATGAAATTTGAGACTGTTCTGTAACTTCGAATCTTAAGTATACTTCCAAAGAAAGATTCCCTAACAGGATCACCTTCGGTAACTGTCCTCTTGCTAGGTCATAAACTTTATGACCCCCAAAAGGAATTCCAAGGGAGTCACAGCTCCCACTTGAATTCTGATAAAGAAAGAGGAATAGACTCTGCAATCTTATATTTTCTATAAGTATAACCACTTAAGAAATGTATAAACCTGAATTTGATCTTTCCTAGGTCATGGGAGCCGGTATTATCGCTTTATAGTCGTGTGAGTGAACATTAAATGTGTGTAATTCTGCATATGAATGTAACTTTATGTTTCTTCTACTCTTTCCGGCCATTCTTTGTACCTGTTTGACCGTCTTGTTTTGACTAAACAAGTCATACATAGGATATTACAGTAAAATGTATCGTTCTGTGTGTACAATCTTTCTGGGTAGAAATGACAAAATTTCATACCATCACTAATTATCCTGACAGGACAAAGAAGAACTTTTCCCGCTCGAGACACTCTTAAGATAATTGGTTCACGTACGCGAAGCAGGCGTGAACCCCTCCTCTCCATAAAAGACTGACACAGAAGTTTCAGCCCGAAGCGCTAGGGAAGCATCGGAGCACCAGAGCACAAGTTTCCAGAGAGGAGACCCATGACTCCCGTTAGGGAGTTTTCCTCCGTTTCTATTTTCTTTTCTTTAAGTCTTTTCTTTATTTTCGTCTTCGGACCTTTCCTACGTTCAGTGAAATGAACAGCCTGCAACTTCAACTTTGAAAGGACTCTTTGAATGCCCCGCGGCTCTTAAAGGAAACACGCAAGCTGCGCTCAACGGAAGAAAATGGGAGTGTGAGCTCTCATCTCCGTTTTTCCTTTCTTTACTAAGTTTTATTTTCATATTCGCCTCTCCTTCCACGAGGGAGATGAACTCTGAATTATTTCCTTGGTAACTTCACGTTCGGTGGACCTTTGAAACTTCCCGCGAGTCTGCTCGCCCGGAAGACACGAGAGAACAAGCCTATAGCGCCGAAGGACGAACATGCACACGACTCTGCGTTCCTCAGCAAGCAACACAAAGAGAACCATATACGCAAGTATAGGTTATTGATTTGATTTGATTGATGTGATTTCTTGTTGTCTCTCTTAAGGTTATTGTCTGTGATCTTTGCCATGCTGCGATCACCCGGTGATCTCTCTCTCATCCTGACCATTAGTTTCACTTTCTCTTACTCTCTCTCTCTCTCTCTCTCTCTCCCAATCCTGTTCGTTATTCGTCTGTCTCATTAGTTTTACCGTTTACTGTACATACATGTATCCCGTGTTTAAATGTAGAATTCTGTATCCGTAGTTTCATTTTATTAAAACCATTATATTCTTGATTGCTAATTGTCTAATCGTGCTCATTTTTACAAAGTCAATGAAATGTTTGATCTAGCTACAAAGCTTTACAATTCGTTACTATTTCAGTAACCTAAATTTTATAATAACAAGAAGGTGAATTTTCATGGCCAGAAAATAGCTTTTTTGGAATTATAAGGAAGGGATAACCTTGTTGAGAAGTTAAGTTAATCTTACGGCCGTTTGCTGGACAAACAGATTGTTCGATAACTAAATTAATTCCATTTAAGGTTATCTCATATAATCGATCTGGAAAGGGACCATTGATATATGAATGAGGAATTATAATTCGTTGTGATTGATCATTCATATATACAATCAATCTATTTTCAACTTCGATAATTTAACTGTAATATGCAATATTAATCATATTCATTATTAATTATTAAAATTCCCTATATATCATTTGAGCTAATGTTAATGCATTTAATGTAAGACTCATTGTCGTTACAATATATATATCCTTCAAGAGACCTCCTCTCACTTAGATTTAACTTAGACCTAACTCACTGTATATTCTGTGATGAGAACATAGAGACCACGGATCATTTGTTTTTCTTCTGCTTTTACAGCAACACATTCTGGTGTGACATGTATGATTTGCTGGAGCCTTATCTCCCATCTCTATCCAGTTTCACTAGAGATAACATCACATTTGGAATTATAATGAAAGACAAAAACTATGAAATGCTTTTAAACACTTTAATTATCTTGGGTAAATTTTTATCCACAAATGTAAATGTTTAAAAACACAGCCTCTATTTACTGTCTTCAAGAGAGAATTTGCATTGTAGGCTACTACAAATCCCTGTGGTTCATGAAGAAAACAGCAAAATAACTTCTTAATTTTATTGATGCCTTAAAATTTGTAAAGCAATGCTAGTCAATACTTTGAGTAGTTTTACTCTCCAAGAAATTGTATTGAAAGAAAAATCATGAACAAATGGCTTGGATTTTCTCTAATGGAGTTTTGTGTTAGGGGGAAATATTATGGATGTGGATCAGAGTATGTGAGCGGAGTGGAGCGGCAACAATTTCCCCTCCGCGCTCCAAGCATTTAATAATCACTCCGCTCCAGCTCCGCTCCGGGTTCAGCATTTACCGCTCCCGCTCCACTCCTCGCTCACTGATATCAGAAACACCGCTCCGTCTTCGCTCCCCGAGGAAATTGCGAATGAAGTATTTAAGTATGCTTTGAAATCTCACAAAATTTCTCCTCATCATATTATATAGGCATATTAAATAAAAATAAATAAAAAACAACATTAGGAGAATAGTTTCAATGTGGTTTATTGGATAGTGTGCAAACTTTTCCTATGCCATGCTATGCTTATTACATGGTTATCAGCATTAAAAGTTAAATATCATTGCTGCTTTTTGCAGAGCACATTTTGTTTGGAAAGAGGAAAATAACTACATTTTCATCAGTTATTTTATCTACGGGTCGCTACATTTCTTACAGATTTCTGCTCATTCGAAATCAAATAGGCTACCGACAGCACTGTAAGATTACATTTGTTTGAATGCAATGCATTAGTGAGAAAGCGATTGCGTGTGTGAATAAGTGTTACCTGTTTAAAATGTGCTTTCACCCGATCCAGCCTGATCTCATGAAAGTGCGTATCTATAGCACAAATTTTATTTCTTGTACCATTTACAAAAATAGTTTTTGCTTGCATAGCCTATGATAAGCAGTTTTCGCGTGCATATGATACACACTTTATGGCGTGCACGCATTTCACATCCCTAATCCTAACCAAGGGGTTTAGTGTGTTTCATTTGCACGCAAAAACTATTTTTTGGCGTATAAATGGCACGAGAAATAAAATTCGTGCTATAGATACGCACTTTCATGAGATCGTGTTGCCCGATCATATTCAGTAGGCTTGAGAACCTCCCGCAGTCACTTAAGTCCATCGGCGTCATCATAACCTTCACATTTTTTTCTGATTTGAGTTATCCATCTGTATTATGCTAGCGTAATGTGTTTAACGTGTGAATCCTTACTAAAAATGCAGTTCTATAATGAGCCGTTGGCATGAATTGTACTCGTGATGGAGCGGTAGTGGAGCGCTCTCGGAGCGAGTGAAAACCACGACGCTCCGACTTTTAAAAAATCCGCTCCGCGCTCCATTCAAAATCACATCGCTCCACTCCTCGCTCCGCTCCCACTCCACTCCGCTCACATACTCTGATGTGGATCCACTTTGTAACCGAAGGCAAATACACAAAAGTGCAGTGGCTATTCTTATGTGTATAGCAAAGTCAAGACTTTGACTAGTTTTGCTCTCCAAGAAATTGTATTGAAAGAAAAATCATGAACACAAATGGCTTGAATTCTCTCTGTTGTAACTACTGGAGATTTTTATGATAGGGGAAAATATTATGGATGAGGATCTGCTTTGCGACCGAGAGCAAAGACACAAAAGGTCAGTGGTTATTATGTTGTGTTTGCAATACAATTCAAGATTTGAATAGTTTTGCTCTTCAAGAAATTGCATTGAAATAAAAATCATGAAAACAAATGGCTTGAATTCTCTGTTGCAACTACTGGAGTTTGGTGATAGGGGGAAATATTATGGATGTGGATCCGCTTTGTAACCGAAGGCAAATGCACAAAAGTGCAGTGGTTATAATTATGTGTAAAGCAATGCAAGTCAATACTTTGAGCAGTTTTGCTCTTCAAGAAATTGCATTGAAAGAAAAATCATGAACACAAATGGCTTGAATTCTCTGTTGTAACTACTGGAGTTTGGTGTTAGGGGGAAATATTATGGATGTGGATCCGCTTTGTAACCGAGGGCAAATACACAAAGGTCAGTGGTTATTCTTATGTGTAAAGCAATACTAGTCAAGACTTTGAGTAGCTTTGCTCTCCAAGAAATTGTATTAAAAGAAAAATCTTGAACAC
Source organism: Gila robusta (assembly GCA_030770095.1). Lineage (NCBI taxonomy): Eukaryota > Metazoa > Chordata > Actinopteri > Cypriniformes > Leuciscidae > Gila > Gila robusta. The sequence continues at coordinate 11,318 of JAVALU010001941.1, read as the reverse complement.
AAATGGCTTGAATTCTCTGTTGTAACTACTGGAGTTTGGTGTTAGGGGGAAATATTATGGATGTGGATCCGCTTTGTAACCAGGGGCAAATACACAAAAGTGCAGTGGTTATTCTTATGTGTAAAGCAATTCTAGTCAAGACTTTGAGTAGCTTTGCTCTCCAAGAAATTGTATTGAAAGATCAATTCTGAACACAAATGGCTTGAATTCTCTCTATTGTAACTACTGGAGTTTTTTATGATAGGGGGAAATATTATGGATGTAGATCCGCTTTCCGCAACCCAGTCTTGCGGCAGTTTGTGATGTGGTCACGTAATTTAATCTATTAATTCGTGGCAGGGACACGTTAATTTCGTTATTTTCGTAACTCCAGCACGTTTTTTTAAACTGATGCATTTCAATTGGATGAATCTTTCGTGCAACCAGCACGATTCTTTCTGCCGTTATTTTCGTAATTTCAACACGTTTTTTAAACTATTTCAATTGGATGAATCTTTCGTGAAACAGCACGATTCTTTCTGGAACCCTGGCCTCCCAGCTAACAGGGAACGTTCCCAGAACATTCACTAACGTTCTTTAAAAGTTGTGTAAATGTTAATACAAAACGTCATTAAAATAATGTTTTTGGAACGTTCATATAACGTTATTAACGTTCTTGTAACGTTGAGAGAAAACGTTCCTAGAACAATGTTCTCGGAACGTCTTTATCACGTTATTTGTGATTGATGAAAGTTCTCATAACGTTGATAGAAAACGTTCTTAGAACTATGTTCTTGGAACGTCTTTATGACGTTATTTGTGATTGATGAACGTTCTCATAACGTTGATAGAAAACGTTCTTAGAACAATGTTCTTGGAACGTCTTTATGACGTTATTTGTGATTGATGAACGTTCTCATAACGTTGATAGAAAACGTTCTTAGAATGTTCTTGGAACGTCTTTATGACGTTATTTGTGATTGATGAACGTTCTCATAACGTTGATAGAAAACGTTCTTAGAACAATGTTCTTGGAACGTCTTTATGACGTTATTTGTGATTGATGAACGTTCTCATAACGTTGATAGAAAACGTTCTTAGAACAATGTTCTTGGAACGTCTTTATGACGTTATTTGTGATTGATGAACGTTCTCATAACGTTGAGAGAAAACGTTCTTAGAACAATGTTCTTGGAACGTCTTTATGACGTTATTTGTGATTGATGAACGTTCTCATAACGTTGATAGAAAACGTTCTTAGAATGTTCTTGGAACGTCTTTATGATGTTATTTGTGATTGATGAACGTTCTCATAACGTTGATAGAAAACGCTCTTAGAACAATGTTCTTGGAACGTCTTTATGACGTTATTTGTGATTGATGAACGTTTTCATAATGTTGATAAAAAACGTTCTTAGAACAACATTCTCAGAACGTCCTTATAATGTTATTAGTATTTTCTGAATGTTATATTTAGGCTATCATAAAATGTTCTGGGAACATGTTATTTGCTGAGCATTCTCATAATGTTAAGTACACTTGTTAACAAATGTGCGCTTCTTAACATTAGTTTACAATCACTTGATTTGTATAATATGACTATATATATCCACATAAACATTTTAAACATCGCAATAGTTTATAAAGGGGGTCGCACTCCGGCCAGCTAACAGGGAACGTTCCCATAACTTCCACTTACCCTATGTGGTAACACTTTATTTGAAGGGGTGTGCATAAGACTGACATGACACTGTCATAAACATGACATAACACCTGTCATTAACATGAAGGAGTCTTTATGAATGTTTATGACTGTTGTCATTAAGTGTCATTCGGTAAATTATGACACTTTTAATGCAAAGTTGACATTGTTTAAAATGTCTTTGTTATGACAACTTGACATTAACAAAAACAAAAATGTCTTTGTTATGACAACTTGACATTAACAAAGACAAAAAATGTCTTTGTTATGACAACTTGACATTAACCTAGACAAAAATGTCTTGATTATGACAACTTGACATTAACAAAGATAGAAATGTCTATGTCTTTCTTCTTCTTCTTCTTCTTATTCTCCTCTTCCTCTGAGGATGAGGAGGAGCTGAAGTCTGCGGAGGAAGAGGAGGGAGTAGAAGACGTTGAAGATGGAGGAACCCGAGCAGTCTTTCTAGAGCCTGGAGGGGGATAGAGGACAGAGGTCTATAAGTAAAGGTTTAAGAGAAAATGCTCACACTGTAGTGTTCTGTAAGTCCTTTGTCACTTTTGGAAGCAGAGCAAAGCACCATTGTAAGCCCATACCATTGGAAATAACGGGTTTCAGGGTGCAGGGGTGGAGTTGCCAATATAAATAAAAGAAAGGGTATCCACCATCCCCAATGTCAATTCTCTTTCTTTTACGGCCCTGACGAGAACATTGATCTCCTCGGCTGTGAACCGATTCTGAAGCGCGCCGGGTAAATGCGCCATAATAATAACAATCCGCCATGCAACATGCGCACCTTCTCTTAAAGGGTATGTTGGATGACACTCTGATTGGTTTATTTCACGTTACGCCCAAACCACACCTATGAATAATGAAGCTACTTAAGACCAACCCCTTTTAGATTTGCGCCAGGCGCAAGAGGCATTTATCCCGCCGGGAAAATAGCAACAGCGCCGGGATCCGCCCACAAAGTTACTTGCGCTTTGCGCTGTGACACTTGCGTTTCAGATCGTTAAAATAGGGCCCTGTATCTTCGTAGTTCAGCATCTCACAATTCAACAAGTCAGATTTCACCAAAGTTTGTGTACTACCTGTATCGACCAAGGCCTGAACAGGTTGACCATTAACGGTTACCGTTATAAGGTGGCTATGTTTCTCTGTAGGTTTTACTGCTTCACCAAAGCACTCATTCCTGGGAACATAACACATGCTAGTCATTTTCGAGCTTTCTTAAGGGACAAAGAGAAGCCTTATGCCCTGGTTGTTGACAATAGAAACAAATAAATGTTACATAAGAATGTTTCATGACAGTCCCACAGTCTTATCAACAGGTTCCTCCAATTTTCCCTTCCCCATAGTCACAGTACCTTTGATGGTTCGTGGTAGCTCTCGATGAGCAGCCATATACCTTTCAGCCAGCCTTGCAGCTTCCTCGCTAGTCTGTGGTTGGTTTTCTTTGGACCCAAACTCTCACGTCGGGACGCAACACTCGCAAATACTGCTCCAAGATAATAGTTTCTCCCACCTGTTCCTTGCTATTCGTTTCGGGTCGCATCCACCTCTTATACAAGCCTTTTATGCGATGTAAGTCTCCCTCACACTCTCTCCAGTTGGTATAATAAGGCTTCGTAAATGCAGACGATATGTCTCTTCAGTCACGTTGTATTTGGACAAGACCGCAGCCTTGATGTCATCGTAGCAATGCGTTCGAACCGCACAAAGAAGCTCTCCACATCCTCACCCTCTACGAAATCAGGAATTGGATGATGGCGTCTAATAAATGGTACCGGTGGCGGTGACCCAGTCGTCACATGGTCTTCCGGTTGAGCCAGAGGAGATTCTGGAAGCAACTCTCTTCTTCCTGATGCCTGCAGAAGCGTTCTGGGTGTAGGTAAGGGATAATGAGTATGTTGACTTAACTGTTCGATTGATTCCCAGTCTCTCTTAGGTTTCTGAAAAATAGCAGCCTTCAACCCCCACTCAATTCATCAAACAGTATTTTTTCATTCCTTTGTTGTTGCTGCATAAAGTTCCTTATGTCATAAAGAAAATCTTAACCAACCATGATACGCTCTGCATCATCTCCAGGTGTGCTAATTCTACTGGTCTTGGGTCTTACCACAGGTTCAGTCTCAGGATATTGAACATTCCCCACAGAAAACAAGTCCGTTCCAGTTTTCTTCAAATGCCCCAGCTGCCAACTCCAAATCACCCAGCTGATCTTCAACAGTGTCCTCCTCCCCTTCAGAAAACAGTATTGGGTGAGCTCGGGTAATCCTTTGAGGATCTCCATATTCTTTAGTCGACATCTTGGGTTTTGACACTTCCCTCTTCTACTGCCAGTTACTCCACAAAGACAGCAATCCCACTTCTGACACCATTTGTTGTGAGGATGATCAGTGTGTTGGCTAAACAAACAGCAAAACATGGAAAAACTTCAAAAATGTCCATGGAAAATTCTCATTTAATTTCAGGGTGCCACAAATTCCAAAAAAATGATAGCGTGATAGCGCAATGGATAAGACACATGCCTTTGGTGTGAGAGACCCGGGTTCGAATCAACTGTGAGACACCAATGTGTCCCTGAGCAAGACACTTAACCCCTAGTTGCTCCTGAGGCGTGCGACCTCTGACATATATAGCAATTGTAAGTCGCTTTGGATAAAAGCGTCAGCGAAATGAATAAATGTAAATAAATGTAAATGTCCTTTGTAAATCCAAGTTACTCAGAAATTTAGTGGGAAAACAAATTAACAAAATAATTTGGTCAGAGTACATCTCCTCCAAGTGCGTTTACAGCGTTGGATGAACGACTCTATAGACGGAACGTTGGACTTAGAGTTCTGTGAGGAAAAGAGCGGAGGCTGGTAACCTAGACAGCTTTGGAAAGGGGAAAGACTGGTGGCGGAAGACGGAGCCGAATTGTGGGCGTATTCAGCCCAGGGAAGTTGTTCGGCTCATGATGTGGGGTTGCGGAAGGCCAAACTGCGAAGGATGCGGCTGACGATTTGGTTAGTACGTTCGGCTTAACCATTAGTCTGCGGGTGAAAGCCCGAAGACAGACTAGCGGTTGCACCGATGAGACGACAAAATTCCTTCCAAAATTGCGAAGCGAATTGGGGTCCCTGAACTGAGACTATGTCAGAGGGTGCCCGTGCATTTTGAAAACATGCTCAACAACGATCTGGGCTGTCTCCTTGGCGGAGGGGAGCTTTGGTAGGGGAATGAAATGAGCCGATTTGGAAAAACGGTCGACCACGGTTAGGATAACAGTATTTCCCCCAGATGGGGGAAGTTCTGTTATAAAATCAAGGCCAATGTGAGACCACGGCCGAGAGGGAACGGGTAGAGGTCTGAGGAGACCAGCCGGCGGTGAATTGTTGGTAGGATATCGTGAAATCAAATCGAGCGAAAAAAAGTCCCCAACGTGCCTGGTGAGCGTTTAGCCTCTTAGCCGAACGAATATATTCTAAATTTCTGTGATCTGTCCAGACAACGAACGTCACGGACGCTCTCTCCAGCCAATGACGCCACTCACCCAAAGCAAGGCAGATGGCCAGCAATTTGCGGTTACCGACGTCATAATTTCATTCAGAGGGAGTGAGAGACTTTAGAAGATCAAAAGCGACCTGAGCAGACCAAACAAAACAGGTCTTGTTAGACATGAGTGCAGTAAGTGGGGCAGCGATTTGACTAAAATTACGAATGAATCGTCGATAAAAATTTGCGAACCCCAGGAACCGTTGAAGTGCGACGTGAGAGTCGGGAATGGGCCAGTCAGTCACTGCGTGGACCTTGGAGAGAGCCATGCTGATTCCTTCCGCTGAAATGACAGAGCCTAAAAACGTGACCGACTGAGCATGGAAAGTGCACTTCTCCCCTTTAACAAATAAGCGATTCTCCAAAAGACGTTGCAGAACGCGCCAAACGTGCTGTGTATGCATCTGGAGAGAGGGGGAAAAAAATCTAAATGTCATTGAGATAAACAAAAACAAAAATGTTTAGCATGTCTCTTAAGACGTCATTGACTAAAGCCTTAAAAAACAGCTGGGGCGTTGACTAAACCGAACGGTAAAACCCGATATTCAAAGTGCCCTAAGGGTGTCTTCAATCATTAAACGCCGTCTTCCACTCATCTCCTTCCTTGATACGGATCAAATGGTAAGCGTTGCGGAGATCAAGGGAGAGTACCTCGTCCTTAATGTCAGCATTCAACCCCTCCAGGAAGTGTGCGAATAAAGCGGGTTCGTTCCATTCACAGGAAGTGGCCAGAGTACGAAACTCAATGGAGAAATCTGCGGCGGATCTCTTCCCTTGACGGAGTGTGGAAAGAAGCCACGAAGCTTCACATCCGTGGGCAGAAGGATCAAACATTCGAATCATCTCCTCCTTAAAGAGTGCGTAGTGATCCAGACAGTCAGCTTCAGCGTTCCATACAGCCATTCCCCATTCACATGCTCGTCCTGTCAGCAGCGAGACCACGTAAGCGATTTGGGAACGATCCATGGAGTAAGTCGGAGGCTGTAGCGAAATAACTTCACATTGGGTTAAGAAAGAGCGGCACTCTGTGGGCTCACCAGCATTGCAGGGAGGATTGTTGACTCTGGGGTCGTGAACGTCGGAAGTTCTTGCTGGTGGCGGGTCCACACGGAGATAGCGAAGCTGCTTGGATAAATCGGTAACCTGGGCGGCCATAGTCTCCACGGCATGACGGGCGGCAGATAACTCCTCTTCATTTCTGCCCAGCATAGCTAGATGAGGAACAGCTGAGTATGAAAGAGCGCATGTAAGTGTGTGCGTGTGTGTGTATGAGTCTGTGTGTGTGTGTGTGTGTGTCAGCAGGGGAAAAAAGAGAGAGGAAAATACCAGGATCATGACAAAATTATCACTGTTACGCTGACGACCTCCAACTATATCTCCCAATTAAACCAGGAAATGACTTTTCATCAGACAACCTCTTCACATGCCTCCCTCAACGAACTCAAGACCTGGATGACAAATAACTCACTGCAACTAAATTAAAATAAAACCGAAGTGCTTCTATTGGGTCCTGCTGCTAACAATAACTCAACAAAAACACAGCTAGGCCCCGTAAGTAACAACCTACACAATCATGCAAAAAACCTGGGAGTCCATTTTGATCCCCTTCTCCAATTTGACAAGCATGTAAATGCAGTTGTAAAGAGTAGCTTTTTTCATCTCCGATCTATAGCAAAAGTGAAAAACTTTCTAGTAAAGACCTTGAAATTATGATTCATGCACTAATTTCCTCTCGATTGGACTACTGTAATTCTCTGTATGTTGGCCTACCTCAAACTACACTGTCTCGGTTACAGATGGTTAAAAACTCAGCAGCCAGATTGTTAACAGGAACTAAGAAAATGGATCATATCTCCCCTGTTCTTGCCTCATTGCATTGACTACCAATAAACATTTTTTTGCCATATTGGCAAAAAATATTTCAAATTGAAATAAAAAATTGAAAAACACGGAAATTTCACAATATGACAAAACCTGATGATCATGATTTCCAGCCCAATTAGAGAAATTATAAAGTGGAGAATAAGAGAAATAAATAAAACAGAGACTTTTGTAGATTGTTCCATTTTGTTTGTTATTGATGCAAAACAGGCATCTCTCAAGAGTAAAACACCTTATACTGTGAACGTTTTTTTTTTAGTTATAAAGTCTCACAATAAAAAAGGTGTTATAGAAAATACAAAATATTTGTCTTTATCAAAATAAAGAGCTTGTTTGTAGAGAAGAGTTAGTTGCAACTGTAGCAAGCCTAATGGCTGGTGTACAAGTTTACAAGGGGGTTAAAATAAAAAAGTGAAACACACAAGCCCAGTGTATACAACTGAAGGAAATAGTGCAAAATCAAACCGTGGAAAGACATGCATGCAAACTCACACACAAGCCACTACGTATAAAACGAACAATTAAAAGTTAAAACATAATATTAAAACCTGCTGTAAAAAGTGTCCTTTCAAATCATCTCGTTCCTCCAGCTCCTCGACGGCTCAGAAATGTCCTGTTCAACATGTTTTTTGACGTACACAGAGCTGTATGTTTTCTCCACCAGCGGGCAGAACCTCTTCGTGTGCGCTCTGGCCCCGCTTGCCCCGCACAGGGGACACATGTACTCCCTCAGGTACGGGCACGTCACACTCCCGGTGCGGTCTTTCAGGAAGTGTGACCTGAACACGACCTCACTCTCGCGGTTGTGCTTGCAGAAACTACAAAACATCATCTCATGTTGGTCGCTTGAGTTCTTGCAGGGTTCCTCGCTTGTCTCTGTCAACAACCGTCGCGTGCGTGGAGTCTCCAAGCTGGCCGACTCGCGTGCGGCGGTTGTTTGACTTTTGCCCTCTTCCGAGCCTGATTGCTGTCCCAACTGATGCATTCTTCTGACCAGGTCTGCCAAACACAGGTAGTCCTTCCAGGGCTGGAAATAATCATTTTTAAACTCCATGGATCTATGAGCTGACAGGATGATTTAATGGAAACAGGAAAGGTTACTATAAGAAAAGAGGAAAAGGCCATGTCACACTCGCGCCACCAAAACAACTTTAACAAGTAGTTTAAAGTAGTTAGAAGTTTAAAATAGTTGCTAGGAGTGTTTCTAGTGGGTTGCTAAGGTGTTCTGGGTGGTTGCAAGGGTGATCAGGGCGATTGTCACAGCCATGTCACAGCCATGTCACACTCGCGCCACCAAAACAACCAAAACAAGTAGTTTAAAGTAGTTAGAAGTTTAAAATAGTTGCTAGGGGTGTTTCTAGTGGGTTGCTAAGGTGTTCTGGGTGGTTGCAAGGGTGATCAGGGCGATTGCTAAGGTATTTTTGGTGGTTGCTATGGTGTTACTAGGTGGTTGGTAGTTGTCACAGATGGTTACTATGGAGTTTTTATAGAGTTCTTAAAATCTTTAGTAATGAGTGCCTTTAGTACAGCACTCATTTGGTGGTGAGATGGCTTATTCATGTGTTTGTATGGTTGCTAGGGTACTTTATATTGTTGCTAGGGCATGCTTATACTGTTTATGAGATAATATTAAAAGACTAGTTGATAGTCTGAGTCAAAAAAGCCAAACTCCATATTTCTGCAATGTTCTGGAGCTGAAATATGGCTTGTAAATGTTGTTTCATGGTTGCTAGGCTATGAAGTTCTAAAAATCTTTAGTAACGAGTGCCTTTAGTACGACCTATGACCTATCACAGCCATGCTGATATCATTTAACACGTAGTTAGTCGTTTGGGGTGGTTGCTAGAGTGCTCTTAGTGTATATCAGCATCCTGGGGTTAGGGTTAAGGATAGGTACTCGGCCTGCGGCCTTGTCTTGATTTAAAAGTATGTGCGCCTATAATGAGGAGTGCCACGCCCATATTGTACTGGTCCCCACATATGTTTCTTCTGGAAAGTGTGCGTTAATTGCATATGAACGCATGTTAATGCGGAACGTGGTTATCTTTTCCGAGCTGCAGTTTATAAACAAACATCGTTGCCCTTCGTCTCAATCAGGAATGTAAACAGAGCTGATATATTCAGCTCTCTGTATTCTTTTGCAGTCCACCAGTGGCAGATTCAATCACAACAGCTGAATCATAATCTTCATCATTGTCATTGGCAGCACATTAATTTTCATAAGCTGCATTCGCTCAACATATTCTGTGTGGTTTTCCCAAACTTTCTGTTTACTTTAGTCACATTTGTCCACAGAAATGATCCCCGATCCACAATTTCCTTTACTTGTGTTTTTGTGAAACAGTTATTAATAATAGTCACATAAATTCTATCATAAATTATTTATTAGGTGTTCAAGCACGAAGTGCTGAAAACCTATTGTAATTGTACTGATTTTTATTATTATTAGGTGTTCAAGCACGAAGTGATGAAAATCTATTGTATTTGTAAGGATTTTTAGGTTTCAAGCACGAAGTGCTGAAAACCTATTGTATTTGTAAGGATTTTTATTAGGGGTTCAAGCACGAAGTGCTTAAACCCTATTGTAATTGTACAGATTTTTATTATTAGGTGTTCAATCACGAAGTGCTGAAAACCTATTGTATTTGTACTGATTTTTATTATTATTATTAGGTGTTCAAGCACGAAGTGCTGAAAACCTATTGTATTCGTTCTGATTTTTATTAGGTGTTCAAGCACGAAGTGCTCAAAAACCTATTGTATTCGTTCCGATTTTTATTAGGTGTTCAAGCACGAAGTGCTGAAAACCTATTGTAATTGTACTGATTTTTATATTATTATTATTATTATTATTATTCTGCCGTAAAACGCATCGTGCAGCCCAAACCGTAAGTGCTGGAGCTCTGAAACTTTGTCAGATTGTAGTACAAAAATCGAGGAGAGGTTATCAAATTATGAGCCCGATTGGCCCATAGGTGGCGCTACAGCAACCAAAAGTACTAAAATGGCCATAACTCCCCAACCGTTTGACCTAGAATCAAGTTTTTACACCACTGTGTTCCTTGGCTCAAGACGGACAAGATGTATATCTCGGATTGTCGATTTGAGCAAAAAAAAAAATTTATGGCCAATTTTGTCCAAAACCTACTTTTGCAAACTAGTCCCTGGTTTTTGGGCTGATCAGAACCAAACTGGTGCAGAAATGTTCTCTGGAGTCTGAGAATCAATAATCATCGAGAAAAAGTTGAAAATGTGCATTTGGTTGGCTATAACAGGGTCATTTAGGAAATGGTTCATGGCAAAATGCAGTCAAAAGCCTATAAATCCTGAAGAAAAAGTCAGAACTTCACAAAAATTGATGAGCATATGTGTCATACCATGGTGAAGAAGCATGCAAAGTTTCATGGAGATTGGACAAAAGGTGGCGCTATAACCGTCAAAAAGGTCTCATTATTATTAGGTGTTCAAGCACGAAGTGCTGAAAACCTATAGTAATTGTAAGGATTTTTATTATTAGGTGTTCAAGCACGAAGTGCTGAAAACCTATTGTAATTGTACTGATTTTTAGGTGTTCAAGCACGAAGTGCTGAAAACCTATTGTAATTGTAAGGATTTTTATTATTAGGTGTTCAAGCACGAAGTGCTGAAAACCTATTGTTTTTGTACTGATTTTTATTATTAGGTGTTCAAGCACGAAGTGCTGAAAACCTATTGTATTTGTAAGGATTTTATATTAGGTGTTCAAGCGCGAAGTGCTGAAAACCTATTGTAATTGTACTGATTTTATTATTAGGTGTTCAAGCACGAAGTGCTGAAAACCTATTGTTTTTGTACTGATTTTTAGGTGTTCAAGCACGAAGTGCTGAAAACCTATTGTATTTGTACTGATTTTTATTAGGTGTTCAAGCACGAAGTGCTGAAAACCTATTGTTTTTGTACTGATTTTTATTATTATTAGGGGTTCAAGCACGAAGTGCTGAAAACCTATTGTAATTGTAAGGATTTTTAGGTGTTCAAGCACGAAGTGCTGAAAACCTATTGTAATTGTACTGATTAGGTGTTCAAGCACGAAGTGCTGAAAACCTATTGTAATTGTACTGATTTTTAGGTGTTCAAGCACGAAGTGCTGAAAACCTATTGTATTTGTACTGATTTTTATTATTATTAGGTGTTCAAGCACGAAGTGCTGAAAACCTATTGTAATTGTACTGATTTT
>JAVALU010001940.1:1635000-1979910 GCA_030770095.1 Gila robusta | reverse complement strand
CTAGTCTCGCGCTGCAGTCCCGTGCTGTAGACAATGTCCAGGTGGGAGGAGCGTTGATCATGTGCGACGAGCACATGTGCGACGAACACATGATCGCACATGATCAACACTCCTCCCACCTGGACATTGTCTACAGCACGGGACTGCAGCGCGAGACTACAGCTTGCTGTCTAAAAGACTATTTAGGTGAGTTGAAACAATGGCTAAGTTGCTAAACGCATCTTGTTCACATGTAGGGTCTCTGTTCATGTTGGACAGACATTTTAATTGCATTTTGTGTCTGTTAAGAGGCTCAAAAATGCTCTTTATGTCGATGCCCCCATAGCTGCCATTTAGCTGGGTGGGAGCTCTGGGCATTCGCGGTCGCAGCTCCGCGTAGCAAGCACCAATCCGGTTCGTTTTTTTTTCTATAGTCAGTACTCACAAAGGTCTAACGATCAAGATTAACTTAAAAATTGCCCGGAGTTCTCCTTTAATGACGCGATGGTCATGTTCCCACAGAGAGAACATGAGTCATCCACGAGCGCTGCTCTAGCATGATCAATGCCCAAACATACTAGACAACGCTCGTGCCCATCAGAGTCTGATACCGATCTGCCGCAACCAGAAGTACACGGGCGAGGCATCTTTGAAAAGACGTGCCACGTGCAAGCTCTTTTGTGAGAGAAACACTCAAGTGTTGAAGCGCCCGGGGATACATGCACTCTCTGGCAAACCACTGCACAGATAAGCAGGAAGCGCACGCTCGCTGGAGATCGCCGTTACACCAACACTGAGGAACTCGTTTGTGAAGCTGACAATTCAGAGATGGCTTGTGGAGAGAAGGATTAAACTTGGCTCCGAAGCGAAAACATATCTGCATATTGCGGACTTCCTCCTTTTATACCCACGAGGTGGGGCGGAGTTACGTCATGCAAATTCCGCAGACCCATGGCATTTCTTTGCCATTGGCTCGTTTTGTAATACTCGAAGTTGATAGGCTTAGAATTATGAATTCTTAAAATTCTTTTCATTTTCCAGTGTCCCCAGCATCTGGAGGATTATGATTAAATCGTTCCACAGGGTTGCCCCTCGGGTGGTATGGGGTAGTTCTCACCTTGTGGATTCCTGCGATCTTACACAACTCCTTTATTGTGTGGGACTCAAAGTCTGCCCCTTGGTCACTATGCAGGTTCTCCGGAAACCCATAGTGTACCAAGAAATTATCCCACAGGCTCTTAGCAACGGTTTGGGCAGTTTGGTTTCGAGTTGGTATTGCAACGGCATACTTAGTGAAGTGGTCCGTGATAACTAGTATGTTTTTGGTGTTGCTCTGGTCTGGCTCCAAGGACAGAAAATCTATACACACCAGCTCTAAGGGCCTGCTAGTTTGGATGTTCACCAAAGGAGCTGCTCTTTCCGGAGGCGTTTTTCTACAGACACAACGTTCACAAGTCGGTTTTACACTTGTCAGTCTCTTCCATTCCGATTTGATAGAACCCGGATTTCAAGTCGAGCACAGAGAACCAATTCGAGCCGGTAAGTGTTGAAAAGACCTCCTCTAGGTTTGATAAGGCGTATGCATCCTTAATCGTCTGTGAGTTAAGTTTTCGAAAGTCAATACATAGCCTTACTGTACCATCCTTCTTGCAGACTACCACTATGGGTGACGCAAATGGAGACTCAGACTCGCGGATCACCCCGGGCTCTAACAGTTCTTGAAGGTGCTTTCTCACGGTGTCAACATCTTGAGGATGTATGGGTCGAGCTCTGTGCTTGAACGGGGTGTTGTCATTCAACTTTATCTGATGTTTGACTTTTTCAGTGCTGCCATAATCAAGGTCGTGCAGAGAGAAGACTTCAGGCATGGAGTTCAACAACTTCGAGATCCTCTCTTTCTAGCTCGTAGGCAAGGGAGAATCACCAAATTCAAAGGTAAGGTTAGCACAGTTGGGCGACGGTTCCTCAGCTGTGAATTCTGAACTCTGGTGCTGCTGATCTATGATCTTCTGAACTGCATGAACCTCTGCCAGCACAACTTTAGGAGGCACTTTTATGTCGGTTCGCGTTCCATTTTTCAGCAGAACTGACAATTTGGAGAGTCGTTTTCGAGGTAAGGTATGCAAACAGTTTGCAATCTGTAGACCACTTGGTAAAGGGATAGATGGAGGCTCGAGAGTCACCCACTTTTCTGTGTGGGGACCATTTAGGTGGACAAAGCCGTCCAAGACCACAGTGCTTCCTGCAGGCACAACTTCAGGGGAGTTTCCCTTCAACTTCACATAACCCAGAGTCTTACTACTGGCTTGTCTCCATCTAGCTTCTAGAACTTTGAGTACGGCTTGGTAACCATGGGAACTTGACTGAAAGCTAGCTGCATTCTCTTTAGCACATTTGCTGTAAAGCACATCTAGGGAATTGGTCCCAACTAGAATCTGGGTAACACTAGTTAAATCTGGAACCACCAGAGCCAGAGTGGGAACCTCAACTTCAGTACCAGTGAGTACTTTGGGGAATTTCAGTGTTAGCTCAATGTACCCCAGATATGGCACAGCCTGTCCGTTAGCTCCTTCTACCTCCAGCAAGTCTTCCAACGGCTTCAGGGGGTAGTCTGACAAATTGGCTTCCTAAATCGACTGCGGAATCGTGGTCACCTGTGACCCTGTGTCCAACAGGCAATCTACTTCTCTTCCTTCAATGGTAACTCTAGCTGTGCATTTTATTCCCACTAGTCCCTTGGGCAAGCGTTTTAATGGTGGTGTTTCACGGCTGCTCGTATCAGATATCAATTTGTAATATTCAGGGCGACAGTCTGAACATCTGGTCTCCATATGCCCCGCTACAGAGACCTTCTTCAGTTTAAAGGCTGGGCAGGCCTTCCATGCAGAGAGTCCCATTGGCTTTGTCACTCTCTTAAATCAAGTCGCTTCTCTTCGACTTTGGCAGGATTTGGAGCATTCTCGCAAGTGATAGCCAGGTGCCCATCCTCTCCGCACCGGAAACAGTACCAGGGTCATGGTCTGTTAACTCTCAGCTGACCCATCCTGGTATTTCTATCCGTTTCCATGTCAAGCGGTCTCCGACTGTTAGGAGTTTGAGGCATCTTACGAGTGGCACTTTGCGTTTGTAGCTCTGCGATCTGACACTGCAGCCTTGCAACTTCCAACTCTTCTGCATTGTTTTGTTTCAGTCCCTGGGTGACCGATGCTTGTACTGCAGCTACTTGGGTGCATAATTCTCCCACCATCTTTTTTAAAGCGGTCAACTCAGCCTTTTCGGAGTGACTCTTTGGATTTCCCCGATCAGGAGACTGCTTTAAGGCAGTGACTTGGGATTGGATTTCTGCAACTTGTTTCTTTAGAAGGCTAGTTTCCGAGCCATCGGAGTTGGGCGCATCACATGAACAGGCTGATACTCGGTTGGAGACTGCTCGTGACTTTGGGTAGGCATTAGGGGGTTTTGTCATCCCAAGATGCTTCCTCATCCGTTCCTCCTTAGAGGCGTGTTTGTCTTCGTGGGTTCAAATAAGCACTGCTATTTCAGCAAAAGTGGGTGGTTGGACTTCTCTTTTGTCAAGCTGAAGGTCGGCAATGAGACGATTGTCCCAACACCCTCTGCAGAATTGTTTAACCCTCTGAGGTCGGCTATCAGTGCAAAAGAAACTCAAAATACTCTGTTGATTTTGATCTTACATATTAAGTGTTGTACATCATTGGATCCTGATAAGTGTCTATTTTTTTTGTGGATACTCACAATAAAAACAAAGTGTTGTGCTTTTCGCCAAATAAAGAAAAATAAACATGATGCGCGTTTTGCCTTCAGTCTGTGAGTGAAGTCCATTCTGAAACGCGTCCGAAAATTAACTGTAACTTAGGGATTACTTGTCACACAGGCACGAGACTTGTGTCTTTATGAAGCTTGCATTCTCTTCTTTTAAATGAAGTAATTTATGAAAAAAACTAATATTTTCAGTTTATGTAATTGCATTTTCTGCATTTTCAAGAACGAATTGATCTCGCCGAGGATAGAAGTTCGGAGTAAGTTGTGTTATATAATTCCTTTTCTGATCATATAGAGCTCAAATGAATTTTCAGACTATATTTTTCCTAGTTTTGGCTAGCTTTTGACATAGGAAATATTGCCTCACAATATCCCTAACATTCGTGTACGCTCGTGTAAACTTTTTAAATGTGATATTCTCTAAACATATTTGTATATCAGCCTACATATATTTCACTCAGTTTTGATTAGTTTATGACACTGATTATCATGCTAAATAGCCTACTGCCTTATGTGTAATGCATTTTGTTCGCGAATAACTGCTAGGTTATGTGATTGAGAGAAATATATTTCAGACTCCGGTAAAATACGTGATACTGTCTAAATACAATATATTTTATTTATAAATGTTCAGTTTTGGTTAGCCTATGACACTTTATCATGCGTAAATACTTGTTTGTGAATACCGGTGTAAATGTTTGAAATGTAAGTTAGTGATGTGAATGTTACTCAGAAAACAGGTCACAGGTTTAATTCGTTCGAAGTACTTGTGCTAAATGTTACGCTCTTAGATGTAAGTAAGAAATCCCTATTATCTCTAGCCCTGGCGACCGTATATAGACCTCCAGGGCCCTATGCTGATTTCCTAAAAGAGTTTGCAGACTTTCTCTCAGATCTATTGGTCAACGCCGATAAAGCAATAATTGTTGGAGATTTTAACATACACGTAGATAACACAAATGATGCGTTAGGGACTGCGTTTACAGATTTAATAAACTCCTTTGGGGTCAAGCAAAACGTCAGTGGTCCCACTCATCGTCTAAATCATACACTAGATTTAATTATATCATATGGAACCAATCCAACCGATATAGATATTATACCGCAAAGTGACGATCTCACTGATCATTGTATGGTAACGTGCATATTACGTACTGCTGAAATTTGTCATGTTGCGTCACGTTATCGACCAGGCAGAACAATTGTTCCAACCACTATAGATAGATTCACAAATAGCTTACCTGATCTATCTCAGCTGCTCAGTGAACCCAAACAAACAGATGAACTAGAGGAAATGACTAGCAGTTTGAGCACCATTTTCTCTAGTACATTAGATATTGTTGCACCAATTAGATTAAAAAAGGTTAGAGAGAAAACTAAAGCACCATGGTACAATAGTGCTACGCATGTTATCAAGAGAGAAACTCGTAACTTAGAGCGTAAGTAAATGGAAACAAACTAATTTAGAGGTCTTTAGAATCGCGTGGAAAGACAGTATGTCACGTTATAAAAAGGCTCTAAAAGCAGCCAGGGCAGAGCATCTACGCAAACTGATAGAAAATAACCAAAATAATCCAAGGTTTTTATTTAACACCGTGGCTAGACTAACAAATAAACAGACATCACCAGAGCAAAATATTCCGTTACAGTATAGTTGTAATGATTTTATGAATTACTTCAATGAGAAAATAGAAAGCATCCGAAATACAATTATAAATGTACAATCCTCTATGGTGTCTTATGATTCAGCCTCAATTATCGCCCCTCAAGAACAACTACACCGCTTTACAACTATAGGACAGGAAGAGCTAAATAAACTTATCTTTGCAGCGAAACCAACAACATGTTTATTAGATCCAATACCCACTAAACTACTGAAAGAAGTGTTACCTGTAGTGGAAGAGCCTCTTCTCAATATTATTAACTCGTCTTTATCTTTAGGTCATGTTCCAAAAATATTTAAGCTGGCAGTAATAAAACCTATTATTAAGAAACCGCAATTAGATCAAAATAACTTAACAAATTACAGACCCATTTCAAATCTTCCATTTATATCTAAAATACTAGAAAAAATTGTGTCCGCTCAATTGTGCTCTTTCTTGCAAGAAAATTACATCTATGAAAAATTTCAGTCAGGATTCAGACCACATCATAGCACAGAAACTGCGCTAGTTAAAATTACAAATGATTTACTTTTAGCTTCTGACCAAGGCTGTATCTCAATACTAGTTCTACTCGATCTTAGCGCTGCGTTCGACACTATAGATCATAAAATACTTTTGGATCGACTACAAAACTACACTGGTGTTCAGGGACAGGCATTAAGCTGGTTTAAATCGAAGATAACGTCAGTAGAGTATGGAGTGCCGCAAGGATCGGTGTTAGGCCCTCTGCTATTCTCAATATATATGCTGCCACTTGGTAATATTATAAGAAAACATGGAATTAATTTCCACTGTTATGCTGATGACACTCAATTATATATTTCATCAAGACCAGATGAAAACACTAACTTATCTAAATTAACAGAGTGTCTTAAAGATATAGAATGCTGGATGACGTGTCATTTCCTGCTATTAAATTCAGATAAAACGGAGGTATTACTTATTGGTCCAAAAAATTACCCACAAAACCTCGTACAACACAACTTTAATTTAGAAGGATGTCCAGTTACTTTATCCACTACAGTAAAAGACCTGGGTGTTATACTAGACCGCAACTTGTCTTTCGAAAATCATATATCATATGTTACAAGAACAGCTTTTTTCCACCTTAGAAATATTGCTAAGCTACGTAACATGCTATCTGTTTCTGATGCAGAAAAGTTAGTTCATGCATTCATGACCTCGAGACTAGATTACTGTAATGCTTTATTAGCTGGTTGTCCTACATCCTCAATAAACAAGCTACAGTTAGTGCAAAATGCAGCTGCTAGAGTTCTTACTAGGTCAAGAAAATATGATCATATAACACCAATTTTATCATCTCTGCACTGGTTACCTATTAAGTTCCGTATCAATTACAAAGTACTATTACTGACCTATAAAGCCCTAAATGGTCTAGCTCCTGTATATTTAATGGACCTTCTATCGCCCTACAATCCATCGCGTTCTTTAAGATCACTAAATTCGAGGCTTCTGGTCATTCCTAGGATATCTAAGTCCACTAAAGGAGGGAGGGCGTTCTCACATTTAGCTCCTAAACTCTGGAATAGCCTTCCTGATACTGTTCGTTGCTCAGACTCGCTCTCCCAGTTCAAAACTAGATTAAAGACGCATCTCTTCAGCCAAGCATTCACATAATGCTTACCTTTTATACCACTGTTGAATCAGATCGAATGCATTAATATTATGAACAGCAGCTACGCTAATTATTTCCCATCTGCTTTTCTGCTGTTATCTCGGGATGCTAGTCCTGAGGTAAATAGCGTTCTTCAGCTACAGTCTGTATCCAGCCTCTCACGGAGACTTCAGATGCCCCAACTCTTGCGATGAGATGACTAAACGCCTGTGAAGAGACGACTCGACGCCTGTGAAGAGACGACTCGACGCCGGCGATATGTTATGCCCTAAATTAATACATGATGATTAACTAACTGTATTTTTTACGTACATTTCTGAAATGCACTTTCTGTAAAGCTGCTTTGAAACAATATGTATTGTGAAAAGCGCTATACAAATAAATTTGAATTGAATTGAATTGATGTGTCGTTCGTTCGTGAACAATCCGTTCATTGTGTAACGTTAGCCTATCCCTAAATGCGTGTGGTCTATATGGGCCATAGATACTCGCAAATGTTCAGTTTTTGTTAACCTATGACACTAATTATCATGCTTACTGACTTATGCACTGTTTGTGAATACAGGTGTAAATGTTTGAAATGTAGTGATGTGTCGTTCACGAATGATCCGTTCATAGCCTATCATAAATGCGTGCGTTCTATATGGGCCATTTAACAGATACTCTGTTGTAATATTTTACAGATGAAATGTAGCCTAATTGTGTTTACATCGTCACAGGGGCGTTGCTAGGGTCTTGATACATTGGGGGCTTAGCCCAGTCCTCAATTTGAGGCTTGCTCCCCCGGAAGAAAATTTTAAATATTCCATATTTTAAAGCATCAATCTGATGCATTTTGAGATGCATTTTTGCCAACCTGCGGAGAGCTGGAGAAACTTAACTTCAGCCATGAGTCAAAAATATTATGGCCTCCGTAGCGTTAGCTAATAATTTTCCACCGGAGCTTTAGCTAGCTGGCTAACGTTGCGTTCTCTCCTGCTGTGTTCAACGGCTCAATTCATCAAGCTAAACCTGTCAACAGAGCTCCTGGGTAACTTAGATATAGCCTACCAGAAAATATTAGGGATGTCCCGATACCATTTTTTCTGAACCGATCCAATCCGATACCAAAAATTTTGAGTATCGACCGATACCGATCCGATACCAGCGCAGTTTTTTTTTTTAAATCAAGTAGAATTTCTATAACTCTGTTGAACTGATAATCACTCTTTTGTGTGTTAAACACAATCTACTTAATACAGACAACTTCATTATAAATGAAAACAACAAATAAAAAAAAAATATGATCATAACCTATGACAAAAATTATATTATAAACTAGATTAGTGGATAACTCAGTAAAATTTAATCTAGAAAAACAATAATTGTATAAAATATGAACATTTAGTGAAAAAACATTATTTAGTGGAGAACAAAGAGACAATAAGTGTAGCACTAAATCTGGTAAAACGTTACACATTGCTCTTTGTATTGTTGTAAAATACATTCATGAAAAACAAGATAAAAATCAGAAAGACCAATTATTATATATATAGTCTACTATAAAATGAAGACATTTTTAAATGTATGGCACAGCTGTTTAACAGAACAAAAAAGGCTATTAATAATCTTTCATTGCGCAAAAGTATAATGATATAATTATGAAAGACTCATACAGTGCGGCACAAAGTGCGTATGGGCATCCCGAGCGCAGAATGATGCGCTTGAAGCAACACAGAGTCACAGCGCGCAGAAAAGTTCAAAGCACAAGGGAAAGGCATATCGATGCATAGTGTATTATACAGTATTTATCTATGCAATAGTTTATTGAGCCTTTTTTTTTTAACAGTTTTAAATTTAAGTTACTGTGCGCGTGAAGAACAATTATAGTGCTCTGAAGGAGATAAATGCTCATAAATGGAGAACGACTGACAGCCGCAGCGGAGGGAAACGTTTACGTGATCTTGAATAATCTCACATTATACTATAGTATGGCTTCATATAGTATATAGTATACCTTCCCCCTCTAATGTCCAGCTACCACTAGAACCCACAAACACCAATGACAGTCAAGCCCTAAAGCTGTAAGTTAACCGATGGCTCTTTCAGGCTCTCTCTCTTTCCTCTGGTGCGCACTCTAAATGCAAGCATATTGTAACCACAGTAACTTTGATCTGCTTGAACACATTTTAATCGTCTTTAATACATGATTCCGAAGGATAGATTAAAATAACCGGTCATTTTTTTAAATAAATACAAATTTATTAAAAAATAATAATAATTATCAATAAATTAAATTTTTTGAGATCCGGGGCTATAAAAAAAAACATCCGGGGCTGAAGCCCCGAATGCCCATGTCTAACGACGCGCCTGCATCGTCATAAGGTAAAAGTTCCTATTCTTGTGTGAAATTACAAATGTCTTTTTTTAATCCATGGTAATTAGTGATTGATAATGATAATAATACAGTTTCTTTGATTGTGTTATCAGCATGCTCACACTTTTTCTTTCTTCTTTTTTATAACAGATGTGACAATGTCCAAGCACCAGTTCCGAAGAGAGCCAAGGCAAACAAGCAGGCGAGCAACAGGCAGTCCACGCTGTCATGGAAAACAGAGACCGATGTTGACATGGTTCCACAGACACTGCGATTCCAAACTTTTCACCTGTACTATACACGCAGCATTTGATTTGCTTAGAGCCCGCATCAACGGGGCATAAGCATTTACTGTGAGATACCTCCCTTTACTTTTATTTATCGCTCACAATTGCTTTGTTTATAGCTGACTGATTATTTATTTATTTTACTCACATTTGATTTGCTTAGAGCAAGGTATGACTAAAAATGTGCTTTTGACTTTCATTTATATTTAGCTTTTATATATATATATATATATATATATATATATATATATATATATATATATGTGTGTATGTATGTATACATATATATATTGTCCTTGCATTCTTTCTCACACCTGAATGAAAGGCTCATTACTATGCAGGGTCTTTGTCTTCTCAGTTGTGAACCAACTAATTATTCACAAGGGGGTTGGGCAGTTGACGCCCATTCGCATATTGCCTTGGCAAACAAAAAAATGTTTTTCACAATTTTAATCAATCTATTGTGTTATGTAAATGATTAGGCAGGATGATTTTCAGATCATTTTGAAGCAAAAACTCTAGGCGACAACTTCCATTAGTCAAAAGTCTTGTGGACACATATTTAGTATGTGTTTTGTGGCCTTATTTCAGACACTTTAAGTTTTAGTTTTTTCAATAACCATGCATAAACAATATTCTCTCAAAAATACAAACATGTACATACATGTTGCTCACATATTACGGTAGCCCCGTTTGTGCTATATAGAGTGAATTTACACCTTTGCCATTAACATGTTTATAAATAACTGAAAAAAGCACAAATGTCAGAGCATGTCAGAACACCTCCAGGACCCAGAAAATCCCTCGGACCCCAGAGGGTTAAAGGGGTACCAATTTTACTACTTCCTGTTGGGGGGATGTTGAATGTTCTGGGTGATAACAGGAAGTGACAGAACATCCAACATTTCACCGGAAACCTGTCCCGAGGGGGAACACCACAGACCTGGGCCCGTATTTATCAAGCATCTGAGAAATACTCACAAGAAAACTGCTAAGAATTGACTTAAGAGTAAAACAATTCATGGCTCAAAGATGCGCTTAAAAGTTAGTTGTCAAGCTTCTCAGACGTAATTTAAGTGAAGTGTAGGACTAAATCTTAAGTGTCAGTCTTAGAGATGATTCACGACACTTTGCTGTGCCACAAATGGGATTTTGGATGATGACATTTCCTAGTCATCTCATGATAGATTTCCTTATTTAAGAATATTCTCACATAAATTCACATTAAATGGAGATATTCCTAAAAAGATTTTACATTCAACACATTTGACAATAAATAATTTTCAAGAGAAAACAATATGATATACGCATTGGAAATGAAAGATAAACACATTTCCCCTCATGTCTAAATTACTCATTTTAAACCGGTGTGCTGTTAACTGCCCTGTACGGTGGCCGAGAGAGCTCAACGCGCTGCTACTGAAGAAAACACATGAAAATAGAAAAAAATACATGCAAACAGAAAAAAACACATGCAAATAGAAAAAAACACATGCAAACAGAAAAAAATACCCGCAAATTTAGAAAACATCTTCATCAGTTTCACGACACACGTGTGCTCCAAATACTCACAACACAACCAAATACAGAAACGCGCTGCAAAAGTTCACAACACAACCAAACAGAAATCCGCTGCAAATAGCACAAAACACAACGGAAATGTTTCCAGGGACCCCAAAAAGTGACGGACCCGGCTGGGACGTGCTTTTTGCTCGTGAGTCGTGAGCATCCCTATGCCATACTCCCTTCGAAGGGCAGACAGCAGAGCCCTTGAAGAGTGAGCAGGGCACTAGTGTGCCATTAAGTTCCGTTTGGAACGCACTTGATGAAGGGAGCAACGAAAGACAACGTAATTTCCTCATTATTTTCACCTGGAATGCATTTTTACCGTGTATTATTGTTAGTACTTACGACAGACATAATGCTGTTAACATAACGGTTGCATGCATGTATGTGTATATGTATATATATATATATATATATATATATATATATATATATATATATATTCATCTGTATTATTATTATTATTTTATTATTTTTTTTACAATTTTCTGTGTGTCTCAAATGTAAAACTTTGGACCCATACATACCTAACATTTCTTATGAAACTTTTCTTTATGCAAATTTAAACATAACATGAAAAAGTTTGTACCGTGTACTGTAATTGATGTATCAATAATATCTTTCCCTCATGTTCTTTTTCTCTAGCTTTTTTTATTTATTTTAGTTTTCAGCTCATTGTTCTTTTCTCATTTGTATTCTGATGACATTGAACATATTGTTAATACATTTTGTATATTGTATACAAAGTTGTATGTCATACAAATGTAATCTCTGTATGTTTTGTACACACACACAAAAAAAAAAGAAATAAAATAAAAGTAGACTTTTGAGCAATAAGCACTTGGTTTCATTATAAATTACCTCTTGATTTTCTGAAGATGATTATTTATTTATGTATCCCCAATGTTATTTTTTTCTAATTACTTGTATTCATTTAGTTTATTTGTAGTTTCTATGCATGTTTTGTGAATTGTTATTTTTGTAGTAGACTATCCCTTATCTACTGCCTTGCTTACTTTGAATTTACTGTCTTATTTTTATTTATTTAATTTTTTGTGCTTGATGTATCCCCCGTGCTTTTTGTTCAATAAAAAAAAAAGCAATAAGCACGTCCCAGCTTTTTGGGGTCCCCCTGGAAACATTTCCGTTGTGTTTTGTGCTATTTGCAGCGCGTTTCTGTTTGTGTTGTGAACTTTTGCAGCGCGTTTCTGTATTTGGTTGTGTTGTGAGTATCTGGAGCACACGTGTGTCGTGAAACTGAATTTGCGGGTGTTTTTTTCTGTTTGCATGTATTTTTTTCTATTTGCATGTGTTTTTTTCTGTTTGCATGTATTTTTTTCTATTTGCATGTGTTTTCTTCAGTAGCAGCGCGTTGAGCTTTATCGGCCACCGCAGACCTGCCTATATATAGCCTAGATTTTATGAATGAGGCATTTATACAGCGCTTTCATATGTACTGTACACCCAAAGCGCTTTACAATCATATCAGGGAATCTCTCCTCAACACCACCAGTGTGTAGCACCACTTGGATGATGCGACAGCAGCCACAGTACAACAACACCGGTGTGCTCACACAAACACATACACACCAGCTACAGGTGGAGAGGAGAGAGAGTGATAGAGCCAGTTCAGTGAATGGAGATTATTATGAGGCCATGATTGATTGATAAAGGCCATTGGAGGGAATGTGGGCAGGACACCGGGGTTACACCCCTACTCTTTACGAGAAGAGCCATGGGATTTTTAATGACCACAGAGAGTCAAGACCTCGGTTTAACGTCTCATCCGAAGGACGGGTTAACCGCCGAACTGGCGGGAGGAAGAAGCACTACTGCTTACTGAATTAGTTTAACAAATATTATAAAAGTTTGGGCCCAACATTAAAGGATTAGTTCACCTCAAAATGAAAATGTCCTAATAATTTACTCACCCCAATGCCATCCAAGATATCCATGTCTTTATTTCCTCAGTGAAAGAGAAATTAATTTTTTTGAGGAAAACATTTCTAGATTTTTCTTCGAATAATGGACTTCAATGGTAACCAACGTTTTTAAGTCCAAATCAATGCAGTTTGACGTGCTTCAACGGGCTGTGCACGATCCCAGCCGAGGACGAGGGTCATATCTAGTGAAACGAGAGGTCATTTTCTAAAAAAAGGAAAACAAAAAATACTTTTTAACTACAATTGTTCGGATTGAGCTGATCTGCAACGCGCCGGGAACTACGTCATCATTTTAGACTACTTAATTTCTCTTCCACTGAGGAAATAAAGAAATGGATATCTTGGATGGCATTGGGGTGAGTAAATTATTAGGAAATTTTCATTTTGAGGTGAACTAATCCTTTAACCAGCGCTGACAAAGATGATTCCTGCCCTGTCCAAACGACACCGTTTGATGAACTGCTCGACGTCAAACATTTCTAAAACATTCTTCCTCTCCTGAAAGATTCACTCATCTCTGTCTCCTCAGTGCCCACTCCTTTTGAAAGGGTAGAACTGAGACATTTTTATAAGAAAAAGAGTTACAGGAGAGAGCAGAGCCAAACAAGTCGAGATCAAACTGTTGCTTTAAGATGTTTTTAACACGTTATCGGTCAGTTTATTTCTGTTGAAAGGCGCACCATTGACTTCCAGCAATACATGTGTAACAGCATTATTAATCTTTGTAAATGTTAGTTAATAAAAATACAGCTGTCTGTTGTTTGCTCATGTTAGTTCACAGTGCATTAACTAATGTTAACAGACTTTAAAAGATTTTAATAACATATTAGTTCATGTTGAAATGAAAATTAACTAAGATTAATAAATGCTGTAGAAGTGCAGTTCATCTTAGCTCATGTTAACTACTGAACCTTATTGTATAAGCAGAATATCTTCACAAACCTGGTATTTCTTTTATATTGTGAACAGAGAATTTCTCTTTTTGGACACAATCACTCTAAAAAATGCTGGGTTGTTTTAACCGAACTTTGGGTCAAATATGGACAAACCTAGTCGTTGGGTTACATTTTTAACCCAACATTTGGGTTTGTCCAAAATTGGTATTGTATGGAGTGTAGTGTATGGATCTCGGCTGAATGGAGGTTGTTGGTCAGAATAGTTATGTATCTTGGTCTTTTCTTGATCAGATCTTGTGACGTAAACGTCTGTTTTAAGGAACTTAAACTTCTGTGTTTCTCTGGCCCCAACCACAGCATTAACCCTTTCAGCGGTCAGTTAATTTCTTTCTGAAAGCATATGAATATGAATCATGTGAAGATATCAGAGGACACTTTCACACACACAGTTATAGCAGGCGATCTGTTCCTGCTCCATAAAACCATTAGAGAAACTCTGAGATCAGTCTGAGAGGAGAAACAATCCAGACATTTGATAAGAAATGAAGAACAAACGTCCTGAAGAGAGTTACAGGAGAGAGCAGAGACAAACACTCACAGGATCTCATGACAAGATCAAACTATTGCTTTAAGATGTTTTTAACACGTTTTCGGTCAGTTTATTTCTGCTGAATGTCACACCATTGACTTACAGGAATTAGAGGTGAACTGGAGCTAAAAAAAATCAGCATACACAGAGTTAGATGCATGAACACTGAATAAATAGGCAGATATTTTAACTGGTCGTAGAGTTTCACTTCACTTTACTACAGAGCAGCTTCACATCAGCACGTCTGTCATTTTATCACTGAACCAGTTTTGAAGAGTTTGTCTTCTCATATTTGTGGACTGAAACCGACGAAGATGTTTCTCGCTGTTTTGCTCTGCTTGTGTTTCTGGCGTCTGGATGGTGAGTTTTTATGGCTTCATTTGCTTCTGTTCTGGTAACATGTAATAAATGTCTGGTTAATTAAGTCAGAGAGGATCGACATTCACGGTTATTGGACAGTACTGATAGGGGGGCATTCAAGTAATAAGGGTTATAGATTTAGCCTGGTTAAAACCAGACCCTTCTCAGTCGTAAGTGAGTTAGAGCCTGGGGAAGGTTCATTGACAGCTCATTTCCAAAGGGGCGTCACCAACGGACGTCGCTCAAATGCCTCTGGCCGCAATTGGATAGGCCTAAAACTCAAGATTGGTGACTCGATTTGGAAAGATTGGAAATGAGCTTGAATGTGCTCTTGGCCAGACTAACTTGCAGAGCAAATCTAAATTTGCTGGAAGTTTGTCTGGGTTTTCCCGGGCTATTATACATTATAAGGGTGGGCAAATTGCAAACCAATAGAGAAATTTAAACTCTGCAGGTGACAAAATTATTTCCTGTTTATGCATGAAAATCCTGCAACATGTAATCTTGGAAACAACTGCAGAAAAGACACAGAAAAGAGTCACAGCTATGCATACAGGTTTATATAATGAAAAACAGTAAATCTTACAGTCAGTAGTTGGAGGCGTCTGCATTTCCCTGAATACGGTTTCCTCAACAGAGTAATGCTTCGAGTTCTCACTCTTCATTTGTTGTCTTCTGTTTGGTCTGGTTTCGGTTAGGATCAGATCGCAGCTGATTCTCCAAAGCTCATTGCACTTTTCCTCTGATGGAACCTTTAATGAAATCAGCTGCACAATTTAACAAACTTAATGGCTTTGAGTAAATCAGTGTTTTCGGCTTGAAGTATTTTGTTTGTCGGATCAAGAAGTTTCATTAGTTAGGAGCCGCTACATTTCTAATCAAGCATACATTCGTAACTGTAAAATAAAGAATTATTCAGGGATTGACATTAAGGTTTTTTGTTTATATTGATTTCAATGAATTAATTATTTAATGTTATAAGTTAAAGGTTGTTTATGACAAAAGTTATGATGACAAAAAACAGTTATGTTTTTTTTATTATGCAAACAAAAATACTATTTACAGGTGTACAGGTGACAGATACAACAACAAAAAACAAGGCTAACAAAACTATGTGTATCTATGTGTGTGTGTGTGTGGCTTGTTGTGGAAATTATTTATTGGTGAGACTGTAATGAACCAAAAAACTCTTAATGTCTTTAAGTTTTTTATTCTTGCAAGAACGGTCGTTCACATACAGACAGGACAGCTTCGCCTAAACTCATATATATCACTCCCCACTCAGCCTGATGTCTTCCTGTTATCTTGAATTAATTGAAGATCTATAGACCTTCTGCCCTGGGGAAACGAGGGCGCAGCATCTTTATAATTTTTTGAACTTCCGCTTTTGCAGTCGCTCTGTATATCTCTATAAGGATATTTTAATGTCTTATTCTCTTGGCCCCAAAGAAAGAAGAACCATTTCTAAGAATTGGCAGCATGTTGAGAGCAAAGATATCTTTAGCTCATCTGAGCTGACATTTGGACACAGTGATTTTCCACTAAGCTATTATGCAAGTATATACATCACATAAAGTAAAATTATTTTCCATCACTGTGTGTGTGTGTGTGTATAACTGGGTGTTGGAGTGGAAGCATGTAAACAAAGGAACATCTAGAGATGTATAACAGACATAACAAAAAACTAAATTATGCTAATTATGCTTTTAAACGAAAGATTGCCTTAGATTCACAAAAAGTCCCTAGGTTGCATTTTGGCCTGAGTTAAGCTTTAATATTAAAGCTCTGTATGTCATTAATTATGGATTAAGAACCCCCATAAGGAACCATACCGCCAAAGAAAAATTGTGTTTAATAAACCCAATTAACTTGCCAAAGTGCTCTCCTCTGAAATAATAATAATAATAATAATAATAAGGCTATTAAAGGGGTGGTTGAGTATGATTTCACTTTTCTAACTTTAGTTAGTGTGTAATGTTGCTGTTTGAGCATATACAACATCTGCAAGGTTACAACGCTCAAAGTTCAAACCTAAGGGAGATATTTTCTTTTAAAGAAATGGCTTTTTAAAGATGAACTGAACTGAAATTTGAGAAAAGGTGATATAACAGATGTATTTTATTTATTCTCATTGGTACAATTATTAAAATGGCAGAATTTGTTAAAAGGGATAAAATGGTACGTTGAAAATGTTTTTGCTACACTGGCGCCGCCATGTTGGATTTCAACATTCGGTTACGTCACTGGCATGGTAAGCTAAACTCCGTTGCCAACCAACACCAGCAGAGCAGCCGTAGCATGTAAATAGTCTGAGGCTAGCTGACGTGGCTGAGGAAACAGAAACGAGCAGGTCTAGGGGGGGTTCATACTGTATTGCCCCTGGCTATAGTAATGAACTGTATAGGGCTAAGGCAGCTGGGGTTACGATACATTTTCACAGGCTACCTTTGACAAGGAAACCAGCCCGCAAAGTCATGGCTAGCTGCCTTAAAACTGTCTAGCCCTCCGACAGCCCCTGGATTTCGAGTCTGTAGTGAGCATTTTTTAGCGACAGACTATTTAGAGATATACTTTCGTCAATGTGTACATGAAGCGTCTGACAATGTCTGCATCAAATGTTTTATTTAGCCAAGTTACAAGTCCAACGCATAACGTTACTCGAAACCTTGATATTCGGCTGAGGGGAAAAGATCCCTGATGTAGTTCACTGCACAGCATGGGATCGGAATCCTATTCCTCCTTCCCAAATGCCCCCTCGCCCAAAGAGTGAACTGCCGGTACGCTGTTAACCTAAACAGTCTAAAAAAAGGATATAACAAGCCTAGCCTAGCCCAGTCGCCAACACGTAGAATACACTGTTACATACCAGCTACTTTTGCGGCGCTCCAGCGTCTCAGCTCGGACAGCTCTTAGAAATAGCATAGCCACCTCCAACACGTCTCTCTCACCGCACAGCATCCGAAATGAACGGTGCATGGTGATGCATTTTTCGCCGATCAATAAATGTTCCAGGTTGCCCTCTCTGCAACAGATCGACTCCGGTGCAGTATCCATGCTCCGGCAGCGCCCGCGCCCGCACCAGTCACTTCCTCCAAACGATCCTGTACTGTATGTGGAGCCTGAAACTGGTCGTCCTCCATGTGGTGCTAGTCAGATACTACTGGCCTGTCCCTCAGAGGCTCAAATGCGTAACCCATGCCATTAAAATTACTCATTTTCGTGTGTGTATATAGGAGCTGCAGCTGTTGCCTATATACCTTCGCGGGTCCTACCATGCCAGTGACGTCATCGAAATTGCCAGCGTTCTTATACTAACAAGTGCAATTTTTGTGTTGCTTAAAAAAAGCTATATTGCTATTTTTGATTAAAATTTGTAGTGTAATTTAATTTTAATTGTCATAAACAACACGTTTTCAACGTCGATTTTTTTCAGTTCAGTTCATCTTTAAGGACTACAACATTCCTCCCGGCTTAGTGACATCACCAACCCTAGAATTGACATAAACCCCGCCCCCTGAACACGATTTATAGATTATCAAGACAGAATTTGCTAATCAATGACTAGAAGATAACTACACATAAGCTACATAAATTCATCAACTTACAATTCAGAAATGTTGTCTATATGTTGTCACTTCTTCTTGAGTCTCTCCATCTTTCTCAACATAAAAGGCTAAAAGTTTTTGAAAATTTCAGTGCATGTCTGTGTGAGGTAAAAGGACACAAGCTGTTGAGGCTCCACCCCCTGTGCGGAGCAGCAACTCATTTGCATTTAAAGGGACAGACACAAAAACGGTGTGTTTTTGCTCACTCTCAAAAAGTGACAATTTTAACATGCTATATAAAAAATCTGTTGGGTATTTTGAGCTAAAACTTTACATAACACTCTGGGGACATCAGAGACTTATTTTACATCTTGTGAAAAGGACATTATACCACCCCTTTAATAATGTGGTATTCAAAAGCTGCCTCTGATCCCTCCGTGGCCAGGGCATAAGACCCCCGCTTTTTTGGACGTGATGGACGTATATGTATGTCAGCTAGTGTGTTGCATCAAAAAAAGCAAGAGTGCAGCGTAGAACCATGCCGTGCACAGTCCAGGCCACTACGTCACACTTACCGTGTGTGTGTGTGTGTGTGTGTTTCTTGTTTTTTTTTCTGTTTAACCTGTTAGCCAGCACCCCCACTTTAAAAAAAAAAAATCCTCGTTCAGGCTATACGCTGATTTCACGCAGCCGCCATTTTGAAATGGAAAATGAGGCTCCAGTGGGAAGAACCATGGAAGTAAAGATACACAACAATGCCTTGGACTATCAACCTGAAGCTGCTGCTGCGATATACACTATTGGATGTTAATATCCAAAATAGGATATGTATATAGTTCATTCCTGCTTCTTTTTTACTTTTTATTTATAAATGAATTTCACTGCAGTCTAAAGTATGAAAGAAATGTATGTACATTTTTAGAATAACTAATTTCTACATTAAACGCAACAATACGCCATCGCATTCGCGACTCTCCTGTGATTAAAGGCGACACTTCCGGTTTTCTTCCCACCGGAGCCTCGTTTTCCATTTGAAAATAACGGCTGCGTGAAATCAGCATATTGCAGTCTGTTAGTTCATCTCACCTCCTGATCCGAGATGTTCTTTATTTTGCAACTTCAAATTTATCACGTCTGTTCCCCGCCTCTCATGTCTGTCTTCAAGCCCCATATATCCCAATCCGGTCTATGGATAATCCGGCCCTGGTGCCACCCATAATTCAAAACGCAGTGAACTCGTCAGGAATAAGATGGATTGGGAGCAGCGGTGCTGAGTGCGCATCCTACAAGACATTTATCCATGAAGTTTCACAACGAATCATCCGCCGTCAGTGAACTGTGATTCCTGATGCACTGATTGCGATGGCAACTCGTGCTGGATGAGCAGAGAAGACTTTTACATTAGTTTATAATTAAAAAAAAAAAAAAAACAGCAAAACGACAGCTGATGCTAATGTGAGTGTAGCGGTGGAATATTCTGCTTATTTCACCCTCACGCTCCGTTATGGTGATATCGCGAGACAGCTTTTCACTCGACAGGAAATCTCGTCACATTTTAGTCTCTTGAGATCTCGTGGCACGGGATCTACTCTGAGACTACGGGGTCACACCCCTACTACTGATGCTTTTAGCTGCGTCTTGTCATTACAAACCAACAATAATCTGTCATCTCTCATCCTTTTTGCACTTTCAATCTTACCAACTGCTTCTTTCAATGCTTTTGTTATATTAATCAGGTTTAACACATTAGCCTATTCAGCAAGAAATCATCTCGGTTACGTATGTAACCCTAGTTCCCTGAAGGGAACGAGACGCTGCGTGAAACGCTGTGGGAACGCCCCTTGCGTTGTGAGTCATGAAGCACGCATGGAATCAGTCCAATGGCGAGATGTAACGTCATAGGTGGGTGACGTCATCGACCAGGAAACTATAAAGCACCCCAAAATCACAACCGCGACAGCTTCTGAAAGGTCTGAAGCAAGTCGATCACGGGAATGCCGGGAGTATGGCAACGACATACAGCGTCTCGTTCCCTTCAGGGAACTAGGGTTACATACGTAACCAACACGTTCCCTTTCAGGAACTCAAGCTGCGTGAAACGCTGTGGGAACGCTAATACCCACATCGCCATAAGAGCAAGTGACCGACTGTGTGGATCAAGAAGCACATTCAGCGGAAAGCACCTGCGCCCCTGGAGTGGAGCTGAGATCTAGGTCATAAAACCTGACGAATGTGTGCGGTGAGGACCAGCCTGGCGCATCACAGACATCATGGAGAGAAACTCCTGATAATAAGGCTTTGGAAGCCGCCATACTCCTAGTAGAATAAGCCAGAACAGCCAAAGGTGAAGGCTGACCAGCCGACTCATAAGCAAGTGAGATGGCCTCAACCACCCACTTGCTCATTCTCTGTTTAGATGCGGGACACCCCTTCCTGGGTGACCCAAAGCAAATGAACAACTGTTCAGATTTCATCCACAGGGCAGCTCTGTGGACATAAGCATCTAAGGCCCTAACTGGGCAGAGTAAATTGAGTTTTTCCTGATCTGATGACGTAAACGGAGGAGGACAGAAGGCCTGCAGAACTATAGGTCTGGCCACATTAGTAGGAACCTTAGGGACATAACCTGGCCTGGGATGGAGAAAGGCCTTCACCATACCAGGCAAAAATTCAAGGCACAAGGGAGAAACCGAAAGAGCCTGAATGTCTCCAATTCTTTTGAGAGACGAGAAAGTGAAGAGAAAGATAGTCTTTAAAGTGATGAACTTTTCAGGAAGTTCCTCAATAGGCTCAAAAGGAGCTAGGGAGAGACCTTCTAAAACAATGGCCAAATCCCATGTCGGCACACTCGTGCGGACTGCAGGCCTCAGCCTCAAAGTACTACGAAGAAATCGAGTTATAAATGGGTGTCTCCCCAAAGAGACTCTACTGAAAGGGACATGGTAAGCAGCCAGTGCCGCCACGTACACCTTTAGTGTGGAGGGGGATAGCCCTGAGGAGAAACGCTCCTGCAGGAACTCCAGCACTGCACCCACTGGGTAGTTAACTGGGTTCAGCTGGTGTTCTCTACACAAAGAAGTGAACAATCTCCACTTCAAGGCGTATAACTTTCCTCATGGAAGGAGCTCTGGAGTGAAGTATGGTCAACAACCTCACTTGAGAGACCTGAACTTACAAGCTGGGCCCCCTCAGAGGCCAAGCCCAGAGTTCTCTCCAGAACTCCTGGGAGCAGAGCAATCGGAGAAAATGCGTACAGACGTGACCTCGCCCACGCCTGTACCGTAGCGCCCAACCCTAGCGGGGCTGGATGGCTTAGAGAGAACCGCAGTGGACAGTGTGATGTCTCCCTGGATGCAAACAGGTCTACCTCGGCACGACCAAACTGCTTCCAAAGGAGCTCCACCACCTCGGGGTGGAGTCTCCATTCCCCGGGCCTCGGCCCCTGCCTCGACAGGATGTCTGCTCCCTGATTTAGATACCCTGGGATATAAATCGCCCTCACTGAGAGAAGCTTCCCCTGGGACCATAGAAGGATCTGGCGAGCCAGCTTGTATAACGGGTGAGAGCGCAGACCCCCCTGATGGTTTATATAAGAGACCACCAATGTGTTGTCAGACCGGACAAGAACATGATGACCTCTCAGGTCTGGGAGGAAGTGTTTCAGAGCCTAAAACACCGCCAACATCTCTAGACAATTTATGTGCCATAACCGATGATGATCCTGCCACAGACCCTGGGCTGGACGACCACTCATGATCGCCCCCCAGCCTGTGAGGGAAGCATCTGTTGTTAGCGTTACACAACGACAAAGAGCACCCAACACAGGTCCCTGGGACAGAAACAAAGGATGCCTCCACATGACCAGATCACGGAGGCAATGCCGCGTGACTTTGATCGTGCGGAGGGGGTTTCCCCTCGGGGAGAACCCCTTGGTTCTGAGCCACCACTGTAATGGTCTCATGTACAGCAGGCCACAAGGTATAACGTTGGACGCTGCTGCCATGAGACCCAGCAATCTCAGGAACTGCTTTACAGTGAGCAGCTGGTCTAGCTTCACTTGTTTTGTGGCTGAGAGAATCGACGTGATGCAGACAGGATACAGGCGGGCCTGCATCGATAACGAAATCCATAATACCCCCAGAAAAGAGGTTCTCTGAGATGGAGATAACACACTCTTCTTGGCATTCAGCCTCAAACCCAATTTCTTGATGTGCGTGAGGACGACATCTCGATGCCGAACCGCTTGCTGCTCCGATTGAGCTAACATCAGCCAATCGTTGAAATAATTCAGAATGCGAATTCCCTGGAGGCGCAGCGGGACTAGCGCTGCGTCCATGCACTTTGTGAATGTACGGGGAGATAAAGCTAGACCGAATGGAAGAACACGATATTGGTACGATTCGCCCCCGAAAGCGAACCTCAGGAACTTCCTGTGTTGCGGAAGGATGGAGATATGGAAATACGCGGCCTTCAGATCTATCGTGACAAACCAGTCCTCGGATCTGTTCTGTGACACGATCTGCTTCAGACTGAGCATCTTGAACTTGAGCTTTGCTACTGAGCGATTTAACAGGCGCAGATCTAGAATTGGACACAACCCCCCATCCTTCTTTGGAACAATGAAATATCGGCTGTACTAACCTGACTCCATACTGGGAGGAGGAACCCGTTAGCCTATAGCCTCCTTTTGCAGGAGCATTTTCACCCCTTGTTCCATTACCAGAGCTTGCTCGGGGCCCACCACTGTGGGCAGGACCCCGCGGAATCGAGGAGGACGAGACCTGAACTGAATGGCATAACCTTTCTCTATCGAATGCAAGACCCACTGAGATACTTTTGAAAGACTTTTCCACTCCGCTATAAACTCTACTAAGGGTACCAGCCTCTCGAGGCTGGCCTCTGGAATATTTCGAGCAGCAGACACAGCGCCCTGTAACGGTGCACCGGCAGGAAACATCTGGTTTGACTGCTCTAAACCCCTCCTCGAAGGGGGCGAGCGTCCCTCGGGAAAGCGCTCGCTGGGCCCGTCTACGCCCCGACACGAAGGCGGGGTTGGCAGAAGGGACCCCTGAGGGCACCGAGAGAGAACCACGTTTCTCTCACGGTGGGGACCACCCTCAGCATCCTGACACCGTTTTTCAGGGGGAACACGAGATGCGACGCTCTGCTTTTGTGATTTTCCGTCCATGCGAGGAGCTTATCGACAGCCAGGACTGCACCCGCCCAGCAGTCCCTGTTTTTAAACACCGGTGCCTTAAGAGACGATGTCAATTCGGCGGAGAGATGGCTGCAAGCGTCTCTTCAGCCTAGGCATCGCCCCATAACCGTGAATTTAAGCCCCAGCAATATTGAAATAAAATATCTAAATATTGAAATAAAAATACAGTATGAAATCGTTTTCTTCCAGGACTTCGACACCTTGGTGTGAAGGTCCGGAAAAAACGGCAGGCACCGTCGTGGAGGTTGCAATCGGGAAGGCAAAAAATCGTTCATACAATATTTTTATATATAAACTCCCGCCAAACTGCTGACCACTCAATGCTTAATTTTTCTACAGCATGAGTAAGCACCTCCATAAGCTCCTCATTTATTTCTGTTCAGGGGAATGAGGTGGAGAGTCCTCATTATCCCATTTATTTATTTTAATTTATAATAATAATTTATTTATTATTATTTTTAATACTAACAATGTCCAGCTCCTCAGAACTGGATAGCTGCAATATTGATGCCACAGCCTGAGCAGAAGAAACAGAGCGTGCTTCCAGCCCTGAACTGAGGCACTGGATCTAACAGGTAAAGGCTGAGATAGGGCGAGGCCCGTCTCAAACCCCGCTGTCAGATCCATCCGCGATCCCCACGACACGCACCACCGCTCTGCCTTGACAGACGCAGGACCCGAGCCGCGGGGAGCGCGAACCGAACCACTCTCCTCAAAGAGTGATCGGCGGGAGCGGAGCGTTCTTATTGGAAAACGCTTGCAATGCTCACAATCAGCGCCATCGAGAGCTGACCGGGCATGCTGTACTCCCAAACAAACATCACACAGATCGTGTGAATCCCCCCCCATGAGATAACGAGTACAGGGGGGAACACACTTTCTGTATTGCTGCTCACTCGCCATTTAGATATGTGAATATATATATATATATATATATATATATATCGTTTTTTTTTTAAAGTTAAAAACTCCTGCCTAGCCAGTAGCAATCACTACAGACAGACAAAAACACTGGGACAGATTCACACACAGAGCGCTTGCTGAAGACAACAGAAGCTGTCGCGGTTGTGATTTTGGGGTGCTTTATAGTTTCCTGGTCGTTGACGTCACCTGCCTATGACGTTCCATCTCGCCATTGGACTGATTCCATACGTGCTTCATGACGCACAACGCAAGGGGCGTTCCCACAGCGTTTCATGCAGTTCGAGTTCCTGAAAGGGAACTAAGCATTACCTTGTACCCCCCTTTCGTTTTTCTAACCTGTTGTCTTACTCTTACACATTCCTAATTTTCTTTCACTAAATTCCAATTACTATTTGCTGTACTTTCTAATTCTCCACCGTCCATTCCCTCTGTTTCTGATAAATTTCTGAATCCACGTGTTGCCAACCGCCACTCCTCACTGAAGCTGCATCCCAATTCAAAGGGCGCATTCGAAGGCCATTTGCGTCACCGCTGCGTCTCAATTCTCAATGCGTCCCAATTACACTTTTAATCATAAATGTTGGGTTTCAGCTGACTCAAATATCTAATGATACAAATGTAAAAATAAAAACTTTAAAGAAGTTCAAATGTAGGTTTATATCTTACTAAGATATATACTGAAATGGTGAACATTAGGCAGTTTGTGAACCCTGTTTTGGACTTTCAAAAAAAGTCAACTATAAACGTTAATGGCCGTCCATTTAACAACTCACTGTCCGACCTTCACGCCCTTGAAAAATTCAGCCTCTGAATTGGTCCACCCTATTACAATACAATGTACATAACAGAGTGAAGGTTTTAAAGGTGCTATATGTAACTTTTCTACTAAAATGAATCATTTTTTTATTACCTGTGTGTAATCACACATTACAATGATCCACTTGTCGGGTTTTGCTATTACCTCTGAAGGCCAGTATTCCTATTTCTATGTGAAGGCTCCAGGTCGGATTTACCGCGAAATCCATCAGATGTGACGTGCGTGCGCGCTCCCGAGCCTCTCTCCTTTATATACAGTCTATGCGACGGCACTGCAGCTAACTCACGACTTGGAGTCTGAGAACACCAAAAAACGACCTGCCTTATTTTTACAAGAGCGCTTGTGCGTGCTCGAACTCAAGCGTGAGCACTCATGGTACCGGCCACACTGAGACTGTTGAAAGTCTCAGTGTGGCTGGTACCACGAGCGCTCTTGTAAAAGTTGGTTGCAATCTGAAACATCACCGCTAGAGGCCGCTAAAAGTTACATATAGCACCTTTAATATAGCCAATTTCTATCTGAACGACATGCTAGCACAAGTTTGACAGTTAGGAAGAATTTTAATAAATATATCAAATTAATTTAACTCTTTCCCTGCCGGCGTTTATTAAAAAAGTTGCCAGCCAGCACCCCCATAATATGTTGTTGTATGAATATCTGAATATCCAATATATCAAAAGAAAGAACAGCCTCTACTTTTAAATAAACAAACACAATTTATTCAAGCTTCATGCATTGTTAATTTTTAACAACACTTGAATCTGGGTAAGTTTAATAAATAAAAAAAAAGCAACATTTTGAGGAAAAAGCTGAGAAAATCATGTTTTTGTCAAAGACTACATCCAGATCATAGCATAGCGCCTTAATGTAACGTCTTAACACATAACGGTGATCAAAACATAGATGGAGTAGATCGAGTCCATCAACATCCCCAAAGCTTCACAGTCCTAGCTCATCCAGGGTCAACAGTTTTGATTTATATGCTGTTTAATGTTGATAATCACGTTATTTTGCATACAGTATTCATCTGCTTACTTATGAGAACACTTATTTCTGCTTATTCGTCACCTGTGTTTTGATTCAGTACGCTTTTAGATGTGTAATAGCGCCCCCTACAGTTTAACAATACAATTTTGGTCAGTTAACCCTTTCCTGAGTCCTTAACTTCGCTCATTTTATTTGTAAAATCTTACACTAATGTCGGTTTAAATAACAGGGATATAAGTGGAAGAACAGAAACATGTCTGGGATTAATGAACCAATGGAAACCGAGCAAACACATTACAGTTCGTATCATATATAAATAATTAAACTTTGATTTTACTGTCAGATCAAGTTTGAATTCATCTCTATACTCATTTATTATAGACTTTTTAAATAAAATAATATAAATATGAAGGTCAGATACTCTATAGCATTAGTTTTAGTGTAACATTAAACACTGCAGTAAAAGTGTGTTTTTTAGTTATTGTTCCACATATAAATCTATTTATTTATTTATTATCTTTTCTCTTTGTACTGCTGCTTAATATTTTTTGATTTCACATTTAAATGATTAAAAGTATTTTAGTGAAGCTTCATCAAACCATCATCAAGTGATTTTAAAGCTTTATTCTGTGAAAAACTCTGTTCTTCAGGAGCGTTTGGTGATTATGTTGAAATGAAGTCAGTGATGAAGGGAGATTCATTCACTCTAAACTCTCAAATGAAGAATAATGATGTGATTCAGTGGAAATTTGGATATGAAAACACATTAATCGCTGAAATAAAAAAACGGGCAATCACTGTATATGATGATGTTCTTGATGGGAGATTCAGAGACAGACTGAAGCTGGACGGTCAAACTGGATCTCTGACCATCACAAACACCACAACTGAACATGCTGGAAGTTATAAACGACTGATCAACAGTAGGATACAGTATTTTACTCTTAATGTCATTGGTGAGTTTAATTTCAGTTTCACCTGTTTTATATTTTAATCAGCACAAAGAAACAATTAAAGGGATAGTTCACCCAAAAATGAAAATTCTGTCAGTATTTACTCACCCTCATGTTGTTCCAACCCCGTAAGACCTTCGTTCATCTTCGGAACACGAATTAAGATATTTTTGATGAAATCTGAGAGCTGGATCACTCCTCCATAGGCTTCAAAAGGACTGAAACTTGCCGGCCTCGAAAAGTTATTAAAGACATCGTTAAAATAGTCCAAGTGACTACAGTGGCTCAATCTTAAGTTTATCAAACGACGAGAATACTTTTTGTGCGCAAAAACAAACAAAAATAACGACTTTATTTCAACTATTCATTTCCTTCTCTGTTGGCCTCTAGTCAGTTAACTTAGTGTAATAGCGTAGAGCTACGTCACACGTAGGCTCACTATTGGCCGACGCTGGTCATGTGTGTGATGCGTGTGACGTACAACAACAGAAGCTCTACACTTTTACACTAGTGAACTGACTCGAGGCCCACAGAGAAGGAAATGAATAGTTGAAATAAAGTCATTATTTTTGTTTTTTTGCGCACAAAAAGTATTCTCGTCGTTTGATAAACTTAAGATTGAGCCACTGTAGTCACTTGGACTATTTTAACGATGTCTGTAATAACTTTTTGTGGCCTGCAAGTTCAGTCCCTCAAGAAGCCTATGGAGGAGTGATCCAGCTCTCAGATTTCATCAAAAATATCTTAATTCGTGTTCCGAAGATGAACGAAGGTCTTACGGGGTTGGAACAACATGAGGGAGAGTAAATACTGACAGAATTTTCATTTTTGGGTGAACTAACCCTTTAATAATTCAATCTCCATTTTGCTTCTGTTGTTTAATGATGATATTCATTTCAAGTGTAAAATTCAAAACATTTAAATTTATAAAGCATCAAGTGACCGTCTTAATCTGTTGAACTCTGTTTCTGTTTGTTCTCCATGTGTGGTTTGGTGATAAAGTTAAAATATCAGTGAAGGAGGGATATTCAGTCACTATAAACTCTGACACTGAATTGAAGAATGATGATGTGAATCACATCATGTGGAGGTTTGAAAACACTTTAATAGCAGAAATCAGTAAACGGACCGACATAATCACTGTATATGATGATGTTCTTGATGGGAGATTCAGAGACAGACTGAAGCTGGACGGTCAAACTGGATCTCTGACCATCACAAACACCACAACTGAACATGATGGAGAATATGAACTACTAACCAACAGTGAGATCAACAGTTTCAAAAGTTTTGATTTCTATCTCAATGTCATTGGTAAGTTCAAAAATGTTTACACCTGCTTTTACTGAAAAAGTGACATTAATATATACGCCATTTTGTTTCATTTTGTTGTTTTAATGTATGCTATTGTTTATTTCAAATTTCATTTAATACACCATATAATCTGTGGATCTGTGACAAACCCTGTTTCTGTTTGTTCTGTGTGTGTTTGGTGATTCAGTGTTTGTGAAGGAGGGAGATTCAGTCTCTCTAAAATCTGATCTCACTGAATTGATGAATGGTGTTGTGATTCAGTGGAGGTTTGGAGATGAAAACACTGTAATCGCTGAAATCAATAAACAGGACGACAGAATCACTGTATATGATGATGTTCTTGATGGGAGATTCAGAGACAGACTGAAGCTGGACAATCAAACTGGATCTCTGACCATCACAAACATCAGAGCTGAACATGACGGATGTTATGAACAACATATCACCGTAGACAGCAGGTCTTACAGGAGGCCTTTTTTTTTTTGTCACACCGTCTACGGTGAGTTTAATTTCAGTCTCACGTTTTATTTATTACTGCTAGATCTAAAGAAGTATATTATCATGACTGATAGTTAAAACCGCCAGGTTTATATTTAACTTTCTATTTCAGATTGTTTTAAATTATCTACTTTTTGATCATCTTGGTTCCTCTCATGTTTCTTCCTCGTCTGCTTGAATATC
The DNA here is from genome assembly GCA_030770095.1 of Gila robusta. NCBI lineage: Eukaryota > Metazoa > Chordata > Actinopteri > Cypriniformes > Leuciscidae > Gila > Gila robusta. The sequence goes on along the minus strand of JAVALU010001940.1, from coordinate 1,950,415 downwards.
TTCATTCATCCTCATTTGTCTTTATTCTCTCATGTTTTCCAGCTCGTCTGCCTGTTCCTGTCATCAGTAGAAACTGTTCTTCATCATCATCATCATCATCATGTTCATTGGTGTGTTCAGTGTTCAATGTGAATGATGCGATTCTCTCCTGGTACGCAGGAATGAGTGTATTGTCCAGCATCAGTGTGTGTGATCTCAGCATCAGTCTCTCTCTACCTCTGGAGGTGGAATATCAGGATAAAAACACCTACAGCTGTGTGCTGAACAATCCCATCAGCAACCAGACCACACATCTGGACATCAACACACTCTGTCACACATGTGCAGGTACGGCAGCACTGATATTAGTTGATGTTAGCGCTGATATTAGTGTTTATTGACTGATCTGATCTCAGTTTGATGTGTTTATTCCTCAGACTCTGTCCACTGTTGTGGTCCTACTGAAGCTGTGATCCGATTGGTCCTCTCTGCTCTGGTGGGCGTGGCTACTGTCATCATCCTGGTTTATGACATCAGATCCAGAAGAGCTGAACAAGATCAAGCACATATTCACACATCAGGTACATGATTGATAATGTAAATTCTCACAAACTAATTTTGCATATTTGTTAGAATTAATAATTTATGCCTTGATATGTTCATCTTTTTCAGGAAGTATTGAAATCTAAAGCGGAACGCTGAACTTTAGCGATTCTTCAAGTGTGTTTTTGTCATAATAAACACTGATGATTTTTTGAGCTTCTGCTTTCTTTTTTTAGTTTTTAAGTAAGGCTTTATTTTTTACATTTCCCTCTGATCCCCCCCCCCCCCCAAAAAAAAAAAAATTTAATAGAGACACACAGATCTTACTTTACTGCTACTTTCGTATATTTGCTGTATGTATTTTCTTGCCTTTATCAATAAAGTTTATCACTCTGAGGTTTAAGAGTATTTCCCTGATTTACTACATTTATTATGTAGAGCTCCTCCTGGAGGAATAAAGACTTTATATATCGTCACTATCGGCCGGAATCCTCGTATCTCCAAAACCAATATTTTTCAGAAAAAAAAAAAAAAAACGCCATGTTTTTTGAGTTATTAAACATTGTATCGTTAAAGTTGGTGTTATACCTTATATTGCTATCATATACTGTTGTATACCAGCATTAAAAGGATCTCGCTTGGTTAAAAATACCTGAAACGCTTTCATGATTAAGAAAAATAAAAAAGCGCGATCACTACTTTTTTTCAGCTTTTTTGCCTTTGGGCCGTCGATTGTTGATGACGCAAGACGGTCCTGACCGCTTAACTAAAAAGAACACGTCAGAGGCGAGCGTTCGCGGGCAGTTCGACACACTCTTCTACAGTTCAACATACTCTTCTACAGTTCGACACACTCTTCTACAGTTCGACACACTCTTCTAGTTCAACACACTCTTCTAGTTCAACACACTCTTCTACAGTTCGACACACTCACTCTTCTACAGTTCGACTCACTCTTCTACAGTTCGACACACTCTTCTACAGTTCGACACACTCACTCGTTTGACACACTCTTCTACAGTTCGACACACTCTTCTACAGTTCAACACACTCTTCTACAGTTCGACACACTCACTCGTTCGACACACTCACTCTTCTACAGTTCGACTCACTCTTCTACAGTTCGACACACTCTTCTACAGTTCAACACACTCTTCTACAGTTCGACACACTCTTCTACAGTTTGACACACTCTTCTACAGTTCAACACACTCTTCTACAGTTCGACACACTCTTCTACAGTTCGACACACTCTTCTACAGTTCAACACACTCTTCTACAGTTTGACACACTCTTCTACAGTTTGACACACTCTTCTACAGTTCAACACACTCTTCTACAGTTCAACACACTCTTCTACAGTTCGACACACTCTTCTACAGTTCGACACACTCACTCGTTTGACACACTCACTCTTCTACAGTTCGACACACTCTTCTACAGTTCAACACACTCTTCTACAGTTCGACACACTCACTCGTTCGACACACTCTTCTACAGTTCGACACACTCTTCTACAGTTCGACACTCTTCTACAGTTCAACACACTCTTCTACAGTTCAACACACTCTTCTACAGTTTGACACACTCTTCTACAGTTCAACACACTCTTCTACAGTTCAACACACTCTTTTACAGTTCAACACACTCTTCTACAGTTCGACACACTCACTCTTCTACAGTTCGACACACTCACTCGTTTGACACACTCACTCTTCTACAGTTCGACACACTCACTCGTTTGACACACTCACTCTTCTACAGTTCAACACACTCTTCTACAGTTCGACACACTCACTCGTTCGACACACTCTTCTACAGTTCGACACACTCTTCTACAGTTCGACACACTCTTCTACAGTTCAACACACTCTTCTACAGTTTGACACACTCTTCTACAGTTCAACACACTCTTCTACAGTTCAACACACTCTTCTACTGTTCGACACACTCAATCTTCTAAAGTTCAACACTCTTCTACAGTTCGACACACTCACTCTTCTACAGTTCGACACTTCTACAGTTCGACACACTCACTCGTTTGACACACTCACTCTTCTACAGTTCGACACACTCACTCGTTCGACACACTCACTCTTCTACAGTTCGACACACTCTTCTACAGTTCGACACTCTTCTACAGTTCAACACACTCTTCTACAGTTTGACACACTCTTCTACAGTTCAACACACTCTTCTACATTCAACACACTCTTCTACAGTTTGACACACTCTTCTACAGTTCGACACACTCTTCTACAGTTCAACACACTCTTCTACAGTTTGACACACTCTTCTACAGTTCAACACACTCTTCTACAGTTCAACACTCTTCTACAGTTCGACACACTCTTCTACAGTTCCGTCACACTCACTCGTTTGACACACTCACTCTTCTACAGTTCGACACACTCTTCTACAGTTCAACACACTCTTCTACAGTTCGACACACTCACTCGTTCGACACACTCTTCTACAGTTTGACACAGTCTTCTACAGTTCGACACACTCTTCTACAGTTCAACACACTCTTCTACAGTTCGACACACTCTTCTACAGTTCAACACACTCTTCTACAGTTTGACACACTCTTCTACAGTTCAACACTCTTCTACAGTTCGACACACTCTTCTACAGTTCGACACACTCTTCTACAGTTCAACACACTCTTCTACAGTTCAACACACTCTTCTACAGTTCAACACACTCTTCTACAGTTCGACACACTCACTCTTCTACAGTTCAACACACTCTTCTACAGTACTCTTCTACAGTTCGACACACTCTTCTACAGTTCAACACTCTTCTACAGTTCGACACACTCTTCTACAGTTCAACACACTCTTCTACAGTTCGACACACTCACTCGTTTGACACACTCACTCTTCTACAGTTCAACACACTCTTCTACAGTTCGACACACTAACTCGTTCGACACACTCACTCTCCTACAGTTCGACACACTCTCCTACAGTTCGACACACTCTTCTACAGTTCGACACACTCTTCTACAGTTCGACACACTCTTCTACAGTTCGACACACTCTTCTACAGTTCAACACACTCTTCTACAGTTTGACACACTCTTCTACAGTTCAACACACTCTTCTACAGTTCAACACACTCTTCTACAGTTTGACACACTCTTCTACAGTTCGACACACTCTTCTACAGTTCGACACACTCTTCTACAGTTCAACACACTCTTCTACAGTTCGACACACTCTTCTACAGTTCAACACACTCTTCTACAGTTCAACACACTCTTCTACAGTTCGACACACTCACTCTTCTACAGTTCGACACACTCTTCTACAGTTCAACACACTCTTCTACAGTTCGACACACTCACTCGTTCGACACACTCTTCTACAGTTCAACACACTCTTTTACAGTTCAACACACTCTTCTACAGTTTGACACACTCTTCTACAGTTCAACACACTCTTCTACAGTTCAACACACTCTTCTCAATTTTGACACACTCTTCTACAGTTCGACACTCTTCTACAGTTCGACACACTCTTCTACAGTTCGACACACTCTTCTACAGTTCAACACACTCTTCTACAGTTCGACACAATCACTCTTCTACAGTTCAACACACTCTTCTACAGTTCAACACACTCTTCTACAGTTCAACACACTCTTCTACAGTTCAACACTCTTCTACAGTTTGACACACTCTTCTACAGTTCAACACACTCTTCTACAGTTCAACACACTTCTACAGTTCGACACACTCACTCGTTCGACACACTCACTCTTCTACAGTTCAACACACTCTTCTACAGTTTGACACACTCACTCGTTCGACACACTCACTCTTCTACAGTTCAACACACTCTTCTACAGTTCAACACACTCTTCTACAGTTCGACACACTCTTCTACAGTTCAACACACTCTTCTACAGTTCGACACACTCACTCGTTCGACAAACTCACTCTTCTACAGTTCGACACACTCTTCTACAGTTCAACACACTCTTCTACAGTTCAACACACTCTTCTACAGTTTGACACACTCTTCTACAGTTCAACACACTCTTCTACAGTTCAACACACTCTTCTACAGTTTGACACACTCTTCTACAGTTCAACACACTCTTCTACAGTTTGACACACTCTTCTACAGTTCGACACACTCACTCTTCTACAGTTCGACACACTCTTCTACAGTTCGACACACTCTTCTACAGGTCGACACACTCACTCTTCTACAGTTCTACACACTCTTCTACAGTTCAACACACTCACTCTTCTACAGTTCGACACTCTTCTACAGTTCAACACACTCTTCTACAGTTCGACACACTCTTCTACACACTCTTCTACAGTTCGACACACTCTTCTACAGTTCAACACACTCTTCTACAGTTTGACACACTCTTCTACAGTTCAACACACTCTTCTACAGTTTGACACACTCTTCTACAGTTCGACACACTCTTCTACAGTTCAACACACTCTTCTACAGTTTGACAAACTCTTCTACAGTTCAACACACTCTTCTACAGTTCGACACACTCTTCTACAGTTTGACACACTCACTCTTCTACAGGTCGACACACTCACTCTTCTACAGTTCATTGTATAGTTAAAAATTCCTCCATGCCTCCTCTACTTCTCCCTGATTGTCTGCATGTTCAAGTCCTGTAGAGGCTCCACTTGGTTCAGGGTAGACATTTCTTATTTTGTTCTCTGCACACGGGGGAATGATTCTGCGGACTCCGTTCCCCAGCCAGCCATGCTTCCACCATGTAAACTGGCGATAAGCCAAAAGTTTTACACTAAATGTTATGAAAGGATTAATCAAGGTTTGACTCAAGCCAATACATGCCAGTCAATAATATTTGCGCTGTATTATTGTCTAGATTCTCTATTGGTTAATGAAAAAACTTTCAGTGTTGGCCAAACTAAGTAAGGGATAATGTGTAGCGAGGCGGTTGTGATAGCGAATACAACCCCGACAGGCTGATGCGGGAGCCCGACGCGAAGCGGAGCCCACTTATTACATGCCTACCTACCAAATAAATCAATAATTTGACACAAAATATTTATTTAAAAATAAAGTTTAAAAACAGTTCAACACTCTTCTACAGTTCGACACACTCTTCTACAGTTCGACACACTCTTCTACAGTTCAACACACTCTTCTACAGTTCAACACACTCTTCTACAGTTCAACACACTCTTCTACAGTTCGACACACTCACTCTTCTACAGTTCAACACACTCTTCTACAGTACTCTTCTACAGTTCGACACACTCTTCTACAGTTCAACACTCTTCTACAGTTCGACACACTCTTCTACAGTTCAACACACTCTTCTACAGTTCGACACACTCACTCGTTTGACACACTCACTCTTCTACAGTTCAACACACTCTTCTACAGTTCGACACACTAACTCGTTCGACACACTCACTCTCCTACAGTTCGACACACTCTCCTACAGTTCGACACACTCTTCTACAGTTCGACACACTCTTCTACAGTTCGACACACTCTTCTACAGTTCGACACACTCTTCTACAGTTCAACACACTCTTCTACAGTTTGACACACTCTTCTACAGTTCAACACACTCTTCTACAGTTCAACACACTCTTCTACAGTTTGACACACTCTTCTACAGTTCGACACACTCTTCTACAGTTCGACACACTCTTCTACAGTTCAACACACTCTTCTACAGTTCGACACACTCTTCTACAGTTCAACACACTCTTCTACAGTTCAACACACTCTTCTACAGTTCGACACACTCACTCTTCTACAGTTCGACACACTCTTCTACAGTTCAACACACTCTTCTACAGTTCGACACACTCACTCGTTCGACACACTCTTCTACAGTTCAACACACTCTTTTACAGTTCAACACACTCTTCTACAGTTTGACACACTCTTCTACAGTTCAACACACTCTTCTACAGTTCAACACACTCTTCTACAGTTTGACACACTCTTCTACAGTTCGACACTCTTCTACAGTTCGACACACTCTTCTACAGTTCGACACACTCTTCTACAGTTCAACACACTCTTCTACAGTTCGACACAATCACTCTTCTACAGTTCAACACACTCTTCTACAGTTCAACACACTCTTCTACAGTTCAACACACTCTTCTACAGTTCAACACTCTTCTACAGTTTGACACACTCTTCTACAGTTCAACACACTCTTCTACAGTTCAACACACTTCTACAGTTCGACACACTCACTCGTTCGACACACTCACTCTTCTACAGTTCAACACACTCTTCTACAGTTTGACACACTCACTCGTTCGACACACTCACTCTTCTACAGTTCAACACACTCTTCTACAGTTCAACACACTCTTCTACAGTTCGACACACTCTTCTACAGTTCAACACACTCTTCTACAGTTCGACACACTCACTCGTTCGACAAACTCACTCTTCTACAGTTCGACACACTCTTCTACAGTTCAACACACTCTTCTACAGTTCAACACACTCTTCTACAGTTTGACACACTCTTCTACAGTTCAACACACTCTTCTACAGTTCGACACACTCTTCTACAGTTCGACACACTCTTCTACAGTTCAACACACTCTTCTACAGTTCAACACACTCTTCTACAGTTCAACACACTCTTCTACAGTTCGACACACTCACTCTTCTACAGTTCAACACACTCTTCTACAGTACTCTTCTACAGTTCGACACACTCTTCTACAGTTCAACACTCTTCTACAGTTCAACACACTCTTCTACAGTTCGACACACTCACTCTTCTACAGTTCAACACACTCTTCTACAGTACTCTTCTACAGTTCGACACACTCTTCTACAGTTCAACACTCTTCTACAGTTCGACACACTCTTCTACAGTTCAACACACTCTTCTACAGTTCGACACACTCACTCGTTTGACACACTCACTCTTCTACAGTTCAACACACTCTTCTACAGTTCGACACACTAACTCGTTCGACACACTCACTCTCCTACAGTTCGACACACTCTCCTACAGTTCGACACACTCTTCTACAGTTCGACACACTCTTCTACAGTTCGACACACTCTTCTACAGTTCGACACACTCTTCTACAGTTCAACACACTCTTCTACAGTTTGACACACTCTTCTACAGTTCAACACACTCTTCTACAGTTCAACACACTCTTCTACAGTTTGACACACTCTTCTACAGTTCGACACACTCTTCTACAGTTCGACACACTCTTCTACAGTTCAACACACTCTTCTACAGTTCGACACACTCTTCTACAGTTCAACACACTCTTCTACAGTTCAACACACTCTTCTACAGTTCGACACACTCACTCTTCTACAGTTCGACACACTCTTCTACAGTTCAACACACTCTTCTACAGTTCGACACACTCACTCGTTCGACACACTCTTCTACAGTTCAACACACTCTTTTACAGTTCAACACACTCTTCTACAGTTTGACACACTCTTCTACAGTTCAACACACTCTTCTACAGTTCAACACACTCTTCTCAATTTTGACACACTCTTCTACAGTTCGACACTCTTCTACAGTTCGACACACTCTTCTACAGTTCGACACACTCTTCTACAGTTCAACACACTCTTCTACAGTTCGACACAATCACTCTTCTACAGTTCAACACACTCTTCTACAGTTCAACACACTCTTCTACAGTTCAACACACTCTTCTACAGTTCAACACTCTTCTACAGTTTGACACACTCTTCTACAGCTCAACACACTCTTCTACAGTTCAACACACTTCTACAGTTCGACACACTCACTCGTTCGACACACTCACTCTTCTACAGTTCAACACACTCTTCTACAGTTTGACACACTCACTCGTTCGACACACTCACTCTTCTACAGTTCAACACACTCTTCTACAGTTCAACACACTCTTCTACAGTTCGACACACTCACTCGTTCGACAAACTCACTCTTCTACAGTTCGACACACTCTTCTACAGTTCAACACACTCTTCTACAGTTCAACACACTCTTCTACAGTTTGACACACTCTTCTACAGTTCAACACTCTTCTACAGTTCGACACACTCTTCTACAGTTCGACACACTCTTCTACAGTTCAACACACTCTTCTACAGTTCAACACACTCTTCTACAGTTCAACACACTCTTCTACAGTTCGACACACTCACTCTTCTACAGTTCAACACACTCTTCTACAGTACTCTTCTACAGTTCGACACACTCTTCTACAGTTCAACACTCTTCTACAGTTCAACACACTCTTCTACAGTTCGACACACTCACTCTTCTACAGTTCAACACACTCTTCTACAGTACTCTTCTACAGTTCGACACACTCTTCTACAGTTCAACACTCTTCTACAGTTCGACACACTCTTCTACAGTTCAACACACTCTTCTACAGTTCGACACACTCACTCGTTTGACACACTCACTCTTCTACAGTTCAACACACTCTTCTACAGTTCGACACACTAACTCGTTCGACACACTCACTCTCCTACAGTTCGACACACTCTCCTACAGTTCGACACACTCTTCTACAGTTCGACACACTCTTCTACAGTTCGACACACTCTTCTACAGTTCGACACACTCTTCTACAGTTCAACACACTCTTCTACAGTTTGACACACTCTTCTACAGTTCAACACACTCTTCTACAGTTCAACACACTCTTCTACAGTTTGACACACTCTTCTACAGTTCGACACACTCTTCTACAGTTCGACACACTCTTCTACAGTTCAACACACTCTTCTACAGTTCGACACACTCTTCTACAGTTCAACACACTCTTCTACAGTTCAACACACTCTTCTACAGTTCGACACACTCACTCTTCTACAGTTCGACACACTCTTCTACAGTTCAACACACTCTTCTACAGTTCGACACACTCACTCGTTCGACACACTCTTCTACAGTTCAACACACTCTTTTACAGTTCAACACACTCTTCTACAGTTTGACACACTCTTCTACAGTTCAACACACTCTTCTACAGTTCAACACACTCTTCTCAATTTTGACACACTCTTCTACAGTTCGACACTCTTCTACAGTTCGACACACTCTTCTACAGTTCGACACACTCTTCTACAGTTCAACACACTCTTCTACAGTTCGACACAATCACTCTTCTACAGTTCAACACACTCTTCTACAGTTCAACACACTCTTCTACAGTTCAACACACTCTTCTACAGTTCAACACTCTTCTACAGTTTGACACACTCTTCTACAGTTCAACACACTCTTCTACAGTTCAACACACTTCTACAGTTCGACACACTCACTCGTTCGACACACTCACTCTTCTACAGTTCAACACACTCTTCTACAGTTTGACACACTCACTCGTTCGACACACTCACTCTTCTACAGTTCAACACACTCTTCTACAGTTCAACACACTCTTCTACAGTTCGACACACTCTTCTACAGTTCAACACACTCTTCTACAGTTCGACACACTCACTCGTTCGACAAACTCACTCTTCTACAGTTCGACACACTCTTCTACAGTTCAACACACTCTTCTACAGTTCAACACACTCTTCTACAGTTTGACACACTCTTCTACAGTTCAACACACTCTTCTACAGTTCAACACACTCTTCTACAGTTTGACACACTCTTCTACAGTTCAACACACTCTTCTACAGTTTGACACACTCTTCTACAGTTCGACACACTCACTCTTCTACAGTTCGACACACTCTTCTACAGTTCGACACACTCTTCTACAGGTCGACACACTCACTCTTCTACAGTTCTACACACTCTTCTACAGTTCAACACACTCACTCTTCTACAGTTCGACACTCTTCTACAGTTCAACACACTCTTCTACAGTTCGACACACTCTTCTACACACTCTTCTACAGTTCGACACACTCTTCTACAGTTCAACACACTCTTCTACAGTTTGACACACTCTTCTACAGTTCAACACACTCTTCTACAGTTTGACACACTCTTCTACAGTTCGACACACTCTTCTACAGTTCAACACACTCTTCTACAGTTTGACAAACTCTTCTACAGTTCAACACACTCTTCTACAGTTCGACACACTCTTCTACAGTTTGACACACTCACTCTTCTACAGGTCGACACACTCACTCTTCTACAGTTCATTGTATAGTTAAAAATTCCTCCATGCCTCCTCTACTTCTCCCTGATTGTCTGCATGTTCAAGTCCTGTAGAGGCTCCACTTGGTTCAGGGTAGACATTTCTTATTTTGTTCTCTGCACACGGGGGAATGATTCTGCGGACTCCGTTCCCCAGCCAGCCATGCTTCCACCATGTAAACTGGCGATAAGCCAAAAGTTTTACACTAAATGTTATGAAAGGATTAATCAAGGTTTGACTCAAGCCAATACATGCCAGTCAATAATATTTGCGCTGTATTATTGTCTAGATTCTCTATTGGTTAATGAAAAAACTTTCAGTGTTGGCCAAACTAAGTAAGGGATAATGTGTAGCGAGGCGGTTGTGATAGCGAATACAACCCCGACAGGCTGATGCGGGAGCCCGACGCGAAGCGGAGCCCACTTATTACATGCCTACCTACCAAATAAATCAATAATTTGACACAAAATATTTATTTAAAAATAAAGTTTAAAAACAGTTCAACACTCTTCTACAGTTCGACACACTCTTCTACAGTTCGACACACTCTTCTACAGTTCAACACACTCTTCTACAGTTCAACACACTCTTCTACAGTTCAACACACTCTTCTACAGTTCGACACACTCACTCTTCTACAGTTCAACACACTCTTCTACAGTACTCTTCTACAGTTCGACACACTCTTCTACAGTTCAACACTCTTCTACAGTTCGACACACTCTTCTACAGTTCAACACACTCTTCTACAGTTCGACACACTCACTCGTTTGACACACTCACTCTTCTACAGTTCAACACACTCTTCTACAGTTCGACACACTAACTCGTTCGACACACTCACTCTCCTACAGTTCGACACACTCTCCTACAGTTCGACACACTCTTCTACAGTTCGACACACTCTTCTACAGTTCGACACACTCTTCTACAGTTCGACACACTCTTCTACAGTTCAACACACTCTTCTACAGTTTGACACACTCTTCTACAGTTCAACACACTCTTCTACAGTTCAACACACTCTTCTACAGTTTGACACACTCTTCTACAGTTCGACACACTCTTCTACAGTTCGACACACTCTTCTACAGTTCAACACACTCTTCTACAGTTCGACACACTCTTCTACAGTTCAACACACTCTTCTACAGTTCAACACACTCTTCTACAGTTCGACACACTCACTCTTCTACAGTTCGACACACTCTTCTACAGTTCAACACACTCTTCTACAGTTCGACACACTCACTCGTTCGACACACTCTTCTACAGTTCAACACACTCTTTTACAGTTCAACACACTCTTCTACAGTTTGACACACTCTTCTACAGTTCAACACACTCTTCTACAGTTCAACACACTCTTCTACAGTTTGACACACTCTTCTACAGTTCGACACTCTTCTACAGTTCGACACACTCTTCTACAGTTCGACACACTCTTCTACAGTTCAACACACTCTTCTACAGTTCGACACAATCACTCTTCTACAGTTCAACACACTCTTCTACAGTTCAACACACTCTTCTACAGTTCAACACACTCTTCTACAGTTCAACACTCTTCTACAGTTTGACACACTCTTCTACAGTTCAACACACTCTTCTACAGTTCAACACACTTCTACAGTTCGACACACTCACTCGTTCGACACACTCACTCTTCTACAGTTCAACACACTCTTCTACAGTTTGACACACTCACTCGTTCGACACACTCACTCTTCTACAGTTCAACACACTCTTCTACAGTTCAACACACTCTTCTACAGTTCGACACACTCTTCTACAGTTCAACACACTCTTCTACAGTTCGACACACTCACTCGTTCGACAAACTCACTCTTCTACAGTTCGACACACTCTTCTACAGTTCAACACACTCTTCTACAGTTCAACACACTCTTCTACAGTTTGACACACTCTTCTACAGTTCAACACACTCTTCTACAGTTCAACACACTCTTCTACAGTTTGACACACTCTTCTACAGTTCAACACACTCTTCTACAGTTTGACACACTCTTCTACAGTTCGACACACTCACTCTTCTACAGTTCGACACACTCTTCTACAGTTCGACACACTCTTCTACAGGTCGACACACTCACTCTTCTACAGTTCTACACACTCTTCTACAGTTCAACACACTCACTCTTCTACAGTTCGACACTCTTCTACAGTTCAACACACTCTTCTACAGTTCGACACACTCTTCTACACACTCTTCTACAGTTCGACACACTCTTCTACAGTTCAACACACTCTTCTACAGTTTGACACACTCTTCTACAGTTCAACACACTCTTCTACAGTTTGACACACTCTTCTACAGTTCGACACACTCTTCTACAGTTCAACACACTCTTCTACAGTTTGACAAACTCTTCTACAGTTCAACACACTCTTCTACAGTTCGACACACTCTTCTACAGTTTGACACACTCACTCTTCTACAGGTCGACACACTCACTCTTCTACAGTTCATTGTATAGTTAAAAATTCCTCCATGCCTCCTCTACTTCTCCCTGATTGTCTGCATGTTCAAGTCCTGTAGAGGCTCCACTTGGTTCAGGGTAGACATTTCTTATTTTGTTCTCTGCACACGGGGGAATGATTCTGCGGACTCCGTTCCCCAGCCAGCCATGCTTCCACCATGTAAACTGGCGATAAGCCAAAAGTTTTACACTAAATGTTATGAAAGGATTAATCAAGGTTTGACTCAAGCCAATACATGCCAGTCAATAATATTTGCGCTGTATTATTGTCTAGATTCTCTATTGGTTAATGAAAAAACTTTCAGTGTTGGCCAAACTAAGTAAGGGATAATGTGTAGCGAGGCGGTTGTGATAGCGAATACAACCCCGACAGGCTGATGCGGGAGCCCGACGCGAAGCGGAGCCCACTTATTACATGCCTACCTACCAAATAAATCAATAATTTAACACAAAATATTTATTTAAAAAGAAATTTATTGATTTAAAAATGATTGTATTGCTTCCGCTAAAGAAAATAGTCCATTCCGTCTCTGGTTAGAATCCTGCTGCGTCCATAGCAACGCGCTGTCTTTCGTGGCAACGGTCTCTTATACTCCTCCTGTCTCCTCCTCACCTACGGTTATGATTAGCCTCCTGTGAACCTTCCTCCATATTTACGACACGAAATACATAGAATACACGCGATACATAGAAAAAGTCTTAGATCTTTGAGGTCAGCTGATGAAAAATGGGTACAAAAACAAAAGTGTTGCATGAATGGTTTTCAGCACAGCCTCGTATTATGATGCAATTCCTCCCTGCTTACTCGCCTTTTCTGAACCCAATCGAGGAGTTCCTCTCTGCTTGAAGGTGGAAGGTGTATGATCACCGGCCATATGAGCAGATGCCCCTCCTGGCAATGAATGCTGGTTGCCTGGCAATAGGTGCAGAGGACTGTCAGGGATGGATACGCCATGCAAGGAGGTATTTCCCTCGGTGCATTGCAAGGGAAAACATTCAATGCAATGCAATGTTGATGAGAACCTGTTGCATAATCGTCAAGAACAAATAGACTAAATGTGAAAGATGTTATTTTTATTTTATTTTATTTTTTTAAAGGTATTTCCACCCATAAGTTTCCTTTGGTAGCTTTTTTTTTTTCCAGTATCCATTTGAGTTTGTAAAGTATCATATTTCATATTGATGGCTGTATTTTGTATTTTGTTGTCCATTGTGTAATGATTGATTGAAAGAATAAATTAATTTGACCACAAGTTGTGATGTTCGATGGAAATATTTGCTTATGTTGCATGTTTTTAATGTTTTGTGAGTGTTAGAGCATTTTGCTAACAAAATGAGTCATTTTGGCCATTGAGCTTCAGTTTTATCCTGTGTGTTAACTGTTTTGAAAATGTGATGTCAGAGTGGGCAAATGTGTTTAAGCAATCGAGAAAAACTGTAAAGTGAACTTCTGTTTTCCTCTGGTTCTCTGGCCTCAACCACATCCTGAACCCTTTCAGTGGTCAGGCCAAAACGACAACTCGCAACTGCAATCAAAAGCCAGATATTTAGTTATAAACTCAAACATTTCATATATTTTTTCAAGACTAAATCTTACATGCAAATCTTAAGTATTATTTGGTTTCAACTGAATACATCAGATTTACAGACTACTGTTCTTATTAACTTGCACTGTTTGACTATTTTAGCAACATGGCAAAAATTATTAAAGTCATTCATTGAATGTATAGAGCAAGCAGCTCGTTGTGTGAGTCAAAGTGAAACCTGCTGTGGTCTGATTTATCTACATCTAATGTGGTTTGACCTGTTGGTGGACAAACAGCTTTATTTTTTTTATATCAAGTTTTATTGAATAAAATGAATTTAAAAGTCTTAATGAGGCTCCTGTGTCCCTCAACAGGTGCGGGAGTCAGACCTCTGACCCCGGTTGAGGCGTAGAATTCTTCAAGGCAACTCGTGCCAGACGTGACGGCTAAGAGGAGGAGGTCAGCCGCCGGTCCGACAGACAGGTGAGTATCCCGGTAAGTAGAACCTCTCAGGGCGTAGAACGGGACGGGGTCTCGAAGTTCGGAGAATCTTTCCTTGAACAGGCAGGTGAATATCCAGGTACGTATACCTTCTTGGAACGGGACAGAGTCTCGTGATCGAGGATGACTTTCCGCTGAGCAGCCAGGTGAGTATCCAGGTAAGCCGACCTTCCCGGACCGTTGAACAGTCAGGACGGGACCGGTACAGATGGCTAGGAGGAGAATCTCCCACCAGTCAGGTGAATATCCAGGTACGTATACCTTCCTGAGGTGCGGAGCAGAGTCTTGTGATCGAGGATGATCTTCACTGGGCGGACAGGTGAGTATCCAAGTAAGCAAACCTTCTCGGACCGTTGAGGAGTCGGGGCGTGGCCGGTACAGAAACTGATGGCCAGGAGGGGACTCTTCCACCAGACAGGGATGTATCCAGTGTGTGTCTCTCCTTCAGGCAGGCATCAAACGTTAGCAAAGGAATCCTCTATTAAAGAGACAGAGTCGGTTATACAAGTGCATGCACGCTTTTCTTCAATACGGAGACGCAGGCTTACGGCTAGAGTGCATTGCTGCAAAGCAGACAGAGATGTGGCCAGTGTATGTCTCTCCTTCAGGCAGGCATCACACAAGGGAACATTAGCGGAGGAATCTTCTATTAAATAGACAGAACAAGTTATACAAGTGCCCACATTCTTCTCACATGCAGAGGTGAAACATGCACATTCAACACTTGGAGTCTTCTCCAATATGAACTGGGGAATACTCGGCAGTTAATATGTATATAAATCCCACACACTGCAACCTCACTTCAAGCCAATACTGTGTGACACTTCAATTCAGGCACTGCATATCCACTCTCACTCTCAGTCCAATAAGGCCAGCACTCACCCAATGATCAATCCTTCCACTGTTGCGCTGATTCAGTTCTCATCAGAGGACGAAGAGATGCAGATGACTTCTCACGGGCACGGGGGACAAGCGTCTTCAATGCTCTCACATTCAGAAGAAAGATACCGGGAATTTGATGATGACTTAATCCAAACACTCTCAAGTGACAGTTATACTCGCGATCAATACACTTCACAACTTCATATTCAACTCGGTGCAGAGCATACATTTACATAGATCCAATGTCATACTACTTATCTCCCTTTCAATGATGATGGCGTTTTCCGGCCTTGACTCGATCTCCACAATTCACTCACTTTCCATCCTTTGACGTTTTCAACTCGTGTTCACACAATCACTGTTGCACCCTCAATTCAGCCGAATCCTCACAGCATTCCCCAGATATCTCCGCGAATCAGCGTCACTGCCAAAGAAACGATTTCTCCCGGGGGAGCACCACACTCGACTGTCTCTTCCCTCTCCTTTTATACACTCCATTTGTCGGCATAGCCCTATCGCAGATCCCCGCGTAAATCCTCCTCACCTGATGCTGATCTGTCATCAGTCGCCGCTGCCATGGCGACAGATACACAACCGGAACCAGCTCGGTGTTTCAGTAATGCCGTTCCGGGGGGAACACAATTTCAGCGGGACTTAGTTCCGCTTCACTTCGTCACCTCGTGACAATATCATACATCATTTATGAATTTTAAAGATTGACATCTGATCATCAAGACCATTAGATACAAACACCTAATCTAATATTTCACTCTTTCATGACTTCCTGTTTTACAGGAAATGGTTTCGAGAATAAACTGTGACGAAGGTTCAGTCTTTATATTGAGGATCACAAACACACACAGCATCAGTTCAGTCGTGTTTCAGATCAATCTGAGTGTTTCAGACATTTTAAAAGTTACTATCGTGGGATTTTCAGTGAAACGATGAAGAAAATGTTTCTCAAATTAGTTGTGATCTGTTTGTGGCGTCTGGATGGTGAGTTTTAAATTTGTGTTTTTATGACTTGTTGTTTCTGTTCTGATGTGATAAATTACTTGTTAAATTAGTTTGTGAGGATCAACATTCACTGTTATTCTCATATAAATAATGTAACTGTGATTTTACTGTCAGATCAAGTTTGAATTCAGCTCTAATCTCAGTTATTATGGATTGATTTAAAAAAAGACTACAAATATGAAGCTCAGATACTCAACAGCATTAGTTTTAGTCTGACGTTAAACATTAAAGTAAAAGTGTATTTTTTTGTTGTTGTTCCATATATAAATCTTTTTCAAATGATTAAAAGTATTTTAGTGAAGCTTCATCAAACCAACATCACGTGATTTTAAAGCTTTAATCTGTGAAAAACTCTGTTCTTCAGGAGCGCTTGCTGAGTTAGTGTCAGTGATGGAGGGAGATCCAGTCTCTCTAAACTCTGACACTGAAATGATGATGTGATTCTGTGGAGGTTTGGAAATGGAAACACTGTAATAGCTGACATCAATGTAATGGCTGACAGAATCACTGTATATGATGATGTTTTTGATGGGAGATTCAGAGACAGACTGAAGCTGGACAATCAAACTGGATCTCTGACCATCAAAAACACCACAACTGAACATGAAGGACGTTATTATCTACAGATCAACAGTGAAACCAAGAGATTCAGGCTCTATGTCATTGGTGAGTTAAATAACTCCATTTTGCTTCTGTTGTTTAATGATGATGTTCATTTCAATTTTACATTTCAAACCATTTACTTTTATAAATCATTAATTGATCGTCTTAAAAGTTTACATCTTTAAAGTACTCTGTTTCTGTTTGTTCTTTGTGTGCGTGCGTGCGTGTGTGTGTGTGTGTGCGTGTGTGTGTGTGTGTGTGTGTGTGTGTGTGTGTGTGTGCGTGTGTGTGTGTGTGTGTGTGTGTGTGTGTGTGCGTGTGTGTGTGTGTGTGTGTGTGTGTGTGTGTGTGTTTGGTGATTCAGTCCTGGAGTCAGTGATGGAGGGAGATTCAGTCACTCTAAACTCTGATCTTACTGAAATGAAGGATGATGATGTGATTCAGTGGAGGTTTGGAGATGAAAACACATTAATAGCTGAAATCAATGTAACGGCCGACAGAATCACTGTATATGATGATGTTCTTGATGGGAGATTCAGAGACAGACTGAAGCTGGACAATCAAACTGGATCTCTGACCATCACAAACACCACAACTGAACATGCTGGAGATTATGAAGAGACCATCAGTGGCAGCAGCTCAGAGACTAAACACAGATTCACTGTTACTCTCTATGGTGAGTCACAATTACACAATAATAATTGTTTATTAAATATTTTTACACAAATAATAATACTTTTTTAATAATTTCTTTAATGAAATTCCCTTAAACACTTACACAACATTGTACATCACATGTCTGACAACACATATAATGCCCCAAAACCATAACTTAGCAAACAAAACAAACAAACAAACAAACAAACAGTGGGGCTCATACATGAAAAGTGCAATAGCAGAAACCAACATTGGATAATACAGTATGTACTTTGGGAGTCAGAGTTAAAAATACATTGCAGTCAATAATAACCACATATAAGCAATAAAGTAGGTTTAATATAATGCACATTCAAATATATTTTCATATTAATATAATACCAAATCAAGCATTTCATTCCTCTATTATATTGTTGTACCCCCGACTGAGCCTGGGTTCTCCCAAGGTTTTTTTTTTCTCCATTGGGTCATCTGATGGGGTGTTAGGACACCATTAGGTCACTGGATGGAGTTTTTCGGTTCCTTGCCACTGTTGCCTTTGGCTTGCTCAGTTGGGGATATTCAAATTAATTAACCAATCATACCATTGATCAGCTCTACCAAACTTGGATGTCTTTTTCCCAGTAATAAACAAACATTGTTAAGTTGTTTTGATTGATACTGTGAAGCAGCTTTGATACAATCTGTATTGTGAAAAGCGCTATATAAATATATTTGACTTGACTTGACTTGACTTAATATCCATGGTTAAATAAATAAAAATGGACCCTCTTAAATTTGTCTTCTTTAAGAATTATATGTTCTTTTTTCCATTGCAATACATGAAGATATTTCTCTTAAGCCCGAGACACACTTCACGACTTTAAGGTGATTATCCCAGCTAACAATTTATGGTTCCCAGAATGTTTTGGGAACGTTAGTTTTTGGTTGCGAGAAAGTTCCCTTATTTTTGGTGGGAACCATAAACTAACGTTCCCTAAACGTTCTGTGTTAGTGGGGATGAATGTAATTTGATATTTACGACTGATCAAACCGGGCGAGTCAGAGACAGTTGCGTTCAGTCTGTGTTTAAAATCTTCAGTCGTTGTACACGGTCTGTAAGTGTGTTACGTCAGTCGTAGAATTTTTCAGTTGTTAAGTGTGTCGGTAACACTTTACAATAATAGAACATGAATAATCATGTACTAATACTTGAATTAATAATTACTTTACTATGAACTAATGATGAGTTAAGACATGTACTAATGAGGAACTAAACTTGACTACGGCATGAGTCATATGAGTTCCTGCATGAATATACCATCTTAAGTACACATTAGTACATGCTTGTTAATTAATGCATTAATTATCATTTTGGGGTAAACTAAATCAAACATGCTCTAGATCAGAAGAAAGATGTACTAAAAGAGCACACAATGTAGAATTGTTCATAAATTTGACACCAGCAACTGTCACAAACATCAGTGAATGACACTAGATGTCTTGCAATGTTTACATTTAAACTTACTCATTGAACACACAATGATGCATTCATTATTAAAAACTATTTAATCTCATTCTGTTTTAAGTGATTCCACTGCTGCCATCAAGAGTGAAATACCTACACTAACATATTCATTAAAAAATGCAATTTTCAAAATTAAAATCAGTGTTAGCACAGATGATGGTTATTTATGTGGTTATTTTATGGATTGGTTTACTGTCTTTATATCATAATGCAGTCAGATGTTAGTCTTGGGTTCTGGCTCTTCTTTTGGGCCACAAAATGTGTCCATTTTCTAGAGCAAGTTTGATTTAGTTTACCCTGAAATGTTAATTAATACATTAATAACAAGCATGTACTAATGTGTAGTTAAGATGGTATATTCATGCAGGAATTCATATGACTCATGTCGTAGTCAAGTTTAGTTCCTCATCAGTACATGTCTTAACTCATCATTAGTTCATAGTAAAGTAGTTATTAA
Organism: Gila robusta; assembly: GCA_030770095.1. Taxonomy (NCBI): domain Eukaryota; kingdom Metazoa; phylum Chordata; class Actinopteri; order Cypriniformes; family Leuciscidae; genus Gila; species Gila robusta. Next base: position 1,930,104 of record JAVALU010001940.1, on the reverse strand, counting down.
TTCAAGTATTAGTACATGATTATTCATGCATTAACCACTGAGTTACAGTAGGCCTTTCTGTCTTTATTTTCTTCAATAAATGCAGATGAGCCATTTGGCATGTAGAATACACGTCTATAAATCGTTGATTGTCCTTTTTAATATTCCAGTTATCTAGATAATACTAAAGATGGCAAAAGGGGGTGGTGATGGCGCAGTGGATAAGACACATGCCTTTGGTGTGAGAGACCCGGGTTCGAATCCACTGTGAGACACCAATGTGTCCCTGAGCAAGACACTTAACCCCTAGTTGCTCCAGAGGCATGCGACCTCTGACATATATAGCAATTGTAAGTCGCTTTGGATAAAAGCGTCAGCTAAATGAATAAATGTAAATGTAAAGATGAAAAACCCAGAATCCAGTGCTATATGCCATATCATATTATTGAATTCTTTCCAAAATATTTATATTTTATCACATTCTCACATACAAGGAATTAATGAGCCTTTAATGTGCCACTACAAACAAACAAACAAACAAACAAACAAACAAACAAACCACTTACTCGTTTAAGATTGGGCAGTTTTATATGTTCTTCTCTGGCAGTGTAATCTTGTTAGAGATAGTAAATTTTACTATATTTGACTAAATTTATTGACTATAAATCTGACTGTCCTTCTTTGGCCGCTACAACACCGGACCCACACACTCCTTCAGGTTCTCCTTCAGCTCCTCTTCCAGATTCTCCTCGAGGCTCAGTTTCTCTGATAGTGCTGGTCTCTGCTGTTAATGTTTCTCTGATGATTGTGGCTGTAATTGGGATGTTTTGTATCTACAGGAAACACAGAGCTGAAGGTAAAGTGAACCTACAGCTTAAACATCCTTAAAAACAATATTATTCATGTTTTGATTGTACGTGTGTGTCATTACAGATCAGAATCATGATCAAACTGATGCAACTCTCTATAAACACTTTGGACAAATGAAGGTAAGTGTCTCTGTGTCATTTCAATCACATTTACATGCATTCATTTAACCGTTGAATTAACAGAGCAAAATAACTGCAGAGCATATAGCAATATTCCTGATTAAAATGTGTATGATTTCACACTGAAAACTACTTTACAAACTTGTTGAACATATTTGGCAGTGTGCAGTATAATATGTGTTGTTGTTGTTGTTGAACATGTTTGATGGTTTCCAGAGTCTCTCTTGTTGGTTTTTATTTGTGTTACTGTTAATAAAGTTGCTCTTGTTTTCTTAAATTTCATAATAAAAATCCCAACAATTTAAAAGACAGAAACTCCTCCTTTATGAACAAACTCAAAACAATCAATCAATGCAAAAAAAAAAAAAAAAAAATTATTTGTATCCCATAATACTCAATCTGCACATTTGAGTATTATAACAATGCTCAGATCCATGCATTATCAATTCTTATGGCAAATTTCTGGAACAATAATTTATACATTTTCATTGATTATGTTTGTATCAAGTTTGTTTTTCTCCTTGTGTTTGTGTGACAGGAATCTGAGATGACGGAGGTGATTTACACGTGTTTCTCCACAGAACAATCATCAAACTCTGTGATTCTTTTTCTTCACAAATGATGATCTGATCACAACATCTAGATCTGTCTTTACACTCTATTACTGTTTCAGATATAATCCGATTTGTTGTTTTGTCATTTATATTTCCTCTAAGTGATCTTTAATGAGTTTATTATGATCCTGGATGATTACCAAATAGCATTTTAAATATTTAGTTTAACATGCTTTTTCCTCCATATGTGTCTGCTTGTGTTTATCAATAAAGTTTTCTCTCTCTGAGGTTCAAGAGTCTCTCCATCGCTGTGTTAGAAATCCCTCTATCCCCTCATTCACTGTTCCCTACATTACTCCACTAATATAGTCCACTTGAAGGAGTGAATGAAAACGAGTGAGTGTTACTGAGTGCTTTTGAATAGTTTGTGCTGTGTAATAATGAATTGAAACGTAGCGAACTGGCAGCTCCAGTAGTGATGAAAAGATTGATCCTGAACTCTGCTATGAAAACTAGCATGTATACTGTAATGAAACAATTTAATAATCAATTGAAAAGGAATTTGTATGATATTACACTGGACCAGCATGGGTTGGAAAATGGATGGATGATTGATTCAGCTGCGGATCCATTCAGCGCACGACTCTCCCAGTGCATTATGGGTATTCTCTAGCTGTTGAGTGTACATCAGTGTTGCACTGCGTCCAAAAACTTGAAGTCTCACTGAAGTGCCTTGGAACGCGCAGCGTTGTTTGATGCGTTGATGTAATTTCCACTAAAACAGGGACATATTGAATGGCTCCTCCCCCTTTTCAAACAGCCAATAGTGTTTAGTTTACCTCACAGAATGCAATTCGTACTTGACAGCACCATGGAAGCGAATCCGAGCGCTGACGATACGCTGGATTCAATAGTAGAGGTGGGAATAAACTCTAGCCATTTCGTTCTTAACCACCGTACAGTTGGAAAATGGAATAAAATATTATATATGACACAAAATATTATATGTGTCAACGGTGGCCAGGTGTTATTTATAGCATAGGGTGTGGAGCTTTAGATTCTAGAGAGCATTTGATTGGACAGAAGATGTGATGAGAAGCTGAAGTCTGCGATGATGTCATAAAAATCTGTGATCCATTTTAGTGGAAATGAGAGAATGACTAGGCTTGTTTGAGATGCGCCTTGCCTCGCCTTAAATGTAGTCGAGAGTAGGCGGCTGCAGTGAGGGGAGGAGTGAAAAAAGGGCAGGCAAGCCGGACAGTTCTCGCTTCTCGCAGTGGATCTGACACCTGCGAGATCAATGATGGATATCGCGGGATTCACGGGATTCACGCTCGTGCACAGTGTTGCTAATAAACTGGATGTAATTTAAGTTCTGTTGCTTTTATATGAAAATAAATATAATGAACAAGACACCCAAAGTACTTGTTATTTAATTCCATTCCAAATAAGTGTTTATCAATATTTTTTTCTTTAATACAGACATAGGCTATGTGTTTTTATATATATATATATATATATATATATATAATAAAATGACATTGCATAACCCATAGAGATCGCACTGTCCGAGAGTTTGGGAATATTCACACATAACATATACACGTAAAACATGATATCCGAGTTTTAAAATCAAACATTTTAAAAGAGAACAATACATCACGGTTGTTTAAACCAATCAACATTAAGCTGTGTCGTCAGCAAGTCGTTTCCCATCATGCTTTTGATCAGCGCAGTCGGTGGAGAGCAACTGCGCGCGACTGCAGAATCCGACACGTGCGCCTTGCGCTCGCGAGAGCTTTTTGACACACGTCAGCATGACATCAGAGCAAGGCGGACCGCACTCGGACACATTTCTAACCGGCATGCATTACGCGCTGATCACCGGTGATCGGTTCTGCGCAGATTTTGCTCATCTCAAACAAGCCTAATGTGTCATGTTTCAATGTGTTTAAGTTCTGTTTTGTGATCTGGTTTCCCCCTGTCTTTGTGATTTTGGTTTAGTCCTGTTAGTTTTTCCCGCTCCTCGTTTGTGTTCAGTTTCTTCACCTGTGTTCTGTTAATTATCCCATTAGTCCCAGTTCTTTTAAGCCCTGTGTTTTCCCTCAGTGTTGGTTGGTCGTCGTCCTTGTATGGTTGTGTTACTGAAGTCCTGGAGTTTTGTTCTTTTGTTCCTTTGTTCCTGTATGTTCCAGTATGTTCCAGAAAGCTAAATTTGTAAATAAATCAACTATACTGCTATTCCTGTGTCCTCGTCTTCGGCTACCTGCACACACCCTGACAGAATGCTTATATCTCCTAAATGCGAATTTTGACAGGAGGGAGACGCCAGAGCATGCCATTGGAGTTGGGTAAGTTGTGTCAAAGGGGAAGCCCACTGTCTTAGACTTTGAAAACCCCTGCTACTATAACATATTCATACTAAAAGCTAAAAAATTTCAATTTTGATTTCAGGGGGCCTTTAAAGGCAGTGACTTGTTCCCTCGCTCCCCTATCAGACGATGACTTTGCAGGCAGTGTTTTCCTACGAAGGTACGTCTCAAAACTGATTTCAGACATCCAGACAGACTTCTGAGGCAGCGTAACAATTTAATGATCTACAACAAAGTTGAGCGAGCTTTAGTGAAAACTAAGAGAATATTTAATACCTACAACAGTAATTTCTTGCTAGAAATGAGTGGAAATCGTTGATCAAAATGTACATTTACACACAACCACCAGCCGCAACTTTCAGACGCCATCTTTATTTTTCTTGCTCAACTGTCACAGAATGGAAAGCACAGGATTGTGGGATACTAAAGGTGAAGGATACATCTATGCTGCCTTCAAAAATCGTTCAGATGGAGGTTTGTCAGGAGACGAGTGAAGCTAACTTTGCATTCGGACGTGTCTTGATGTCTTCCGACTTTGGATGAGTCCTCCGAAGGCAGCATTTACCAGCTTTCGGACGCAGCCGTACACTCGTTATTGCGGTGCATTGTGGGATTGAATGAGTGCACTCAATAATGGCCACTATGGTTTCGGACACCAGCTCAAATGGCTGTTCCCTCAAATGATGGCCTATTTAAGGGTTATCAATAATAATTAAAAAATAATTATACCATTGCATTTTTGTAAAAAGAAGTCACTGGCACTGCAGAGAGCTCAACAGAGTAGCTGTAAAAATAAATGTTGTACAGTAATTTGCTCTGAGTGTGTCCACCGCTGCAAGCCTCCTGTGGCTCATCTTTCACAGATAAACTCTTCAGAACCGCTATTTCCGGCGTAACGATCGAGTCTGTCCCAATACCTAAAAAAAGACAGCATGAGAAATGCGCCGAGTCTATCAACTCACAGTATCGCACACCAGACGTGCGTCACTTTCAGTTCAAGACTGTCCAAAACCGTTAAATCTAAACCAAACAGGCAAAAGTTCACTTCAAGAATGAACAAAGTGTCGATGAGTTTGAAGATCGGTGTATGAAAGAACAAACGGAAAGAGAAAGCGCAATAGCTCTCTGTGAAGAATATCCTAACTTCATTCAAGCTGCTTATAACTGCTGTTTCTATCTCTATTTTTCTTTACAATTATAGTGTTTATTTTACAGCAGAACCGTTTCTTTAAGATCACAAAAATACTAACTTTTCTGTGTCAGCCGTTATAGAGAATGCAAATGTAACATCACGTATTTCACTCCGCCTTGCATTTCGGGAAGGAGCCGCCATTTTTGAAGGATACGCTATTCGTTGCCATGGTTACTTCAACATTGAGACCAGAGAAATAGCGGCAGAGAGAGAGAGAACAGCTTGATATTTGTTCACTTTTTTGCAATATGGCGCAGTTTCTTTGGAATAAATGGAGAATGTGAAGTGAAAGGAAAGGGGCTCTATCGGTTTATACCGACTAAATAACAATGCTAGGCAGATTTATAAAACCAATAAAACTGTCAAAATGAATTTATAGTTAAAACAAATTGAAAATCCATGCATATTGAATGTATAGTGTGAGTTTTGCATATCTTAAATGAAGGTGATGTTAAACGTTTGATTAAGACATAAAGGAGAAATTGTCAAGTGTTTAAAATGTGTATTACAGATAAAATTTACATACTTATTAGAATTGAAACAAATAATTACATTTACAAGGTGTTCATTTAAGAAAATGAAAAGAGAAATTTAAGAAATTTTGGCAACACTTTAATTTGATAGTCCACTTTAGACATTCTACTAACTATATGTAACTTTGCAACCACATGTCATTAGAGTATTAGTAGACTGTCTGCTTAATCTCTGCTAACACTTTATTTTGTTGGTCCCCCAACAGATATTCTACTGACTATAAGTAACTGGGCAACTTGTTTTACTATCCCGAACCCTAACACCAAACCATAACCTAACAGTCTGAGAGTTAGTTGACATGTAGTTGCTTATAGTTACTTATAGTAATAGTTATGAAGAAAGTCTAAAGTGGACTATCGAAATAATGTGTAACCTTTACGGATAATATTTTAAATAATAATTTAATAATGTAAAGCTTTAGATGTGGATCACTGCTGAACTCTTTAAAATGTACATAAAGTTAGTATTCCTCCAGGAGGCACTCAATATAATAAATGCAATTAAAACTCTTGAACCTCAGAGTGAGAAACTTTATTGAAAAAGACAAGAAAATACATATATGACAGATATACAGCAAAAGTAGAGTGAGATATGTGCGTCATTTTCTGGAAGAAATATAATCAAAGCCTTACAAATAAGATTTTTTTTTAATCTAGCACTGAAAGAGAGCAGAAGCTCAAATAATCATCAGTATTTATTATGTGAAAAAACACACTTGAACAACCTTTAAAGTTCAGCTTTCTCCATTAGATTCCAATACTTCCTGAAAAAGATTAACGTATAGAACCATAAATGTAAAAATCTCATTAATATAAGTGTACGTAAAATCAGTTTGTGAGAAATGACATCATATATCATGTATCTGATCCAATATTTGTGCTTGATCTCGTTCAACTCTTCTGGATCTGATGTCATAAACCAGAATGATGACAGTAGCCACGCCCACCAGAGCAGAGAGGACCAATCGGATCACAGCTTCAGTAGGACCACAACAGTGGACAGAGTCTGAGGAATAAACACATCAAACTGACATCAGATCAGTCAATAAACACTAATATCAGCGCTGACATCAACTAATATTAGCGCTGGCGTACCTGCACATGTGTGACAGAGTGTGTTGATGTCCAGATGTGTGGTCTGGTTGCTGATGGGATTGTTCAGCACACAGCTGTAGGTGTTTTTATCCTGATATTCCACCTCCAGAGGTAGAGAGAGACTGATGCTGAGATCACACACACTGATGCTGGACAATACACTCATTCCCGCGTACCAGGAGAGAGTCGCATCACTCACATTCACCGCTGAACACACCAATGAACATGATGATGATGATGATGAAGAACAGTGTCTACTGATGACAGGAACAGGCAGACGAGCTGGAAAACATGAGGGAATAAAGATAAATGAGGATGAATGAAGATATTCAAGCAGAATTGGAAGAAACATAAGAGCCAAGATGATCAAAAGTAGTAGCCTGGGAAAACCCAGACAACTTCTGGCAAAGTCTGGTAGTCTGGCAAAGTATATGAAGTTAGAAGCAATCAAACACCTCCACGCTTTCTCTATTTAAATACAGTTACACGAGTAGTTACACGATCAAGCATGGTGACAAAATAAAATGTGGAGGTGTTTGATTGCTTCTAACTTGATCTCTGTTTGGATTCTAATGAACGAGCTGGGCTATCAGTATCAAAGTGTCGCGGCGCGCCAGAGCGATTGAGTGCACGCACTGAGACGAGAGAGGTATGTATCAACTCGTCTTAGTTAAGAGCATAACATAGTTTAATAATGATGAAAAAACGATGGAGTGTTCCATTAAAACCGGAGCAAAGAACAACACTCGGGAGATGTTTCTCCGTTGCTCTGCATACGTCATCTCCTTCATCGCTCTGATTGGTTTTAGGTCTATTCAGAGGCATTTGAGCGACGTCCGTTGGTGACGCCCCTCTGTAAGTTTTTTGTCCAATAATTAGAATCTCTGTTTTTTCATAGTTTAGTAGTAGGAAATTAGTAGTCATCCAGTTTTTTATATCTGCTATGCATTCCGTTAATTTTGTGAATTGGAAAAGTTTTGTCAGGGCGTGAAGAAATATAGAGCTGAGTATCATCCGCATAACAGTGAAAACTAATGCCATGCTTCCTAATGATATATCCTAATGGTAGCATGTACAGAGTGAACAGCAGCGGTCCTAGTACTGAGCCTTGTGGTACACAGGGGGTGGTGATGGCGTAGTGCAGGGGTGCCCACACTTTTTTGCTTGATGATCTACTTTTAAAATGATCAACACAATGAGATCTACCAACTAAAAAACACAGTTTAATTGAAAAAATACACTTCAAATATTTGTTGTCACCACTGCATGTAATCTTGTAATTGAGTAGAAAAATAATAATAAATATTTATTATTTTATTTATTTATTGTTGATATTACATTTTAACACTAAACTCAAAATACCTAGCACAACAGATTACAATAGCCAGGGCATTTATCTTATTCTGATGACTTGCACTGAATGGAATCAGACAGTTTTGTGTAATCCGGGCAGTCGCTGCTGGAAAGCACATGAATGTAGCGATTGGCTCAAGTAAAGCAAAGTCTTGAAAACGTTTGTCAAAGTCTGACCTGACCTTTTCAATTTGCTCAATGTAACGCTCACTGTCAAGCTGTGCAGGCTCCTTTCCTTGCGTATGGAGTTCAGATGCAATGTTTTGGAAGTTGCCTATTTCATGACGCTGCAGCTTAGATGTGAGTAACTGTAGTTTTCGTTTGAAAGCATTAACTGAGCTGATCATGTTGACCACCATCTTCTCTTCACCTTGTAGCTCTAAATTTAGCTCATTCAGCATGTTAGTCAGGTCAGTCAAAAACAGCCGTCTCTGAAGTGAGCGCGCACGTATTGAGCAGACGATTTTCATGGACACATCCATGATCTCTTTCATGTTCAGCATTTTCGCACATAGTGCTTGTTGGTGAATTATGCAATGATAATTAAGGAAGTCGGGAAAAGCATCATCCTCCTTGCATTTGGCAATGAATCCGTTCGAACGGCCGACCATCGCAGTTGTGATTGACACCAATTTAGACATTGGTAGCTGTGTTTTGTCGACAAAGTCCTTAAATGACCGGAAAATGTCCTCGCCCCGAGTGTGTTCTTTCAATGGCAAAAGTGTTAGCATTTCCTCTCTCGCTGTCATGTCTTTAAACACCATCCTTATAAAAACGCACAATTGTGCTGTATCGCTAATGTCCGTGGACTCATCTAACTGCATAGAGAAACATTCACAGTCAGTTATGTCCTTTCTCAGTTGCTGTGTCAAGTCATCAGCCATCATTTCACAACGACGTGTAACTGTATTTCTCGAAAGTTGGACAGCTTTGATAGCGGACACAATCTCAGATTTGTTTTTAAAATCACGAAACAATGAGTCTGCTGCCTCAACAAACGCGTCTTTTATCATTTGTCCATCTAGGAAAGCTTTTTATGTTTGACGATGGTATGACTCAGCCGGAATGATGCCTCCGTGGCTGCCTTTGCTTTTTAGCCTGGGCGAGTAAAAAGTGACTGTTGACCAGTTAATTGAGATTTCAGTTCTCTCACCTTTGTTCTTCTTAGCTCGCTTCTTGCAGGAAAATCGTTCTCATAGTTTTTATGAAGTGTCCGAAAATGTCTCTCAACGTTTCCTTTCTTTGGAATAGCAATACTTGTTTGGCAGATCATACAAATGCATTTAGAAAAAGACAGAGTGTGAAAAAAAAATCTTCCTCCCACTCTGCATGGAAATGGTAGGTTTTTGGCTTTTTGCTTGGTACCGCACTCATTTTCAAATGGTTGGAGTTTATGAATGAAAGCATGTCATTTGTGTACGCTACCGATTACGAATACTGCTAGCTTTGTTTACAATTTCGCGCTCTGTTCTCCGAAGCTGGTGTTGGAAAGCAGGCTAGTTGTCATGGCAACCGAATAAACAAAAATCTCGCCTGGTCAAATTCATTCGTCAAGAGCAATCAGACAGAAACTAAAAGGAGAAGGAATAAGGACAGTGGCACAATGCTATATTTATTTTTATTCAAATATTAAAAAAGCATATACAAATATGTGCGATCTACCAGCATTGTCTTCGCGATCGACTGGTAGATCGCTATAGACCTACTGGGCACCCATGGCGTAGTGGATAAGACACATGCCTGTGGTGCGAGAGACCCGGGTTCGAATCCACTGTGAGACACCAATGTGTCCCTGAGCAAGACACTTAACCCCTAGTTGCTCCAGAGGCGTGCGACCTCTGATATATATATATATATAGCAATTGTAAGTAGCTTTGGATAATAGCGTCAGCTAAATAAATAAATGTAAATGTACACCATACTGAACTTGTGATCGATAAGACATCTCTTCATTTACTGCTACAAACTGTTAACGGTCAGATAAGTATGATTTAAACCATGCTAGTGCAATTCCACTAATGCCAACATATTTTTCAAGTCTATTTAAAAGGATGTTGTGGTCAATGGTGTCAAATGCAGCACTAAGATCAAGTAACACTAATAGAGAGATACAACCATGATCGGATGATGCAAATCATTTGTGACTCTACCGAGAGCTGTCTCGGTACTATGGTACGGTCTAAATCCGGACTGAAAATCCTTGCAGATATAATTTCTTTCTAAAAAGGAACATAGTTGTGAAGATACTGCCTTTTCTAGTATCTTTGAAAGAAAAGGTAGATTCAAGATCAGCCTGTAATTTACTAATTCTGTAGGATCAAGTTGTGTTTTTTTTAAAAAGCGGTTTAATCATAGCAATCGTAAAAGCTTTTGGTAGGTATCCTAGAGACAAAGATGAATTAATGATATTAAGAAGAGGATCTATGACATCTGGAAGCATCTCTTTCATTAGTTTAGTCGGTATAGAGTCTAACATACATGTTGTCGATTTAGATGATTTAACGAGTTTAGACAATTCTTCCTCTCCTGTAGCAATGAATGAATAAAATTTTTCCTCAGGGAGACTACAATGCACTGTCTGATGCGATACTGTAGTAGACGGTTGCAAAGTTATAATTTTCTCCCTGATATTATCAATCTTGTAAGTAAAGAAGTTCATAAAGTCATTACTGCTGTGCAGCATGGAAACGTCTGGGCTAGAAGTTTTATTTTTCGTTAGTTTAGCCACTGTTTCAAATAAATTCCTAGAGTTGTGTTTGTTGTCTTCTAATAGGGTTAAAAAATAAGCAGATCTAGCAGCTTTTAAGGCATCTCTGTAAGCAATCGAGCTCTCTTTCCATGAAATCCAAAATACCTCTAGTTTTGTTTTCTTCCAGTTGCGCTCCATTTTTCTGGCTGCTCTCTTAAGGGCCTGAGTGTGCTCGTTGTACCACGGCGTTGGACTTTTTTTTTTTTTTTTTTTTTTTTTTTTTTTTTTTTCATTTAATCTTCTTTAAGCGCAACGGAGCAACTGTGTCTGAACTGCTAGAAAAGAGAAAGTTAAAAGTTTTTGTTGCAATATCAAGTTCTTCTAAGCTATCCGGGATGCTGAGATGATGAAACTGATTAGGAAGATTATTGATAAAGCAATCTTTAGTGGCAGAAGTTATAGGTTTAACATATTTATAACACGGAGTCGGCTATGCAGCCTTGGCTAAATGTAATTTAAATGAGATTAGATAATGATCTGAGATGTCATCGCTCTGGTGTGTGGTGAGCGCACTGGCTCCACCTATAGCTGGTGGGTGGTAAGTGCACTGGCTCCACCTATAGCTGCTGTGTGGTGAGCGCACTGGCTCCACCTATAGCTGGTGTGTGGTAAGTGCACTGGCTCCACCTATAGCTGCTGTGTGGTGAGTGCACTGGCTCCACCTATAGCTGCTGTGTGGTGAGTGCACTGGCTCCACCTATAGCTGGTGTGTATTGAGTGCACTGGCTCCACTTATAGCTGGTGTGTATTGAGTGCACTGGCTCCACCTATATCTGGTGTGTGGTGAGCGCACTGGCTCAACCTATAGCTGGTGTGTGGTGAGCGCACTGGCTCCACCTATAGCTGGTGTGTGGTGAGCGCATTGGCTGGAACTATAGCTGGTGTATGGTGAGCACACTATCTCCACCTATAGCTGGTGTGTGATGAGTGCACTGGCTCCACCTATAGCTGGTGTGTGGTGAGTGCACCCTCTCCACCTATAGCTGGTGTGTGGTGAGTGCACTGGCTCCACCTATAGCTGGTGTGTGGTGAGCGCACTGGCTCCACCTATAGCTGGTGTGTATTGAGTGCACTGGCTCCACTTATAGCTGGTGTGTATTGAGTGCACTGGCTCAACCTATAGCTGGTGTGTGGTGAGCGCACTGGCTCCACCTATAGCTGGTGTGTGGTAAGTGCACTGGCTCCACCTATAGCTGCTGTGTGGTGAGCGCACTGGCTCCACCTATAGCTGGTGTGTGGTAAGTGCACTGGCTCCACCTATAGCTGCTGTGTGGTGAGTGCACTGGCTCCACCTATAGCTGCTGTGTGGTGAGTGCACTGGCTCCACCTATAGCTGCTGTGTGGTGAGCGCACTGGCTTCACCTATAGCTGGTGTGTTGAGTGCACTGGCTCCACCTATAGCTGGTGTGTATTGAGTGCACTGGCTCCACCTATAGCTGGTGTGTGGTGAGCGCACTGGCTCAACCTATAGCTGGTGTGTGGTGAGCGCACTGGCTCCACCTATAGCTGGTGTGTGGTGAGCGCACTGGCTCAACCTATAGCTGGTGTGTGGTGAGCGCACTGGCTCCACCTATAGCTGGTGTGTGGTGAGCGCATTGGCTAAAAACTATAGCTGGTGTATGGTGAGCACACTATCTCCACCTATAGCTGGTGTGTGATGAGTGCACTGGCTCCACCTATAGCTGGTGTGTGGTGAGCGCACTGTCTCCACCTATAGCTGGTGTGTGGTGAGTACACTGGCTCCACCTATAGCTGGTGTGTATTGAGTGCACTGGCTCCACCTATAGCTGGTGTGTGGTGAGTGCACTGGCTCAACCTATAGCTGGTGTGTGGTGAGCGCACTGGCTCCACCTATAGCTGGTGTGTGGTGAGCGCACTGGCTCCACCTATTGCTGGTGTCTAGTGAGCGCACTGGCTCCACCTATAGCTGGTGTGTGGTGAGCAGCAGACTTTTCCCTCCAAAAACGCAAGTCGGTAAATTAGGGATTGAACTATGGCATTTTTTTTTTTAATTGTTTTAATTTCAGTTTCTTTCCTTAGTCTCTCTTGTTCTCAGTTCAAACTGATGGAGCTTCAGATTTCACTCTTTGAGGAAGAGGAATATAGAAAGACATTAAAAATCCTGTCCAGCTCTTCTGGATCTGATGTCATAAACCAGAACAACAACAGCAGCCGAAGCCACGCCCACCAGAGCAGAGACAACCAATCAGATCACAGCTTCTCCAAGTGTATCAGACTAAAGCCTGGAACACACCAAGCCGACGGTCGGCCCTCGGGCAGTTTTTGTGCATCGGCCTACTAAGTTTCCTCTGTGTGTTCCACACCGTCGGCTGAAATTGGTCCTCGTCGGCTTGTTTTCGGCCGATTCGACATGTTGAATCGACGTCGGGCCGTCGGTGAAAGAGGGAATTCTGATTGCAAAACAGCGAGCAGAGAAGTAAAAATGGTACAGATAGACGGCTGTTCTAATGTTACGTCATATTACCTGAGTGTTCCTTGGCGAATATTTCAATATTAACATCAGCGGAGTGGAATAAAGAAAGTGTTTAGCAGGATTGATATTCAAAACGGTAACCACGCACTCCTTTGTTTACGGTATGTGTATCTGCAGCCGGCAGCGTCGGTTTCCCTTTTTGAATGATGGATATATCTGCAGAAATAGACAGTTGTCTCATTTACACGCAGGCGCAGAACGCGCATTCTTGCTAACAGTAGGCAGTAGTTCTCTCTGTGTGTTCAGTGCAGCTTTTTACCCCGACACGAGGCGACAACACTGTCTGCTTTCGTTGCCGCTAGTTCGTTGGCGTCGGCTTGGTGTGTTCCAGGCTTTAGTCCCTTAGAAATACAAACGAGTTACACCTACTGGTTCATTCCTACAATTTGGTGGATATTAATGTCCCCATGAAACCATACTGCATAAAATGTTACTCAACTTTCATGTTACATGGTTTTGCATGCGTAGATGAACCCCATTAATAAAAAATCATAATGATGGATACTACAGAATAATGTAAAAAAGAATAAATACTTTTTAAAACGCTTGACAAATTCCCATGTCTCCAATCATATTTTTTCAACTCCACTTTAAATAAAGCTTGCATATATTTTTCTACATTAGTTTTTAATTTTGAGTATTAGCATATACTTATATTTATAAATTGTGTTTTATAAAGTGTTTTTTTGGTGTAAAACCAGTAAATTAATATATGTCTTTAAAACTCCAGTCCACCCTGTTACACTGGTGATACTTGCCCTTTAAAATCGTGAGCAAATTGCCTAAATCACATGACTTGCTAAAAGTGACATAGTTTGTTCTTGGAGAAGTTTCCCTCCAAGCTAATTAAGTCTCAGTCAGTTTCAGTTATCTCTTTTCCTAATTTTATAAGGTTTATCTATAGCTTAAGACAGAACCCCATATGGGTTTGAAATTGGCTGAGAAACTGGGCCCTATATAGGATTGTACTCAGATTGTCCCATAATGCAAATTAGCCACATGGATTTCATGCAGGATTGCTCTTGCCAACAGGTGGGATTCAACTGAGCAACATGTGCAAGACCCATCACGGTCCCAGCTTTAGATTTATGTGTTACTACAAGGTTACTACATGGGCTGAAATATGGGCTGTAAGTGGGTTTGTCCACGGGTGCCATGTGGGTTTATGCAGGATTTCACTGGGCTTTAGGTGGGACCAACTATGGATCATATGCAAAACTCAAGCAACTTAGCATGTGGGACACCTGAGTTATACTGGACATGAAAATGTTTAATTTATTAAATCAATTTGATATATGTATTACTATTCTTCCTAAATGTTAATCTCTGCTATCATGTCGTTCTTTCCTAGCTAGTAATGGACTATAATATTAGATTAAAACATCCCCTCTGTTATGATACACATTTCATTGTAACAGGGTTAAAGGGCCCCTATCATGGATTTTTGAAAATAAACTTTCATGTAGTGTGTAACAGATCTAAGTGAATGAAAACATCCTGCAAAGTTTTAAACCTGAAAGTGCACCATATATAAAGTTATTGTCTCTAAAAAGTAAGAGTCGACCCTGAGTCAATTTAATTAATTGTTTTTTAAACAAGTCATTTGCCGTTTCGTAGTGACGTCAGACGAAACATTAGACTATTGGCCGCGCCCAATTACTGCACACGAAGACACAAGAGAAAACTTGAACAAATTCAAATACTTCAGCTGAATAGCATCAAGTCGAGAAGAATCTGTGTTCTACAATGCAAAGGTAGAGCCAGTTTGTTTTCACTGCCCAGGAACGAGCATGTGAATAATCAGTGGTTAAAGTTCATATTTACAATGATGCCACAGCAGTATAGCCCGGACCTTGAGCTGTCTTCCCGTCATTTTACTTACGATTGCTTCACCAACATGAATGCTTTCAACTGTGGATTCGCAAACCGGTTGTTACTGTGTTACTGTATCAAAGGAGACAATATCAATATCAGCGCTGGCGTACCTGCACATGTGTGGCAGAGTGTGTTGATGTCCAGATGTGTGGTCTGGTTGCTGATGGGATTGTTCAGCACACAGCTGTAGGTGTTTTTATCCTGATATTCCACCTCCAGAGGTAGAGAGAGACTGATGCTGAGATCACACACACTGATGCTGGACAATACACTCATTCCTGCGTACCAGGAGAGAGTCGCATCACTCACATTCACCGCTGAACACACCAATGAACATGATGATGATGATGATGAAGAACAGTCTCTACTGATGACAGGAACAGGCAGACGAGCTGGAAAACATGAGAGAATAAAGATAAATGAGGATGAATGAAGATATTCAAGAAGAAGAGGAAGACACATGAGAGGATCCAAGATGATCAAAAGTAGAGCATTTAAAATCAATTTAATAGGAGGTTAAATATAAATCTGGCTGTTAATGTAAAAACAGTAAGGGAATTAGTTATTTTAACTAATAAGTCATGATAAGATACTTCTTTAGATCTTGCTGTAATAAATAAAACAGGTGAAACTGTTATTTAACTCACCGTAGACATTGAGGCTAATATAAGAAGGGCTCGAGACAAAGTTGATCTCAAGTTGATAATATCCAGCATGTTCAGTTGTGGTGTTTGTGATGGTCAGAGATCCAGTTTGATTGTCCAGCTTCAGTCTGTCTCTGAATCTCCCATCAAGAACATCATCATATACAGTGATTCTGTCGGCCCGTTTATTGATTTTTGCTATTACAGTCCATTCATCTCCAAACCTCCACTGAATCACATCATCATCCTTTATTTCAGTGTCAGAGTTTAGAGAGACTGGATCTCCCTCCATCACTGACACGTACTTCAGCACTGAATCACCAAACACACACATCAGGAACGAAAACAGAGACAGGGTTCAACAGATTAAGACAGTCATTTACAAAATGAAAAAAAAAATGGTTTGAAATTTAAATTTGAAATGAATATCATCATTAAACACCTAAAGCAAAATGAGTATTGAATTATTAATAGTATATTTGTCCACATTAAAACATAAAACAGCAAACTGATATTTAACTCACCGACGACAGTGAGACTGAAATTCTTGATCACACTGTTGATCTGTAGTTGATAATCTCCAGCATGTTCAGTTGTGGTGTTTGTGATGGTCAGAGATCCAGTTTGATTGTCCAGCTTCAGTCTGTCTCTGAATCTCCCATCAAGAACATCATCATATACAGTGATTCTGTCGGCCATTACATTGATGTCAGCTATTACAGTTTCCATTTCCAAACCTCCACTGAATCACATCATCATCCTTCATTCCAGTAAGATTAGAGTTTAGAGAAACTGAATATCCCTCAGTCACTGACACTGACTCTGGCCAAACATCATCATCATCAAACACTCCTGAAGAACAGAGTTTTTCACAGATTAAAGCTTTAAAATCACTCGATGTTGGTTTGATGAAGCTTCACTAAAAGACTTTTATTCATTTAAATGTGAAATTGATAATATTCTGCAGCAGTACAAAGACAAAAGATGATGAATGAAGAGAGAAATATTTATATATGGAACAACAAGTCACCTTCATTTATATAGCGCTTTTAACAGTATGGACTTTTTAAAAGCAACTTTACAGTGGTAATAGAAATTACCGTAACAGTGAAGTTGCGAAAACGCAGACGGCACGCATATGCGCATCATGTGTTCGATCGATAGGTATGTGCGTTTGAATATATATGTGCACAGGCGTGTAGACCTTCTTCACAAATCAACCCTAAACAAACTACATGTTAGGCCTTAAAAATGTACAAAACAGAAATTGTCGTTGCATCTGCGTAGCCACGCGAACCGTAATTATTCCGACAGTTTAGTGCTTTGAAAGTAATCAGCAATATTTTAAAATGTATACGATGTTTAATAGGGAGCCAATGCAACGTTGACAGAACCGAGCTAATATGGTCATATTTCCTTGTTCTGGTAAGAACTGGAGCTGCTGCGTTTTGGACTAGCTGTAGTTTGTTTATTAAGCGTGCAGGGCAACCACCCAGTAGAGCATTACAATAATCTAGCCTTGATGTCATGAATGCATGAACTATGTGCTCTGCACTATTCATTGAGAGCATATGACGTAATTTAGATATATTTTTTATATGAAAAAATGCGGTTTTACATATACTAGACACGTGACTTTTAAATGTAAGATTGGTATCAAGGAGCACACACAGGTTCCTAACCGACGACGAAGACTTGACAGAGCAGCCATCAAGGGTTAGACAGTATTCTAGGTTATTACTTGAGGAAGTATTTTGTCCAATAATTAGAATCTCTGTTTTTTCAGAGTTTAGTGGTAGGAAATTGATAGTCATCCAGTTTTTTATATCAGCTATGCATTCCGTTAATTTTGTGAATTGGTAAGTTTCGTTAGGTTTTGAAGAAATATACAGCTGAGTATCATCTGCATAACAGTGAAAACTAATGCCATGCTTCCTAATGATATATCCTAATGGCAGCATGTACAGAGTGAACAGCAGCGGTCCTAGTACTGAGCCTTGCGGAACACCATACTGAACTTGTGATCGATAAGACATCTCTTCATTTACTGCTACAAACTGATAACGGTCAGATAAGTATGATTTATGCTTTTTTCATGCTAGTGCAATTTGTCACGGTTCATGAATTCGCTGTTTTCTTCATGTCTTGTGTAATTGTTGTTCTGTGTGTGTGAGCGTGTGTGAGTGGGCGTTACCGCTCGTTCCGTTGATCAGCGTGCCAGCTGATCTCATTCCCTGCACCAGCTGCTGCTGAGAGGAATATGAATGAGTCGGGTCGGGCTATTCAAGCTCTTGTGGCGCAGGTGTCCGAGCTCACCCAGCAATTCCAACTTATGCGAGCTCCCACTGCGCCACCCATATCGCCCGCTCCCCCCGTACCACCAGAGAGCGCCTCCCAGTCAGAGCCCCGCCTACCTTTTCCCGAGTCTTACAACGGTGAGCCAAACTTTTGCAGAGCATTCCTAACACGCTGTTCGATGCACTTTTCTCTGCAGCCCAGGACCTTTGCTAGTGAACGAAGCAAGGTTGCATTTGTGCTCACGCTACTGACTGGGAGGGCAGCGCTATGGGGGACGGCAGTGTGGGAGAACCAAGATCCATGCTGTACCTCGTTCCAGACACTTGCCGCCGAAATGAGGAGAGTCTTTGACCGTGCGGACGCGGGAAGAGAGGTGGCCCGGATTCTAGCAGACCTCAAGCAAGACGAAAGATTTGTATCTGATTACTCTATCGAGTTCCAGACTTTGGCGGCAGAGTGTCAGTGGAACCAGGAGGCACAGTGGGATATGTTCCTGCATGGGCTGGCTGACCGCGTCCAGAGAGAGATTTATGCTCCTGATTTACCTACTACCCTCAATGGGTTGATCGTATTCTGGACTCAAGGCGGAGGGGACGCAGAGTCCAGTACTTGGTGGACTGGGAAGGTTACGGTCCAGAGGAGAGAAGTTGGGTGCCTGCTAGAGACATCCTGGATCACTCCCTTATTGATGATTACAATCGACAGGTAAGGGAGTCTGGGGACGCCAGGAGGCGTTCCTAGGAGGGGGGGTGGGGGGTGGGGTATTGTCACGGTTCATGAATTCGCTGTTTTCTTCATGTCTCGTGTAATTGTTGTTCTGTATGTGTGTGAGCGTGTGTGAGTGGGCGTTACCGCTCGTTCCGTTGATCAGCGTGCCAGCTGATCTCATTCCCTGCACCAGCTGCTGCCAATTCCCTCACCTATATAAACTCATCACACTCTCCTCTCCTTGTCAGATCGTTGGTTTGGTGTCTTCAGTGTTTGTTCATCGTGTGCCTGTCTGCAGTCCTGTTCTGGTGTGAATTCCTGTTCTGTGTCTTCGTGGTTTCGTCTCGTCTGGATGTTCACCTGCACTGGATTCACGACCATCACTCCTCACCAGCACGCTGACCATCTAGTCCCTGATCCAGCAGCCCACCCGTGTTCCTGAACTGTTTTGTGTCTTCTGACCTTAATAAGGGAGTTACTTGCATCTTTGCTTCCGCCTATTTTTGTGACACAATTCCACTAATGCCAACATATTTTTCAAGTCTATTTAAAAGGACGTTGTGGACAATGGTGTCAAATGCAGCACTAAGATCAAGTAACACTAATAGAGAGATACAACCATGATCGGATGATGCAAATCATTTGTGACTCTAACGAGAGCTGTCTCGGTACTATGGTACGTTCTAAATTCTAACTGAAAATCCTCGCAGATATCATTTCTTTCTAAAAAGGAACATAGTTGTGAAGATACTGCCTTTTCTAGTATCTTTGACAGAAAAGGTAGATTCGGGATCGGCCTGTAATTTACTAATTCTGTAGGATCAAGTTGTGTTTTTTTAACAAGCGGTTTAATCATAGCAAGCTTAAAAGCTTTTGGTACATATCCTAGAGACAAAGATGAATTAATGATATTAAGAAGAGGATCTATGACATCTGGAAGCATCTCTTTCATTAGTTTAGTCGGTATAGAGTCTAACATACATGTTGT
The DNA here is from genome assembly GCA_030770095.1 of Gila robusta. Taxonomy (NCBI): domain Eukaryota; kingdom Metazoa; phylum Chordata; class Actinopteri; order Cypriniformes; family Leuciscidae; genus Gila; species Gila robusta. Next base: position 1,910,281 of record JAVALU010001940.1, on the reverse strand, counting down.
CGATTTAGATGATTTTACAAGTTTAGAAAATTCTTCCTCTCCTATAGCAATGAATGATTAAAAATTTTCCTCTGTGAAACTACAATGCACTCTCTGATGCGATACTGTAGTAGACGGTTGCAAAGTTATAATTTTCTCCCTGATATTATCAATCTTGTAAGTAAATAAGTTCATAAAGTCATTACTGCTGTGCAGCATGGAAATGTCTGGGCTAAAAGTTTAATTTTTTGTTAGTTTAGCCGCTGTTTTAAATAAATACCTAGAGTTGTGTTTGTTGTCTTCTAATAGGGTTAAAAAATAAGCAGATCTAGCAGCTTTTAAGGCATCTCTGTAAGCGATCGAGCTCTCTTTCCATGAAATCCGAAATACCTCTAGTTTTGTTCTCTTTCGAAGGGAACTCAACAATACGTCATTGGCGCTGTGGGGAAACGCCTCAGGCGTGACAGGTGTCTGAAATCACTATCAAATCACGTCAATCACATTGACCGGCGACAGCCCGTGAATCATTAGCGTGACTGATTAACGTGCGACCTGGAAGTATATAAGGGCGCCTTGCAAACATGAAAAATCATGTTTGCGTCTTCAGGGACTGTCTGTTTGAAAATGCTACTCAAAGAAACGGTAGGAGAAGAAATTAAATGTACAGCGAGCTGTGTGTTTCCTGCCTGGGAGAAGAGCGCGCACGGGAGATTCTCGAGGGAACCCTCTGTGCGAACTGTGAGTGTTTCTCATTTAAAACGCTCCGCTCTCGTCTGACCCTCTTCTCGAGTGAAGGGGGTTCAATGCCTGGTCCAGGTCCCGCTCGTGCCGAGGCAGAGCGGCGACTTGCATAATCGGCTCCCAGATAGATATGCAGAGCTGGGTGGAGCGCACCGCCGGCAGGCTGTAAAAAAGAAGCTGCCATGGCGACATGCGAGAGGAGAGACCGCTCGCGGTAAAATCGACGATCGTTTTCTCCCCGGCCATAAAAGCCACCAGCTCAGGTGAGCCTTCCATTCCTTCCTGATCTTCACACCGAGATCGAGTGGGCATGGAAGAGCCCATACTCTGCCCGTATTTACCGACATCAGCGGGTTAGTTTCGCTGATGTTGAGGGGATCGCAGAGCATGGGTATGTGTATGTTTGCGCCTCTCGTGCGCCCCCTCCATGGAGGAACAGGGCGCAGAGGCGTGACTCCCGCAAGAAGAGGGATCCGAGGGAGGTTATCCAGCACAAGTGCACACAGCGTCGCTGATGGATAATATCCCTGGAGGGCTTCATTACATCACAGCCCTCTCCTCTCTTCTGAATCCCCAGACGTTCATTACATCAGGCCTGGGGCTGGGCCTGTGATAGAACGATGTTCCAATGGCCCGCCTAGGCTTGGTTAGTAGTAACGCCTCTTTCAGGCATGTAAAGTGGGGACCCCAGGTTCATAATGAACTATCTGGCGAGTCCTCACTCCGCACGCCGCAGGTGAGCTGACTGGTCTTTTTAAGAGTCATTTTTTTGTGTGAATTAAAATTACGAAATGTATCTCTACAGACCTCGTTCCCTGTGTAGAGTTATGGGGTCATGTCAAGGTAATAAGGTAAGAACTTTGTTGGATTATCAGGGCCCTGAAGTTCCCCATTAGGTGGCCAGAGCGATAATTATGTTAGCCTTCGGGCTGTTAGCCACCTTAGGGTAGAGTAGCTGGTCTCTCTCTTTTAGTATGTTCTACTTAGAGTGTTGACTGACCCTAGAGCTTCAGATAGATCTTATGTCCGGCCCATTGGACCATTTTGACTTCCCTGAGTATTTCGCCCCTTGAGCTCTGTTTGAGTGTTCATTAGGCTGAGCTATCCTGCAGCCCTTTGTATGGAATAATACAGACTATATTCCTTGTTAGGCTGTGGCTCCTCCGAGCCCTCAGATAGATCTATGCTTGGAGGCTGGCCCTCACCAGGGCCGCCTCTGTAGCTGGCCTAGGCTGTGCCGGGGATATTAGAGGCGTTCTGCTAAAATTAGCATTTCTTCCTCTGACCCTTCACTTTGTGAATGTAGGTTTCTAGCATCCCTGTGTAACAGCCTCCTCCCTTGGGAGTCGTTAGGCCAAGGCCCGCCCCCTTCTCTGCATTCGGGGGTGACTAGAGTAATGCAGCGTGGTGCAGAGGATGGTTTATAAGGACATGGTAGGCCTCCACAGGCCTCCGTGGTATATATGTCTTTATTGAGCAGGGTTAGGCCGTCTTTCGTTTCACGAAGAAGACTGGGTCTCCTGCCCGACCCGGCCATGCAGAACTGGCCTACGGTTTTAGGCCGCCAGTATAGGCTTTACTCACCTCGCTGAGCTACTGCTCGAGCACTGGGTTGTAGGTGGTTGGCTTTCATTCAAGCCCCACTCCCCTAGGTTGGGCACAGATACATTTCTGTCACCCCTAGAGCCGCTGGCAGGCCCGCACCCTGGTAACCTCAGGGTGAGGTTTGAGTATTCCCCTGTGATACAGGGTAGGTCTGAGCACTTCACTCCCAGTTCTGTTTTATCCTACCTCGCACCACTATGGCTCGGGTCGAGTATGAAGTAAGCCTTCACTTCTTCTTTGGTCGAAGTATGCTCCCCTGAAGCCAGAGCATTGCCCTGAGCTGACACCCATGCATTGATGGTAGGCCCCTCACTAACTGGGGCCTCTGTTGAGGCAGAGTGGCGTACGTTGTACTCCCCTTGATTGAAGGGTGCTAGCTTTCTTGCGGAGTACACTGCCATGGGCAATGTGATTAGGCACCAGGATGCTGTAGGCGCTGTGTAAACAGCTTGTCTGCCAACGAAGGCTGCGCCATTAGGTAGTAGGCCTCAGCAGGCCTCCTTGATTGGACAGCCCCCAAGAGGGCGCTGTAGGCCAGCTCACTTTACGTGGTTGGCCTTGGTGGTTTGGGCAGTTGACTCACTGATGACTAGTAGGCCTTAAACAGGCCTCCTCGGAGGTTAGTCCCAACAGTTTATGTTATAGCAGAATGTGACTTGCTATCAGCTGGTAGGCCCGACCAGGCCTCCCTGATAGGCAAGTCCCCAGCTGGCTGGCCTTAGCAGGCCACCTTGTACCATCACCCGGACTCAGGGCTCATAGCTACCAGTGGTTATCAGGTAGTAGGCCACTTAGGCCTCCCTGAAGGTGGATTCCCGCTTAAGATGGTTATCAGGTAGTAGGCCTCACCCGGCCACCCTGAAGGTGAATTTCCACTGACGTTGGCTATCAGGTAGTAGGCCTCTCTGGGCCTCCCTGAATGTGAGCTCCCAAATATTGTGACTGTCAGGTAGTAGGCCTCTCTGGGCCTCCCTGAATGTGAGCTCCCAAATATTTTGGCTGTCAGGTAGTAGGCCTCACCAGGCCTCCCTGAAGGTGAGTTCCCACATGCTGTGATTATCAGGTAGTAGGCTCCTCCAGGCCTCCTTGAATGAGAACGGTCAGGTAGTAGGCCTCACCAGGCCTCCCTGAAGGTGAGTTCCCGCAGGTTGTGGTTATCAAGTTGTAGGCCTCTCCAGGCCTCACTGTGAATGGTTCCCTTATGGTGCTGGGTTTATGAAGCTAGTGGCCTCTTGCTATCAGTCTCAGCTAGCCTTAGTAGGCAGCTGCTGAAGGCGAGCTTGCGCCCTGGCTCGCTAAAGTGTTCTTTCTCTGCTACTGGTTCCCTCCCGGAACCTTTCCTGCCTACAGCCTGGTTTGCCTACCAGGCGGACCTTGTGCTCCCCTCACCGAGGGTCACTATGAGCATGTGTCCTCCTGAGTCTGGTCAGACGGTCGTAGGCCTCTCGTGAGGCCTCCCAGTTAGATCAGACCTTGTTTTGAAACACAGACACTGGGTTGATCCGTGGATCGAGTAGAGAAACTCCCCTCGCTAGCAAGGGTTGGAAAACGCTATGCTGAGTCATACCCTCCGGGATATCCCATCTCTGAGATCCGGGCCGAGTGGTTCACTGCCAGCTTCGCAGTCCCTCGGGTTGGATGCCGTTTTTAAGGCAATTGTCCAGAGGCTCTGTCTTCAGACAGACAGGAAGTGGCCAGACTAAGTGTCTATGTTCTGACGCCAGGTCAGGCCATCCTGGTGGCTTTTCGGGGTGAGTATGTTCCCCTGAATAGTGATTGGCCGGGGTTCCTTCGGGTTCCCTAGCCACATTCCCTAGAAGGGACCCCTTCTAATTGGAAGCTGTGGTTCCAGGCCCGGGGCCGGCCCAGGTAACCATGTTTATGAAGGTTTTTCCTGTGAGGCTGTAGCTTGGGCTATGACCGTAGGGAATGCTGTCACTGACAGCCCAGTGTGACCTGAGGGTGAGTGGTTCTAGCGTTTCATTTGAAAATGCTGGTTCGGACAGTTGTCACTGCCCCAGGGCATGCACTCCCCTCAGCATGGCGGATTGGGTATTTCGTTCCCCACAGCGTCAATGACGTATTGTTGAGTTCCCTTCGAAAGGGAACGTCTCAGGTTACGACTGTAACCTATGTTCCCTGAGAAAGGGAACGAGACAATACGTCTCCCTGCCATGCCTCGGGGCTCGCCTACCGTACAGTCCCTTCAGACGATAAGGTGATTTGTCATGTTTGCAAGGCGCCCTTATATACTTCCAGGTCGCACGTTAATCATTCACGCTAATGATTCACGGGCTGTCGCTGGTCAATGTGATTGACGTGATTTGATAGTGATTTCAGACAACTGTCACGCCTGAGGCGTTTCCCCACAGTGTCAATGCCGTATTGTCTCGTTCCCGTTCTCAGGGAACATAGGTTACAGTCGTAACCTGAGACGTTTTCTTCCAGTTGCGCTCCATTTTTCTGGCTGCTCTCTTAAGGTCCTGAGTGTGCTCGTTGTACCACGGCGTTGAACTATTTTCTTTAATCTTCTTCAAAGGGGACATATCATGCTTTTAAATCGTTCCTTTTTACATATAAATCATACATTTGTGGTCTATATAAAGCGGAACTGCAATGCTTGAGTCTGAATTCCTCATTATTATAGCTCCACAGGCCCCTTTTCTACCCCTTTTCTGATGTGCGTCTGAGAGCAACTCGTTTTGCTGCGGCCTCTGTAAATGCAAATAAGACACTTCATACCCCACCCCCTTCTCCAGGTGACAGAGGTGACACTCGGTTCAACTCCACCCCGTTCGGCCATTTTTGTAGTTTGAAAGCAGAGATACGATTATCTAGCGGCACAGAAACTTTTTATTCACACGTTATTGACAAAATGTCAACAACGGAAGACTTGTCCATCAAGCCTTACATGTTCGAGCCAGAGTCGGAGCGAGATGAAAATAAAGATGACGAACCTGCAGAACAACGTCTTCATATGGATGTATCGCAATGTTTGTTACTGTATTTACAGTAACTTCTCCATCCATGCCCACTACTACAATACTGCATGTTTTACAACGACTATTTAACACTCACAAAACAAAATATAAGTTATATTATAAACAATTAACGAAAAGTCGATTATTTCTCTTGTTAAAACAAGCACACTAACAAGACAAATGTCTTACCACTAAAAATCTGTATTGATAATATGCTACGTTTAGAAAAGCATCAGAAAACACAGCAGCTAAATGACCATTGTCATGATGAAACACCACAACAGTAATACTGCTACAAACTCAACCAGGCACTTCAAAGAGGTTCTGATGCTGGGAGACGGTGTAATGAAGCGTGTGGGTTACTACATCCAACAACAAACATTTTGACGTTCCCTCTCGTAACTTCTGCATCCTTGAACTTGGACTACAAAATTGCAGCGAGAAATAAAAATGGCGGATTGCTCGAAGTGTTGGGCCGGAAGTCAATGTCCTTATTTGGCAGTTCCGCTGCAAATACTGTGACGTAATAGTTCACAAAACGTCATAGACAACAGAAAAATCGGAACAGGTTGCAAAATATGACCAAAACAGAATATAAAGATATCAACGAAGCACCTGAAGAGACTAATTTCAACTCTTCTGTACTTATTTATCACTCCAAATATACAACAAAATGCATTTATGGGCTAAAAAAGTGGATTTAGCATGAAATGTCCCCTTTAAGCGCAACGGAGCAGCTGTGTCTAAGGTGCTAGAAAAGAGAGAGTTACAAGTTTTCGTTGCAATATCAAGTTCTTCTAAGCTATCCGGGATGCTGACATGATAAAACTGATTAGGAAGATTATTGATAAAGCAATATTTAGTGGCAGAAGTTATAGGTCTAACATATTTATAACACGGAGTCGGCTATGCAGCCTTGGCTAAATGTAATTTACATGAGATTATAATGATCTGAGATGTCATCGCTCTGCTCCACCTATAGCTGGTGTGTGGTGAGTGCACTGGCTCCACCTATAGCTGTTGTGTGGTGAGTGCACTGGCTCTACCTATAGCTGGTGTGTATTGAGTGCACTGGCTCCACCTATAGCTGGTGTGTAGTGAGTGCACTGGCTCCATAGATATCCATAATGAAGGCTAGATGTCTTACGGCGGAGTCTCTATCGTCATCACCGGCGGCCATCTTGTCACAGGCTAGCTTTCTGGCAGGCTCTGTGATACATGATGTAAGGTGAGAACACAAATACTCTTATCTCGCGGAAATCTTGTCCGATTTACAAACGGTTTGGTTTCTTATTAACATTATTAATGTGGCTATAATGTGGCTATAATACTGGATGTTTACATAATTAATACATAATTATTCATAAGTGTGCAGTGTCATAACTACAACTACATATCTGACGTCTATAACGAACCAAACCGTTTGAAAATCGGTAGAACATTTAGCAAGTTATGGTTATTTAAAAAGTACATGCACCATAAAACACAATGTTACGAGTGAGTGAGCAGCCTGTGACAAGATGGCCGCCAGGTGCTGACGTCGACCTCCATTGGCCAGCAGCGTGGACGAGACATCTAGCCTTTATTATGGATATCTATTACTGGCTCCACCTATAGCTGGTGTTTGGTGAGTGCACTGGCTCCACCTATAGCTGGTGTGTGGTGAGTGCACTGGCTCCACCTATAGCTGGTGTGTATTGAGTGCACTGGCTCAACCTATAGCTGGTGTGTGCTGAGTACACTGGCTCCACCTATACCTGGTGTGTGGTGAGTTCACTGGCTCCACCTATACCTGGTGTGTGGTGAGTGCACTGGCTCCACCTATAGCTGGTGTTTGGTGAGTGCACTGGCTCCACCTATAGCTGGTGTGTGGTGAGTGCACTGGCTCCACCTATAGCTGGAGTGTGGTGAGTGCACTGGCTCCACCTATAGCTGGTGTGTATTGAGTGCACTGGCTCAACCTATAGCTGGTGTGTGCTGAGTACACTGGCTCCACCTATAGCTGGTGTGTGGTGAGTGCACTGGCTCCACCTATAGCTGGTGTGTGGTGAGTGCAATGGCTCCACCTATAGCTGGTGTGTAGTGAGTGCACTGGCTCCACCTATAGCTGGTGTGTGCTGAGTACACTGGCTCCACCTATAGCTGGTGTGTGGTGAGCGCACTGGCTCCACCTATAGCTGGTGTGTAGTGAGTGCACGGGCTCCACCTATAGCTGGTGTGTGGTGAGTGCACTGGCTCCACCTATAGTTGGTGTGTATTGAGTGCACTGGCTTAACCTATAGCTGGTGTGTGGTGAGCGCACTGGCTCCACCTATAGCTGGTGTGTATTGAGTGCACTGGCTCCACCTATAGCTGGTGTGTGGTGAGTGCACTGGCTCCACCTATAGCTGCTGTGTGGTGAGCGCACTAACTCCACCTATAGCTGGTGTGTATTGAGTGCACTGGCTCAACCTATAGCTGGTGTGTGGTGAGCGCACTGGCTCCACCTATAGCTGGTGTGTATTGAGTGCACTGGCTCCACCTATAGCTGGTGTGTGGTGAGCCAACGCATTCTCATCCCAAGGCGTCATATAGTGACACTTTTGCAATTTCGTCTAAATCGAACGCACATGGCACCCTTTAGCGTCAATATAACACGCTCAGTTATGGGTAGGTTTAGGTCTGGGGTAGGGTTAGGGTTAGACCACTAGGAGGCGCCTTCTGGCCCATATATATCTGCGTCATATATTGACGCTAAAGGGTGCCATGTGCGTTCGATTTAGACGAAATTGCAAAAGTGTCACTATATGACGCCTTGGGATGAGACCGGGCTCGGTGAGCGCACTGGCTCCACCTATAGCTGGTGTGTGGTGAGCCCACTATCTCCACCTATAGCTGGTGTGTGGTGAGTGCACTGGCTCCACCTATAGCTGGTGTGTAGTGAGTGCACTGGCTCCACCTATAGTAATGACTTTATGAACTTCTTCACTTATAAGATTGATAATATCAGGGACAAAATTATAACTTTGCAACCATCTACTACAGTATCGGATCAGGGAATGCATTGTTGGCTCCCTGAGGAACATTTTTATTCATTTGCTGCTATAGGAGAGGAAGAATTTTGCAAACTCGTTAATTCATCTACAGATGGTACTCAACCTAGAGTTCTCAATGGGCCGGGTCGGCCCGACAAACCCGCGGGTTCGGGTCGAAAATATAAGCAAATGACTCGGGTCGGGTCGGACCTCGGGCTTAATCTTTTCCGCTCAGTGAAAAAAAAAAGATTAATCATCGCTGCTGTTCACCGTAAAGAAAGTCTGGCTGCTGCGTACAACGTGAATCACGGGGGCAGACCTGACGCCTCTGCGTGCACGCCTTTAGCCTGGAGAAGAAGATGGAGTTGGTGAAAAGTAAACTTGCCGCAGGTGAATTCACCATGGCTACTACAGGAGTGGGAAAATCAGAGGTCTGGAAAGTGTTTGGAGTGGTGCTGGATTCTGATGGAAATTCTACAGGGTATGTGCAATGCTCAAAATCCAAGGCTATTTTGTAGGCTATTGTTAAAAGAGGTGAACATTAAAGGTTGATTTGAATTCCCGTCTGCTGGTCATGATAATAGCCTAGGTGTATGAGAAAAAAAAGGGGAAAAAAAAGAAAATCGGCGTCGGGCCGCGGGCCGGGTTCGGGCAGATAATTCATGTTGATGTGTCGGGTTACATCGGGTCCAGGCTTTAAAAGCCAATTTTCAGGCCCGTTGAGAACTCTAACTCAACCAGAATAATACTTTTCCCGCCGCCGCTCTCGCGGCAAATTCGGATGTGTATTTGCCGCCTTTTACCGCTAAGAGGCGCTACAATCACAGACTTTGAAAGGTGTCCGTTTATTCTCTCTATTGCGTAATCTAACGCCGCGCTGCGGCTCATTCAGAGCGATTGAAAGCTGGTAACAGATGAATTCAAGTGAAACATTGTAGTTAAAGGAATTCATAATCACAATACTGAAATTAAATTGAATAAATAGTGAAAACATTACAACATAAAACATTGCAACAGAAATATATTAGGCTATCAATGAGGCTCTGGAAGACCATAAGACAAAATTTAATAGCGTTCAGACGGTAGCTCAGTGGTTAACGCAACAACATGAGTCTCACTGCGCTTCAAGCGATCCGAGAGCGATTCTCAATGTAGCCAATATTCTGTTGGCCGACTTCATTTATGTTTTACCGTTCTTGATGCTTAAATAGGTAACTGTTTATTAGCGAGTTCATTAACTGTTTATTTATTTAATGTCAAGCATTTGTTTAATTATCAATGCCACATTAACGTAAATTTGCTACATTCCATGTAGAGCCGCTGCACGACAAAACTGATGAGGGAAATGAAAATAAATAAAAAAAGAAAGCTGATCGCGTCAGAAAAATGAAAATAATGATGCTTGTCTTTAATCTGCTAAATTATTGTTTTGTGAATCATTCACGAAATTGAGTTGACTGACAGTGATACCTGGCCATAGCAACGGGAGAAATTTTTCAAAACAGATCCATATTGAACAAATCAGAAAAGACTGATTTTGTTGACTTGACAGACTAACTAAATAGTATTACTTTCAATATAAAAACAAATGAAAATGTAAAAGAACACTAAAATTAATTAAGTTTGAAACCCATCGCAAATTTTTAAGGTTTAAATAAAATGTCGGGAGAGTTTATTTGTTTAAAACAGGGTTGCATTGAGTTTAGAGTTTATTTCCTTTGCGATGCAAAATAAGAAACACAGAATCTTATTCTTGCAACATTTTATATTTGTATTGCCAAAGAAATTTCAGCCAAATTAAACAATTAAAACAGTACAAAACGAAAATAGTCCAAAGCCACATAAATTAAGAACATGCGTTTTTCTTTGCCTCTCTCTCGCTTGATCTCTTTTTAGCAAGTTTATTTTGTCTCCCTCCCTCCAAAAAAGACTGTAACAAATTATTTAGCCTTTGTTGCTTCAAAGACAAAGCATGTCTTGTTGAATTCACTTTACAATAAAACGAGGTTGATCGCGAATTAAAGAGCTCTGTATCTGCTGTGGCATGAAGGCGTTTCGTCGACAGTTCATGTTTAGATAATGCCAGATTGTTAACAATCAAACACACTGCTCAAACATTCTAAAACTCTATAAAAACCAGTTGAAACAACTGGATTGAACACTTTAATTGAAATTTTGCGTGAAAAAAACTTTAAATACAAATATACAATATTTATAATTTAATAAGATTAGGGACTACATTTGGACGAACCGAGAGATTTATCGTTAAAAGAATTTAGCCTTTGCCTGCTCATCAGGCTGGCTATCCGACATCTCCATATGAAAGACGAACATTAACACCTATTGTGCACGCACGATAAAGCCACTGTCCCTCCAACCCCCCCACATGCTCTCTGAGTCTGAGACTGACTTAAAACAAAAAGAAGTCGCAATTCACACTTAAACACTTAAGCATTACAGTTAAGCATTAGACTATTAAAGTGTTGATAATGAAGGAATTACATAATGTAAGCTACATGTAGTGATATTTCTGTCATGAAACTTTATTACTAAATATTTCATTTCAATAATTCATTAAATTTCAGTAAGTTGTTCTTTTTTATTCAAATAAACCTCGAACCACAGTGCTTCGTTGTGCTGCTGTTAAACTAGGCCTAAATAACATTTATAGAATAATTATGAACTTAAATGAAACAATATTGCAACATTTCGACAAATAAATTATTTGATCTGCTTTTACATTTTATTTCAGGGCGATTTAGCCTACATTTAATTAGAGCGAGATTTTCCCCGTCTTGTCCTTTCCTCATTGGGAAGAGCTCACATCATAGCTAAACATGTTTAAGTAGATCCTCTATACCTCTCAGTTTCAGATATTTAGACATTTAAAGGCTTTAGACATAGCCGATTTCTTATTGTGACTGAGCTTAGGCAAGTGGCTTTCGGTTCATTTTTGTGACGCGCAGTTCCCGGAGACAGAGACAAGACGACAGCTAAAATGTTGTTGTTAGCCTAATATGAATAAAAGTTTACAGTTTTAAACGATGTAGGCAAAAAATACGGAGTAGCCTATTAAGTTATTTTAGCTGTTATGAGAAAAATAAATCCAAATGAACGCGCCGCCGCGTTTGTCGAACTCTAATTCAACATGCCAGAATAAAACCCGACTTCAGAACAATGTAGTATAGCTATATATATATATATATATATATATATATATATATATATATATATATATATATATATATATATATATATATATATTTATTTTTACAGAACTGCTTTTGAAATTACGATTGGTATTATTATACAGACGTAAAGTCATTCTGTTGGATACTATTTGTTCCATTGTAAAATGGAAATGCTTGGCAATTTTATTTTATAAATATAAGCAAAAACTATATGGTGTAACAGTTTTAGAACTAGAAAAATCTCTCTGCATTAATAATAGGATATAACATGCATTAATAGGCTAATATAAAATTTACAAAAGCCCCAAATTTGTTCGGGATTTGAACCCGTGTCATCTAATTGATCGAACTGTAAGTTCTACTCGGCCATGAATTTACTCTAAAGTTACCAAACGTTTGTTTCTCCAGTGTGTTCGTTCACATGAGCGAGAAAACGTTTTATCGTTAGCATATTGTAGACCTTTTACAGTTTTAAAAGATGATATATTATCTGTATGACCAAAAATTACGGAGTAGGCTAGCCTTTTAAGTTCTTTTAGTTCAGTTCTTTAAGTTTTTTAGTTCAATTCTGTTATGAGAAAAAATAAATTCAAGTGAAAGCGCCGCCGCGTTTGTCGAACTCTAGTTTAACATGCCAGAATAAAACCCAATTTTAGAACAATGCGTAGCGCCACTAGGCGTGCCAAAACACTTAATTATAAACATCAATATTTCGTTCAAAAACATCTCAAAATGCTTTGTGACATTTTGAAAAGCCGTGAATGTATTAAGGCCACTGGAACCAGAATCGTAACTGAAACGCGTTGCATGTTATCTCTCAATATGGGAGCAGAAGCGCTGGTTCAGATTGTATATTGTTTGTTGTTTAAACGTGCGTGTTGCATATTTTTAAAAATATATAATATATTTGATATGGTCTATTGGTGAATTAGGCTATAGCATTGATTACTGTGGAGGGGGAAATCCCTCACCAGCAAATCGCACCTTGTTACACAACCATGTTTTTAAAAACTCTTTCTGTAGCATATATGGAACCCCATGAAGTTTTTTTTTTTCTATTTTTTTAACAGAACTGCTTTTGAAATTACGATTGGAATTATTATACAGATTTATATAAATTCAGTCAATCTGTTGGATAATATTTGTTCCTTTGTGTAAAATGGAAATGCATGGAAATTGTATTTTATAAATAGCCCGTGTTTATTCGGGATTTGAACCCGTGTCATCTAAATTATAGAAACCACTTGAGTTCTACCACTCGACCACGACTTTTCTCACTGAGAATTGCCCAGAACTTCGGTTGTTCATCAGTCAGTGTGCGCGCACAAGTGAGAAGCGCTCTTCAATCCTCTCATTCCTCAATAGTTTAGCGTTATTGCACCTAATTTATTTCCACTGACTGCAAGAGAGAGGTCTATTTTAACTTTTGATTCATAAAATGTTATGCTCTAAAAGTTTGTAATATTCTGTTTAAATGTAGGCCTACTTTTACTTAAGTTTTGCTTTCGTTAAATTTAACCGAATCTGTTGTAGGCTAAATTATTTTTATTTTTATTATTTTTTGCTCTAAAAGTTTGTTCTATTCTGTTTCGTTTGTTTATTTTATTATTTTTTTTTTTTACATATTCAATCAGTCTCATTCTTGTTTTTTTTTTACAAGACCTTGTGCTGTGTTTTTTAATAAACAGATACAAACAGAGATATATAGCCTAATAGTTCGTACAAATAAACGTCTATATGTATAGGCTACTACTATGTATACTATAAATTGTATGATCGTTTGTTTAAATAACATTAACAAAATGTCTGTCTTTAAATAATAATAAAATTATTACTTTAACATTCAGTTTCAACTTCACCAAATCTTTGTTTGTTTCATTATTATACCCTACAGAAAATGCAAATAGCTCTTGTTTTAATTGTTCATGTTTGTTGCTTATTTTTAAATTGCCATAGTTGTAGTATTTCATCCTTAATGTTAATTGACATTAGCCCCGCACTTACGTTTCAAAATGTGGCAATTGCGGTTGTTTTGCTAAATGTCCCTTTGCGCCACCTGGCGGTCATTTCGCGAACGACTTTGAAATGCGACTAGTTTATTTTTGCCGCGGTGGATTTGCCGCTGCACGAGTCACGGCGGTAATAGGCATTCTGGTTGGCTACCTACTGTAAATCGACAACTTGTATGTTAGACCCTATACCGACTAAGCTACTGAAGGAGATGCTTCCAGATGTCATAGATCCTCTTCTTAATATCATTAATTTGTCTTTGTCTCTAGGATACCTACCAAAAACCTTTAAGCTGGCTATGATAAAACCGCTTATTAAAAAAACACAACTTGATCATACAAAATTAGTCAATTACAGGCCGATCTCGAATCTACCTTTTCTGTCAAAGATATTAGAAAAACAGTATCCTCACAACAATGTTCCTTTTTAGAAAGAAATTATATCTGCGAGGATTTTCAGTCCGGATTTAGCCATAGTACCGAGACAGCTCGTTAGAATCACAAATGATTTGCTTTTATCATCCGATCGTGGTTGTATCTCCCTATTAGTGTTACTTGATCTTAGTGCTGCATTTGACACAATTGACCACAACATTCTTTTAAATAGACTAGAAAACTATGTTGGCATTAGTGGAATTGCACTAGCATGGTTTAAATCATACTTATCTGACCGTTATCAGTTTGTAGCAGTAAATGAAGAGATGTCTCATCGATCACAAGTTCAGTATGGCGTACTGCAAGGCTCAGTACTAGGACCGCTGCTGTTCACTCTGTACATGCTGCCATTAGGAGATATCATTAGGAAACATGGAATTAGCTTTCACTGTTATGCCGATGATACTCAGCTCTATATTTCTTCAAAACCTAACAAAACTTACCAATTCACAAAATTAACGGAATGCATAGCTGAAATAAAAAATTGGATGACTAGTAATTTCCTACTACTAAATTCTGAAAATACAGAGATTCTGATTATTGGACAAAAAACGTCCACACATAATAACCTAGAATACTGTCTAACACTTGATGGCTGCTCTGTTAAGTCCTCGTCGTCGGTTAGGAACCTGGGTGTGCTCTTTGATACCAATCTTTCATTTGAAAGTCACGTGTCTAGTATCTGTAAAACCGCATTTTTTCATCTTAAAAATATATCTAAATTGCGTCATATGCTCTCATTGACAAATGCGGAACAATTAGTTCATGCGTTCATGACATCAAGACTAGATTATTGTAATGCTCTACTGGGTGGTTGCCCTGCACGCTTAATAAACAAACTACAGCTAGTTCAAAACGCAGCAGCTCGAGTTCTTACCAGAACCAGGAAGTATGATCATTAACCCGGTTCTGTCAACACTGCATTGGCTGCCTATTAAACATCGTATAAATTTTAAAATATGGTTGATTACTTACAAAGCACTAAATGGTTTAGCTCTGCAGTACTTGAGCGAGCTCTTAACGCATTATAGTACTTCAAGTTTATTGCGATCTCAAAATTCGTCCAGTTAATAATACCTAGAATATCAAAATCGACTGCTGGCGGTAGATCCTTTTCCTATTTAGCACCAAAACTTTGGAACAGTCTTCCTACCATTGTCCAGGAAGCAGACACACTCTGTCAGTTCAAAGCTCGATTAAAGGCTCATCTCTTTGCCCTAGCATTCACATAATACATTATAGACTTCTATAATTCAAAGTTAGGCTGCATAGATTAGGTCAGAATCAGAATCAGAATCAGAAAGAGCTTTATTGCCAAGTGTGCTTGCACACACAAGGAATTTGTTTTTGGTACTGAGGCTTCCAGTGGACATATACAAATACAAATACAACAAGAAACATAATACTACAAATTATAAGAATAAAAAATAAAAATATAAATATATGAGAATAAAAGTATCACAGTTGGGTTTAGTCAGAATAGACATTTTCAGATTTACAGATTATGAACATATTTACAGTGTTTTGAATATTATAAATAAATAAATCTACATATAAGTATCACCTGAGTTGTAGGGTATTGCACTAAACAGTGGGAGTATTGCACTTAAGGCATATGCCTTGGGAGGAGTGTTAACTGTTCAGGAGGGAAATGGCCTGTGGGAAGAAACTGTTCCTGTGCCGAGATGTTCTTGTGGCCAGTGATCTGAGTCGCCGTCTTGACGGTAACAGTTCAAACAGGAGGTGTCCAGGGTGAGTGGAGTCTGTGATGATTTTACCTGCTCTCTTCCTCACTCTGGAAGAGTACAGGTCCTGGAGGGTTGGCAGGGGGGCACCAATGATCCTCTCCGCAGTCCGGACTGTCCGTTGTAGTCTCCTGATGTCTGATTTGGTAGCTGAACCAAACCAGACAGTGATGGAAGTGCATAAGACAGACTCAATGACGGCTGAGTAGAACTGAATCAGCAGCTCCTGTGGCAAGTTGAACTTCCTCAGTTGGCGAAGGAAGTACAGTCTCTGCTGGGCCTTTTTCACAATGGAGTCAATGTGATTGTCCCACTTCAGGTCCTGAGAGATGGAAGTGCCCAGGAACCTGAATGACTCCACTGCTTCCACAGTGCTGTTCATGATGGTGAGTGGGGGGAGTGCTGGGCTGTTCCTCCTGAAGTCCACGATCATCTCCACTGTTTTGAGCGTGTTCAGCTCAAGGTTGTTATAACTGCACCAGACAGCCAGCTGTTCAACCTCCAGTCTGTAAGCAGACTCGTCACCGTTTCGGATGAGACCGATGACAGTGGTGTCGTCGGCAAATTTCAGGAGCTTAACAGTGGAGTCTTTAGAAGTGCAGTCATTAGTGTACAGGGAGAAGAGCAGTGGGGAGAGAACGCACCCTTGAGGGGCGCCAGTGCTGGTGGTGAGAGTCCTGGATGTGTGTTTCCCCAGTCTCACTCGCTGCTGCCGGTCTGTTAGGAAGCTGGTGATCCACTGACAGATCGAGGATGGTATGGAGAGCTGGGTCAGTTTGGCTGTGAGAAGACCAGGCATGATGGTATTGAAGGCCGAACTGAAGTCCACAAAGAGGATCCTTGCATAAGTCCCTGGTCTGTCGAGATGTTGCAGGATATAATGTAGTCCCATGTTGACTGCATCATCCACAGACCTGTTTGCTCTGTAAGCAAACTGAAAGGGATCCAGCAGGGGTCCAGTGATGTCCTTCAGGTGGGCCAACACCAGTCTTTCAAACGACTTCATGACCACAGAAGTGAGAGCGACAGGTCTGTAGTCGTTAAGTCCAGTGATTTGGGGTTTTTTGGGGACAGGAATGATAGTGGATCGTTTGAAGCAGCAGGGAACTTCACACTGCTCCAATGATCTATTGAAGATCTGCGTGAAGACCGGGGCCAGTTGGTCAGCGCAGGCTTTTAAACAAGCAGATGAGATGCCGTCTGGGCCTGAGGCTTTCCTAGTCTTCTGTTTTTTGAAGACTCGGCTCACGTCCTCCACACAGACCTTAAGCTCAGGTTGGATGGCAGGAGGGGGGAGTAATGGGAGTGCAGGAGGTGATGGTGAATGTGTGAAGTGCAGGTCAGAGCCGGTGTGTGGTGTGAATGAGGGCTTTTCAAACCTGCAATAAAATGAGTTTAAATCATCAGCCAGGTGTTGATTGTCCACAGATCGGGGGGATGGTGACTTGTAGTTGGTGATGTTCTTCAGGCCATTCCAGACTGATGATGGGTCGTTGGATGAAAACTGGTTTTTCAGTTTTTCAGAGTAGCTTCTTTTAGCAACTCTCATCTCCTTTGTCAGTCTGTTTCTGGCCTGGTTATACAAGATTTTATCCCCACTTCTGTAGGCATCCTCTTTGGCATGACGAAGGTGTTTGAGTTTCCCAGTAAACCATGGTTTATCATTAGTAAATGATAAGAATGTCCTGGTAGGAATGCATGTATCCTCACAGAAACTTATATATGATGTTACAGTATCTGTGAGCTCATCCAGATCGTTGGTAGCAGCTTCAAAAACAGTCCAATCAGTGCAATCAAAGCAGGCCTGTAGATTCTGCTCTGCTTCATTAGTCCATCTTTTTACAGTCCTTATTACAGGTTTAGCTGATTTCAGTTTCTGCCTGTAGGTCGGTATGAGATGAACCAAACAGTGATCAGAGAGCCCCAAAGCTGCTCGTGAAACGGAGTGATACGCATCTTTTATTGTGGTGTAACAGTGGTCCAGTATATTACTGTCTCTAGTGGGACATGTAACGTGCTGTCTGTATTTTGGAAGTTCACGGGAAAGATTTGCTTTGTTAAAATCCCCAAGAATGATTAAAATAGAGTCAGGATACCTTTGTTCTGTTTCAGCTATTTGTTCAGCCAGCTGTTGTAGCGCCGCGCTCACGCACGCGTCTGGAGGGATGTAAACATTCACGAGAATGAAAGAGGAAAACTCCCGAGGCGAGTAGAAAGGTTTACAGTTTATGAAATGTGCCTCTAAATTAGGAGAGCACATCTTCTTCAGTGTTGTTACATCTGAACACCAACTTTCGTTAATGTAGAAACACAATCCACCACCTCTTGTTTTCCCCGTTAGCTCCACGATGCGATCCGCTCGGAACAGCTGGAAGCCCGGCAGATGTATTGCGTTGTCCGGTATGGCTTCACTCAGCCAGGTTTCAGTGAAGCACAGAGCAGCAGAGTTTAAAAAATCCTTGTTAGTGCGGGTGAGGAGAAGAAGTTCGTCCGTTTTGTTAGGAAGGGATCGGAGATTCGCGAGATGAATACTGGGGAGTGCAGTGCGCAGGCCGCGCTCGCGGAGTTTAACCAGCGCGCCGGCTCGCTTCCCGCGTTTGCGTCTTAACGCGCGTTTGAACAACAACGCTGCCCCTCCGACGAGAATGTCCTGCAAGACGTCCGAATAATCAAAAACTGTAGAAAAGTTATCTGGTGTGTGTTTCCTAATGTCCAGTAGTTCGTCTTTGGTGAAACTGATAGGAAAAGAATGACTAAACGCAGAAGAAACAAACAAAAACAACACAATAGCTGGAGAGCCCCACACAGAGGCAGCCGTCTGCGGCGCCATCTTGGATGTAGGTCAGCCGGAACTGGGAACACTTCCCTTAAATCCTGATGTACTCATTACATCATAAGAAGAATGGCATCTATGCTAATTTTAGTGTCTTTGTTTATCCTGAGGTTTTCCCGCAGCCTGCCGGATCCAGGCCGTATCCAGATCTGACGAAAGACCTTCGCCTGGACCCGATGACAATGCAGTGCTGAAGTGCCAACTAGCTTCTCCCTATGGAGGATCCCTTTCCCACTCTACAGATAAAGCGTTATGAATTTCGTTTTGCGTACCTACCCCGAAGTGATAAAATAAAACAAATTCTGTATCAAATTTATAGGCAAGACAAGTAGTTTGTTCAGGCATGGTTTTGTAGGGAATTACAAACCTGGGCACATATATTCAAACGCACATAACTATAGAATCAATTCATAATGCACATGTGAACACCATCAGCGTTTATCACAGGTTCGCGTTTAAAGTCTGTTTAGAGACATTCATATACATTTTTTATCTTACAGTTACTGTAAATCCGGCCTCTAGTTCATAAACGCCAGAGGAGAACTGGCCCCTGACTGAGCCTGGGTTTTCCCAAGGTTTTTTTTTTCCATTGGGTCACCTGATGGAGTTTTAGGACACCATTAGGTCACTTGATGGAGTTTTTCGGCTCCTTGCCACTGTTCCATTTGGCTTGCTCAGTTGGGGATATTCAAATTAATCAACCAATCATTAATTCCATTGATCAGTCCTATAGGTATACCAAACGTGGATGTTTTTCCTCTAAGGAACGAACATTGTTATGTTGTTTTGATTGATAATGTGAAGCTGCTTTGATACAATCTATATTGTGAAAAGCGCTATATAAATATACTTGATTTTTGATTTGATAGCTGGTGTGTGGTGAGTGCACTGGCTCCACCTATAGCTGGTGTGTGGTGAGTACACTGGCTCCACCTATAGCTGGTGTGTGGTGAGCGCACTGGCTCCACCTATAGCTGGTGTGTGGTGAGTACACTGGCTCCACCTATAGCTGGTGTGTGGTGAGTGCACTGGCTCCACCTATAGCTGGTGTGTGATGAGTGCACTGGCTCCACCTATAGCTGGTGTGTGGTGAGCCCTTCTCAGATGACTGTCCTTTGGAGGAAGTAGACTACCTGCAAGTGCATTAATAACTTTAATTGATTTATACTTGTGTCTATGCCTATTATTTCTGACAGGAGTCCACATGTACAGAAAGGCCTATACAGAAGAGTCTGCACACAGCAGTGATACAGAGGTGGGCAGTGTATAGACAACTTTTCCTTTTTATTTGTTGCATGAGACATGTGTGACACTAACATCTCACAAATGACACAGGGTGATATTCGTTCCCTAGGAGTCTTCAACAGAAAATAGAGTATTTTGAAAAAACAAAAATCAGGGGGAGAAAAAGAACTTGACTACTTAAAGAAAAAAAATGCACTAGAAATAGAGTTGCTTCAAAATAAACTTCAGAGTAAAATACATTATTCCACACAGAGTACTATTGCTGACCTTGCAAAATATCTCTTATTGCAGGCAAAAGATGATTGGATAACTGGCTTTTCTTTACAAAGAACTATTGAAATAAAACTCAAGGAACTAAGCAAATTTGTCTTGTCTTTTATTAAACATTTAGGCTTAATGAAACGGGTTGTTTTTTTTTTCTGATGTTGGCAATGTTGTGTAATATGGCACATGCAATGTCACAGGCCCTGTCAGGTGTAACCCTCAGGCTTTTCAGACACTGAAATCTTCCCTTTAGTTGGCCAAAGTTCACTTCATTGTGTGCCCTTATCCTGGCTAGTGCTGCATTATAACTGGTCTGGGGTTTGGGTCAGGGAATGGGGTCATAAAACACCTGTCTCCAAACAGGATCCTGTTGTAATCACCTATATAATGGAAAAATTCAGTTATGTTAGGATCAGCATAAGTGTATGTAATACAGTGAGCTTGATATTTATAATTTTCCTTACCACGTTCAAATAATGTGCATACATGTGAATCTCTGAAAATTCTTGAGTCATGCACAGATCATGGCTATTTTGCTTTTACATTGATTTGTGATATGGAACATAGTCACACACCATCTAAGAGATTTTACTCAGTCAACTGCCTTTTTTAAAAATTTATATAATATTACTAATCTGGAATATTAAAAATTGTAATAGTAACTTGGCTGCACATTTACATTATGAGCCCCCTTCCTGTTCACAAAATCCCCTTCATTGAGGCCTTGATGGGAACATGTGTGCAGTCTACGGTCTTTAGTCTATGGCACCAATCACGTTAGTGAAGCCTGAGGGACATACTGTAAGTCATAATCGGCATTGTCATCATGATTGCATTATCTTCATTAAAAATTATAATATACCCTACCTAAGTTGGCAAATAAAATAAATAAATAAATAAATAAATAAACCCTGCTTGATAATCTTTGGTCTTAAATGGCTTGCAAAAAACCTAAAAACTCCTTGAGTGCCAGGTAAACTTTGCGAATGGCGCGAAAGACAGCAGTTATCAAGTTCTCCGCATCTCCATAGTGTAAAGGAAAAATTTTAGAGCAATGCAAACATTTTGTGCTGTTGTTAAAGCCCAACATCGAATCGAACATTAATGTGCATTTCCAACAAAATAATAACGTATAAACGACACCCTCACGACGATCGTTTCACGAGAAAAAAAAAATCTCAGAAATTAGGCTACACCAGAGAATGTCTAATATGACGATAACTGCCACTCTCAGTAAACTTCCGGGTTCTGAACGGGTTGCAGTTCCACTCTGATTCCACATGAGGGCGCTCACAGGACGAGTGCAGAATGAATGGAGGTCTATGGAGCTATACCCCTCAAAATCCACTTTTCTCAGGATATAATTTTTTGTCTAGTAATTTGAATGTTGTTTTCGAAAGGAGATGCAAATAAATTACAGATTGCTGGGTGTTAGATTTTTTAGAGTCACTTATTTGCTTTAAAAAGTATTTTAAAAGGTCAATGACGTCATACAATCAGCATCCATTAGCAGAATGCTAGCGTGTTATGGGAAACAACAACTCATCCTGTAAGAAATCGAAAGGGCATAAGTACTCGTTTATTCAACTTTCAACCTATAACCTGTAGGATTACAAATTTTATTTAAATGTTTAATTTAGACTTCTAATACATCTGCTATTTTATTACTGAGACCATTTGTCTTGGAGTTCTCATCTCAGTACGAGAAGTCTATGCCTTTCCTGTTCTCGTGTCTCACCGGGTGAAACTCATGCTGAGCAAGTTTGAACCCCTGCTATTTCTTATCTCAGTGCGAGAAGTCCTGCACAGTTCTGTTCTCATGTCTCAGCTCATTTACATGCTTTGTTCATCACAATGTAATCCCTCCCCCTTGAAATGTATATAAACTACAATGTAAAGTTCCCTTAGTTAGACTTGACTAGACTTGACTTGGGTACGAAGCAGACTACAGCAAATAAAGAATCCTGCTTAAATAAGTCTCCTGGTTTTCGCTTCTGAGTTTTTCTACACTGAAAAAGGAAGAAGTTTACAACAGATGGTGCCGTGACCCGGATGGAGAAACTGAAACTCAACAAAGAATGAACTTTTGAAACTTCAAAGCTCAAAGATCTCAACAAAGCTGACCAAGTCTCCAGACTGAATTTTGAAACATCCAGCTAAACAAAGATTGCCAGACTGAATCTTTCCAGCTTCCACCAGATTGAAAACTTCAAGCTGAACCAAGATTTCCAGGCGGAATCTTTCTATACAACAAAAATTTGGTGAGTTTCACTCCATTCACAGACCTGCCAACCTGTACGCATTTTGCGTAGAGGATACGCATTTTGACCTCAAAGTACGGTGGTACGATTTGTCTCTCTAAACTACGCAAAAACCTGGTGACGCCTCTGTGCACGCGCAGTCCTCAAATCAAGCAACAGCAAAAGAAGCGGAGTTCGACCAATCATAGCACTGGGTTCATTCCCCAAATAGAAAGCGGGGATGATTGACAGATGCGTAAAGCCTATCATTAAAAAGAGAGTGAAAAAATCAGCAGCAATAAAGATTCCCGCTCGATCCTCTACACTCCCGCGGCCTGACGTCTGACTGAGTTCATAAGCGAGAACAGTAGTCACGGTACTTCTGACTCCTGAAGGTAAACGGGCTGGGGTGGATGTGGAAAGTTGAAATATTGTTTTTAGTTAACTTAATCTGGATTCGATGATCGCATGGATTAAAATTGCCTACTCCGTCATTCATGGTCACTCAGATAAGAGGAAAAGATCATTCAGCAATGCAAATTATAAAATGCTTAAGTATTGATGAACAATAAATCTAAATAAAATTAAAATCGCTATGGCTTAGTGATTATGAAAGTTCTGTAATTTGTGGATTACTGATAAACGTGAGTCTGGAGAAACAGGCGTTTATTTATTCATTCCCAGTGTTGAGAAACGTAGTCTGCATGTGTTACGTTATTGTGTTTATAATAACTAAAGTACCTAATTATGTTACATAATTATTTTGTATTAAAACTAGCGTATTAGTTACTTATGGATTAAAAAGTACCGTTGTATCAGTGCTGCGCGAGCTCTCTCTCACAAAGAGACCGCGCACAGAGAGAGAAGATAGTGGGGTTTTTTTCTGTCAAAATGTCAGAAAGCATTTTGTATTATTCATCCGTTTTTTTAAAATTCGTTAAAAGACTCGTTAATTCGTTAATTCGTTAACACAGCCCCATATTTCGGATTCATCTAAACTTATAATTGATATTATTTTTAGAATAAGTGATTCGTTTTGCTATTATTGGTCATGTGACAGGACTCCACTATTTTCTATAAATATGTTTGTATTGGCTAACGTTTATTCAGCTAATGCGTGTCCTGTTTAAAATGTTCAATGTTCAAATGCAAAGACAGCACGCCTCAAATAAAAGTCCTTTTTTCTGTGTGATTTAGTATCATATTTGGATATTGGAGTAATAAATGAATTAGCCTATCTTAAATGTACACATCTATTTGTTGTTGCTTTTTACTGTTTTCTAGGGGTTTCTTAATTTTAGACTAGTTGACCAGCACACATTATATGCAATATTAATCATAAAATAAAAAATGGTTTTGAGCAGTATTACAATTTTGGGCTTTCACTGCAATAGCTAAACTGCTAGCTAAATTTTAAAACTCTAGAAGTCAAACCTAGAATTATGAAGATAGGCATGCGTTTGAGTGTGTCTTGCACTCTCTCCAAAAAGACTCAACTGCTCAAAAAAATGGTTTTGAGCAGTATTACAATTTTGGGCTTTCACTGCAATAGCTAAACTGCTAGCTAAATTTTAAAACTCTAGAAGTCAAACCTAGAATTATGAAGATAGGCATGCGTTTGAGTGCGTCTTGCACTCTCTCCAAAAAGACCCTTTAAAAGTTACCCTTTAAAAGTTTGCTTTTAGAGATGAAAGATATCCTCTGTTTTTGTCAGGCAGGGAAGTTTTAACATTACGTGTTAATATATTGGTTTGGTTACCCTCTGGTCACAGAGAAGGTTAGCATTACGTACTAATAATATTTTGGTTTTATCCTCTGAATAGTCAGGGAAGTTGTTTGTATCCTCTGATTCGATCAGGGAAGATTAGCGTAAAGTGCTAGTAATTTGTGTTACCCTTTGCTCTGCCAAGGAAGGTTAACAATAGTTTGATCTGTGTTAACAAGTGTAGCCTCTGTTTTGAACAGAGAAGTTTTAGTGTTTGTTTGTTTAGCATCATGTGCTAATAAGATTTTACCCTCTGTTGTAGATAATAGAGAGAAGTTTTTTTTTTTTTTTGATTAAGTTGGTAACAAAGAAATCCACAAAATGGTTAGGAAGAATGCTAGACTGATTCCAACTACTGAGAAATGTGGATTAGCAAGCCCTTTATGGACAGACAGTGAGTTCAAGTCATTGTTAGGAGAGAAAATGGACTCCATAGTGACTGAGTCAGTTAGATTGGATTTGACAACGAAATTTGGTATTGATCCAGACAAAGTTTGGTCTATTGAAGAATGCAAGAAGGTGTTAGGTGCATGTATCAGAAAGAAAAACATGAAAGGCATAATCTGTTGCCATAGAGAATATAGCTTATCCATTGCACAAGAACAAACTAGGTGTATTGATAAGTTAAATGAACAAAACAAACAATTGCAGACTCAAGTGTCCTGTTTCAAGACAAAGGTGAGCCATAATCAGGCCTCAACCAAATGTGACTCTGAAGACCAACAGTCATATGAAAGCTATCCTGATTTACAGTCTTTCTGTAGACTAGAAAACACTAGAAATTCTGGTTTGATAGATAAAGATGTAAATGCATTTGAAGTGTGTGGAGCAAGACAAAAGGCTCAGACTAGGGCAAAAGGGATTGACTATGTTCAATCTGTAACCCCCATACTGCAGCAACAAGCAGTCAAATTATCTTTAGGTCCTAAAGAAATCGAGAGAATCGCTGAAAATTTGCCATCAGTGCAAAGAAATTTTTCTGAGTTTAGAAGGGCATTGATCAGTAAAATGCGTCTTTACGACATGTCGTTGGCAGAAGTCACACAGCTGATGTCACAAATTCTAACTGAATCTGAATTCAACCGTTTTGAGTCTGCTGTTACTTCTGAACTACAACATGCCAGAAAAGATAAACTGAGAGAGGGAGTTCTGAAAGTGTTAAAGAACATTGTTGGACCAAAAGTGGACTGGTCAAAAATCACTAGTTGTGTACAGAAGAAACATGAGAATGTTAGTGAGTACACTCAAAGATTTTGTCAGTCAGCTGCTGCATACAGTGGAATAGCAGACACTTCAGAGAAGGTGTTAAATGACAATGGGCCATTAGTTCGCACATGGTATGATGGTCTTTTGTCAGAGCATAGAAATGCATTGCCTTTCTTAGACGTCACATGGGCTACCAGTACCCTGCAAAGTAACCTAGACAGGTTAGCTACTTGGAAAAGAGATTCTGATGTTAAAGAGAGAGTAAACATTGCAGCAGCATCCTTTAAGGTCAACGCAGAGAAGCAACAGAAACGCAAATGTCCTAAGAGAGAGGGCAGCAGTTGTTATTATTGTGGTAAACATGGACATTGGGGAAAAGAATGTAGAAAAAACAAAAAGAATGTTAGAGAAACTAACAATGTAACTCAGCTTCTGCTCAGCCTGCTGGCTGCTCTGAAGCAGCCCCTCCCCTCATCATTAAGCTCGTTGGGCAGCTGTTTTAGTTGTTAACCATTTGGGCTGTGAGTGCTTAATTTCCCCACTAACTTACAACAGAGATAAAAGACTTCTGTTTTTGTTTAATAGAACAAAAGGAAAGTGACTATCTCAGTTTTTCCTTTGGGGGACACTGGTTAAAGTAGACTCACAGCCTTAAATGTTATTTTACAGCACAGGCCTTTCATCATTAATAATGTTAGGTCAGACTGTAAACGTAAAATGCCCTCATGCAGTGTCCACAATAATGCCGAACATTGTTTCATCCTCATGTATGATGTCTACTATGACTGAAGTTGTTAGGGGATGAAGGAGAAATGACTCATGATTGTGTTACGCTTACATACACACCTTTGAGGGAAGGAAAAACCTGGACTAATTACACACTGTAAAGTTGTTCCCCACCTACAGGGATAGGTTAGGACACGGAACCAGTGAGGAGGCCCGGGAAGAACCGAATGCAACAGGCTTCGGGGGTTAACCCTGGGGTGAAGACTTCCCTTATAGGCCCTATCCTAGTCCATCCTTACCTCACTGTTCCTTAGGTGTCAAAGGAATTAAGAAATAGGGAAAGATGGAACAAAAATAGCAGACTCAGAAAAAGTTCACAATCCTAGTGTTTGAACAAATACTGCTCTCCTGTCTTTTGTTTTCTCTCTTCCTTTGTGCAGATAACACTTGATGGCTGACCCGAGACCCATATGCACCGACCTCCTCGTCTGCGTATGAAGACATAACCTCAAGAAACAACTAGACCCACTTCCAAGCCAACTATCACAAAAGGATAAAGAAAAAAGAAAAAAAATACACAACGCAGAGAATAAAGAAAATATATATATATTTTTTTTAAATACACAACGCAGAGACCCACATACAGAACCTTCAGTCATCCATCAAAATGATCAAGATTTTACCATCATGGACATCGCACAAAGTGTAGACTCCAGAAACCACATATTCTTAGAGAGATGAATATGTCAAGAAACGCCTTGTTTGCTGGAAAGAACGTTGCAGGCCACTCCCGAAGATGGCTGCATTCCATGATTCACTTGTGCACAAACATGATGTTCCAAAAAGACATTCTTGATCTTTACACCAAGATGACTGAAGATAATTCTTCATGGTTCGGAAACTTGCTAGGTAAACCGTGGATGTGGATAAAGGAAATAGCAATTCTGCTGTTGTTTATCCTACTAGCGTACTATCTATGCATCTAGTGTTTCATGCAAAAAATGAATCACACCTCTCACGAGAAAATTACATTTCCAACCAGAAAAGACTATTACCCGTAAGAACTTCACAGACCGAAATTGCATGTTGTTTCTGTGTCAGCATGCAATTACAGAAAATCAACACAGAACAAGCTTGTGCTTGTAACTATCACAAGTTGCAAGAATGAATTTTTAATTGTTTAAATTTGTATTTTGTGAGAGTTATTTGGAACTCTCAAAGGGGGAAATGTAGGATTACAAATTTTATTTAAATGTTTAATTTAGACTTCTAATACATCTGCTATTTTATTACTGAGACCATTTGTCTTGGAGTTCTCATCTCAGTACGACAAGTCTATGCCTTTCCTGTTCTCGTGTCTCACCAGGTGAAACTCATGCTGAGCATGTTTGAACCCCTGCTATTTCTTATCTCAGTGCGAGAAGTCCTGCACCGTTCTGTTCTCATGTCTCAGCTCATTTACATGCTTTGTTCATCACAATGTAATCCCTCCCCCTTGAAATGTATATAAACTACAATGTAAAGTTCCCTTAGTTAGACTTGACTAGACTTGACTTGACTTGGGTACGAAGCAGACTACAGCAAATAAAGAATCCTGCTTAAATAAGTCTCCTGGTTTTCGCTTCTGAGTTTTTCTACACTGAAAAAGGAAGAAGTTTACAACAAACCCATGTCGAACTTGCAAAACCTACATTCAAATCTGAGATTTCTCAACGGCAATCGGGTGAAAGAGACACATTTAGCCGTTTAGCTCCATAGACTCACATTCATTCTGCACTCGGACGATCGCCCCCAGTGGAACTCTGGAGGAACTACAACCAAAATTCGGTACAATAGGACTTAATAGGGAGTGGCAAGGCTTTCCGTAGACGAGCTTTGGCTACACTGTTGCGCTGCGCTAAAGGACTTCCCCTGCCCTTGATGTCATAAACCAGAACTATAGGCTTGTTTGAGATGAGCAAAATCTGCGCAGAACCGATCACCGGTGATCAGCGCGTAATGCATGCCGGTTAGAAATGTGTCCGAGTGCGGTCCGCCTTGCTCTGATGCAAGGGGGTAATCCATCAGCCGGAAGTTGAAGCCTCGCGGGAGCCGCCATTGTAGCAGAACTTCACCTGCTGTTAGCATTCCATTGACTCCCATTCATTTTGGCGTCACTTTGACAGCGAATAACTTTACATCTGAGGCGTCCAAAGACTTCATTTGTCCATTATTTATTTCTAAATAAACACGACAATTACTCCATTACTTTGTATCTTACGTTATGGCCCCGTAGAAGCCGTTTTTGTTAAAAACAGGCTAACGATTGCGTCATAACCACGCAACTTTATGTCGCACAATAGAGACATTACCGTATAGACAGGAGGAGAAGCTCACAGGCAATCTTTTACCGTCTATGAGGCAATCGGGGGGACATGGAGGCATAAAGTCAAGGGAGAAGCCCATAGATAGAGAGTCCATAAAAACAACGGGACAAAATATTTCAACAACGTTGTTGAGGAATTGGGTGATTCAGATTTGACTTGGCACAGCTACTAGAAGATTTACAACTGTCAGACTGTCGTCACGCTCAGTTTGAGCCTGCGCAGTCGCTCAGCCATCAGACAGGAAGTGCAATAATCGGGCTTCAGTCTTCTCCGTTGAAATCAATGGGGTCGCTGTGTCCATTTCTTTTACTGTCTATGCTCTGATGTCATGCTGACGTGTGTCAAAAAGCTCTCGCGAGCGCAAGGCGCACGTGTCGGATTCTGCAGTCGCGCGCAGTTGCTCTCCACCGACTGCGCTGATCAAAAGCATGATGGGAAACGACTTGCTGACGACACAGCTTAATGTTGATTGGTTTAAACAACCCGTGATGTATTGTTCTCTTTTAAAATGTTTGATTTTAAAACTCGGATATCATGTTTTATGTGTATATGTTATGTGTGAATATTCCCAAACTCTCGGACAGTGCGATCTCTATGGGTTATGCAATGTCATTTTATTATATATATATATATATATATATATAAAACACATAGCCTATGTCTGTATTAAAGAAAAAATGATTGATAAACACTTATTTGGAATGGAATTAAATAACAAGTACTTTGGGTGTCTTGTTCATTATATTTATTTTCATATAAAAGCAACAGAACTTAAATTACATCCAGTTTATTAGCAACACTGTGCACGAGCGTGAATCCCGCGATATCCATCATTGATCTCGCAGGTGTCAGATCCACTGCGAGAAGCGAGAACTGTCCGGCTTGCCTGCGCTTTTTTCACTCCTCCCCTCACTGCAGCCGCCTACTCTCGCCTACATTTAAGGCGAGGCAAGGCGCATCTCAAACAAGCCTAATAACAGCAGCCGAAGCCCTGCCCACAAGAGCAGAGATGACCAATCAGATCACAGCTTCTCCTAGTGTATCAGACTAAGGCTGCGTTCCAGTCCAAAATTGACATGCCTTTCACTCGCTAACTTCCCTCTGTCTCGTTCACTCGGATGTACGTCATTGCTTACGTTGCACGAGTGCCCACTACTGGCGGAAACCGCAATAAGCTGAATTGGAACGTCCTAAGCCCTTGATCACTTGGAATCAGCTGTGGAGTTTATTTATTATTTGCTTTTTCCCCTTTAAACATTTGTTTAATGCAGCATCCAAATGCATATAGGTGTTTGGGTTGTTTTAAATAAATAAATAAAAATATAATTAATATATCATAGAGTGGTTTGTTGTGGTTGTGATTTGACGATCTGTGGTTGCGTCACAATCGTACTGCATTGTGGGCCATAAAGGTGCCTGAAGTGTACATATGAAGTAGACTCGCTCCCTCTGTCTAAATCGAGGGAACGAGTGTCTGTCCATATAAACTTCCCTTGTTCACTTCACGAAGTGGAACGCACTTCAAAATGGCGGCAGGGATTCCCCCGAGGGGAAGTGCTTAGGGAAGTTTGCGAGTGAGTGCGTGTCTAAAAGTGGACTGGAAAGCAGCCTAAGTCCCTAGAAATACAAACGAGTTACACCTACTGGTTAATTCCTACAATTTGGTGGATATTAATGTCCCCATGAAACCATACTGCATAAAATGTTACTCAACTTTCATGTTACATGGTTTTGCATGCGTAGATGAACCCCATTAACAAAAAATCATAATGATGGATACTACAGAATAATGTAAAAAATAATAAATACTTTTTGAAGCGCTTGACAAATTCCCATATCTCCAATCATATTATCTCAACTCCACTTTAAATAAAGCTTGCATATATTTTTCTAAATTAGTTATTTTGAGTATTAGCATAGACATATATTTATAAATTGTGTTTTATAAGCAAGTTTTTTTTTTTTTTGGTGTAAAATTGCCTAAATCACATGACTTGCTAAAAGTGACATAATTAGCTTGGAGGGAAACTTCTCCAAGAACAAACTAAGTCTCAGTCAGTTTCAGTTCTCTCTTTTCCTAATTTTATAAGGTTTATCTATAGCTTAAAACAGAACCCCATATGGGTCTGAAATTGGCTAAAAAACTGGGCCCTATATAGGATTGTACTCAGATTGTCCCATAATGCAAATTAGCCACATGGATTTCATGCAGGATTGCTCTTGCCAACAGGTGGGATTCAACTGAGCAACATGTGCAAGACCCATCACGGTCCCAGCTTTAGATTTATGTGGTACTACAAGGTTACTACATGGGCTGAAATATGGGCTGTAAGTGGGTTTGTCCACGGGTGCCATGTGGGTTTATGCAGGATTTCACTGGGCTTTAGGTGGGACCAACTATGGATCATATGCAAAACTCAAGCAACTTAGCATGTGGGACACCTGGGTTATACTGGACATGAAAATGTTTAATTTATTAAATCAATTTGATATATTTATTACTATTCTTCCTAAGTGTTAATCTCTGCTATCATGTCGTTCTTTCCTAGCTAGCAATGGACTATAATATTAGATTAAAACATCCCCTCTGTTATGATACACATTGCATTGTAACAGGGTTAAAGGGCCCCTATCATGGATTTTTGAAAATGACCTTTCATGTAGTGTGTAACAGATCTAAGTGAATGAAAACATCCTGCAAAGTTTTAAACCTGAAAGTGCACCGTATATAAAGTTATTGTCTCTAAAAAGTAAGAGTCGACTCTGAGTCAATTTAATTCATTGTTTTTTAAACAAGTCATTTGCCGTTTCGTAGTGACGTCAGACGAAACATTAGACTATTGGCCGCGCCCAATTACTGCACACGAAGACACAAGAGAAAACTTGAACAAATTCAAATACTTGGTAACACTTTACAATAATAGTACATGAATAATCATGTACTAATACCTGAATTAATAATTCTTTATATATATATATATCTTTATATAGCCTAATAATAATTAATAAAAACTTTACTATGAACTAATGATGAGTTAAGACATACTAATGAGGAAGTAACCTTAACTACGGCATGAGTCATATGAGTTCCTGCATGAATATACCATCTTAACTACACATTAGTACATGCTTGTTAATTAATGCATTAATTATCATTTTGGGGTAAACTAAATCAAACATGCTCTAGATCAGAAGAAAGATGTACTAAAAGAGCACACAATGTAGAATTGTTCATAAATTTGACACCAGCAAGTGTCACAAACATCAGTGAATGACACTAGATGTCTTGCAATGTTTACATTTAAACTTACTCATTGAACACACAATGATGCATTCATCATTAAAAACTATTTAATCTCATTCTGTTTTAAGTGATTCCGCTGCTGCCATCAAGAGTGAAATACCTACACTAACATATTCATTAAAAAATGCAATTTTCAAAATTAAAATCAGTGTTAGCACAGATGATGGTTATTTATGTGGTTATTTTATGGATTGGTTTACTGTCTTTATATCATAATGCAGTCGGATGTTAGTCTTGTGTTCTTTCTCTTCTTTTGGGCCACAAAATGTGTCCGTTCTCCTCCTACCGTTCAGTTCCTTCTCCACCCAAATGCGGGCACAGCACCTCTGCTCTTCCACTTCTTTACAAACCACCGAAAAGCACCAAATGATCTGATTTAGAACAGCTGAATATGTATAGAACATGTGTAATTGATAACTTTTTAAAGATGTACTCTTGGAGGGCCAAGACAAGAAATTACATGATACATTAACAAGTCATGAATTCATGTTACTTTATAAGTAATTAATGATGAGTTAGTAATAATGTGTACAATCAAGCAGTCATAAGATATTATCTACAACACAAATAACATCAAGGAAGGCGATTCTTATTTTGCACCAGTATATCAAGACAATGATAACTTTAACATGAATATGCATTCATATTCAAAACAACAACAGATTTTCAAAAATACACTTTATTTAAACAGCAGTTTACCTTAAATCAAGGTATTTTAAACAGTTCACCTTAAATCAATGTCAGTTTAAAAGACCTTGATTTAAAGGTAACCTGTTTAAAAGTCCTTGATTTAAGGTGAACTGCTGTTTAAAATACCTTGATTTAAGGTAAACTGTTTTAAACCTTGATTTAAGGTGAACTGTTTAAAATAACTTGATTTTAAGGTAAACTGCTGTTTAAAATACCTTGATTTAAGGTAAATGGTTTAAAATACCTTTATTTTAAGGTAAACTGCTGTTTAAAATACCTTGATTTTAAGGTAAACTGCTGTTTATCTGTGTCTCTTTATTCATTTTTTGTATCTGAGAGAAATATCAACAATAAAGTGACACTGTTAAAATCTGACACTGAAAGAGAGCACAAACTCAAATAATCATCAGTATTTATTATGAAAAAAAAACACTAGAAGAACAAAAACGCACTTGAAGAACCTTTAAAGTTCAGCGATTTCGATACTTCCTGAAAAAGATGAACATAAAAAGCCAAACATTAATAAATTTCACAGATACTTATACATGCAAAATCAGTTTGTGAGAAATGACATCATCAATCATGTACCTGATGTGTGAATATGTGCTTGATCTCGTTCAGCTCTTCTGGATCTGATGTCATAAACCAGAATGATGACAGTAGCCACGCCCACCAGAGCAGAGAGGACCAATCGGATCACAGCTTCAGTAGGACCACAACAGTGGACAGAGTCTGAGGAATAAACACATCAAACTGAGATCAGATCAGTCAATAAACACTAATATCAGCGCTGACATCAACTAATATTTATGAATAAACAGAAATATGAACAAATCTAATCAACAATCTTATATTCGGTTCCAAGTGAGTTTTTATACGGTCTGTGATCTCAAACTATAAACAATTTAACAATTCAATATGTAAATAGTCAATAAGAATATTTGAAGGAGAAGACAAATGATCTCTACTCACCATAGACAGAAACTCTGAATGCTTTTGATGAGAATCTTCCTCCTGAAAACTTCAGTAGTAGAAAATCTCCAGCATGTTCAGTTGTGGTGTTTGTAGGGTTGCCACCTTCAATACAAAAAAATAAGGGACGCCTGCCGGCGGCCGCAGCGGGAGCCAAAGCCCTCGGGGCCACAATGACCACAGGCCCGACGGTATGCCAATGGTGGTATATCATAACTCAAAACATATTTTCAGGAAAGTAATAAGATCAGTACCAATGGACATTATAATCAGCTATCTGCTATTGAAATCAGTGTGAATAGATGCAATCAATCTCTATCACAAACAACGTTAACAAAGTGTGACAATGAGACCAAAAAAAAATTGCCTTTCGTCTGAGTTGTATGTGAGATGTTAACCATACTTTATTAACTTATTAAATTAACAGATCCATAACTTATTCACTATAAATTAAACAAATGCGTTGATACTCAAACAAATACTAAATTTGACTGGAAAAAACTTTGACTTTAGCATCATTAGACCAGTAGTACTGTGCAGTATTGGACTATGTTAGGCGTTAAGTGTACTTCTTGTCACTCCGTGCAGCACTGAGTAGCTGTTTCTTTCAAACATGTAACACCATCCAAACAGTGATACCACACATAAATAACCTATAATCTACAAACATTTCTAAATTGAATTATAACACTATTTTTATTATTGGTAAGAAAATCTATTTCTGTATTTTTTTATTTATGTATTCAGACCTATTGTTAATTATATAGTAGCCTATTAAAGGATGAAATTCTCTAGATTTGTTAAGCATAAGTCATTTTCTTCACACATGCACATTTTTATTATTAAATATGTATTAAATATATCTCTCTCTTATTTAAAAAACGCATGTGTCTGACTGTGCACCTTAACCATAATAAACAAATCATACCATAATGTATGGATATAATTCATTTACATTGTAACATTATTTCTTAACAAATGGGCATAGGCAGCATATGAAAACGTAATCAATCAGAACATTATTGAGCTGATTAAAAAACTGTCATTAGGCTACACTATCTGATTCGGGAGATGCTTGAGGTATGAAGAACTGTGAGACGGTGCTTTGATTTCTCTGAGCTCTGGCATTGCTATCAACTCTCTGCCAAAAGACCCGCCCTCCTCTGACTCTGATTGGCCCTGAACCTGATGGTATTGAACAAACCAATCAAACCAACAATAGCAGCGAGTATTACCCAATCAAGGGTAGAATAGGACGAGTCTTCACAGAATGCGGGTGGAATGATTTTGGATGATGCGTTTAAGACAACTCGGAAATACGGGACAAACCGCGTCCCGTATTGATTCAAAACGGGACGCGCTGTTTATCTCACAAATACGGGACGATTCCGTATTTTAAGGGACGGGTGGCAACCCTAGGTGTTTGTGATGGTCAGAGATCCAGTTTGATTGTCCAGCTTCAGTCTGTCTCTGAATCTCCCATCAAGAACATCATCATATACAGTGATTCTGTCGGCCATTACATTGATTTCAGCTATTAATGTGTTTTTAAACCTCCACTGAATCACATCATCATCCTTTATTTCAGTAAGATCAGAGTTTAGAGAGAATGAATCTCCCTCCACCACTGACTTCAGTCCTGAATCACCACACACACACACACACACACACACACACACACACACACACACACACACAAACACACACACACACACACACACACACACACACACACACACAGACAGAATAAACAGAAACAGGGTTCGTCACAGGTTAAGACGATCACTTGATGGTTTATAAAAGTAAATAGTTTGAAATTTAAATTTGAAATGAATATCATCATTAAACAACAAAAGCAAAATGGAGTTTGAATTATTAATTGTATCTCTGTGCTGAATAAAATAAAAAACAAGTGAAACAAATATTTTACTCACCAATGACAAAGAGAAAGAGTCTCTTGATCTCACTGTTGATCTCTAGTTTATAATCTCCATCATGTTCAGTTGTTGTGTTTGTGATGGTCAGAGATCCAGTTTGATTGTCCAGCTTCAGTCTGTCTCTGAATCTCCCATCAAGAACATCATCATATACAGTGATTCTGTCGGACCATTTATTGATTTCAGCTATTAATGTGTTTTCAAACCTCCACAGAATCACATTATAATCCTTTATTTCAGTAAGATCAGAGTTTAGAGAGACTGAATCTCCCTCCTTCACTGACACTGACTTCACTTCATCAGCAAACACTCCTGAAGAACAGAGTTTTTCACAGATTAAAGCTTTAAATCACTTGATGTTGGTTTGATGAAGCTTCACTAAAATACTTTTAATCATTTAAATGTGAAATTAATAATATTCTGCAGCAGTACAAAGACAAGAGAGGATGAATGAAAAGAGAAATATTTATATATGGAACAATAACTAAAAAATACACTTTTACTTTAATGTTCAACGTCACACTAAAACTAATGCTGTCGATTATCTGAGCTTCATATTTATATTATTTTAATCAATGAATGTTCTCGCTAAATTTCTCCCACATGTAAGATTGTTGTATCATAATAGTAGAATAAGTAACCCTTAAAATACTTAAAGTATAAATCATTTGTTAATTCTTCTGGTTATTACCCCCTTATTCCTAAAACTTTACATGTTGTAGGTACACTATAATTACCGAAAGTTACACTGTAAATTTGTTTTAAATACGCAGTATTTGCGGGCTGTAATCTAAAGCATTACCAAGCAAACTCCAGCAGCTCGAGCTCTTACTAGAACCAGGAAGTGTGATCATATCAGCCGGTTCTGTCAACACTGTGTTTGCTCTCTATTAAACATTGCATACATTTCAAAATCCTGATGATTACTATAAACTACTATTACTATCAGAGTTTAGAGTGACTGAAATAAACAATATCATAAAACAACGAAAAGAAAAACATGAGTTTAATTTAAGTTTGTCATTAAAAACAGGTGAAACCAATAGACTATTTAACCCTTTCACGCGCGATTCTGACTGGGTGAGTTTTTTCAAGGCGACATTATTTTAGAACGTTATTGTTTCCATGGCGAACCGTCATGATCTTGATTTAAATTGTGAGATGGCGCCGCCATGTTTGTTTGCGCCGCAGTTCGAATTGTCTGAACAGTTTAAATCTGACAGTTATGTGACATCACTGAACATTGCAAATCCCATATGTGGGACCGAATCACTCAAAAGGTTTACTCACCGTAGTCATAGTCACTGTAGTCATAGTTACTGTAGACAGAGAGATAGAAACTCTTGATCTCACTGTTGATCTGTAGTCTATAAACTCCTTCATGTTCAGTTGTGGTGTTTGTGATGGTCAGAGATCGTCTATGGTTACGTATGTAACCCTCGTTCCCTGAGTAGGGAACGGAGACGTTACGTCGGATGACGACGAATGGGGTTTCGCTTAGAAAGCCTATCAACTTCGAGTATTACAAAACGAGCCAATGGCAAAGAAATGCCATGGGTCTGCGGAATTTGCATGACGTAACTCCGCCCCACCTCGTGGGTATAAAAGGAGGAAGTCCAGCAACATGCAGATATGTTTCTTCGCTGAGGAGCCAAGACTGAGCTCAGGCGATCCCCGCGGTACAGCGGAAAGTGGCAGGCAGACGTAACGTCTCCGTTCCCTACTCAGGGAACGAGGGTTACATACGTAACCATAGACGTTCCCTTTCGTTGTCACTCCGAGTTACGTCGGATGACGACGAATGGGGTTACCAGTCTAATCACGCCACCTTCTCAGCTGTCTTCCAGTGCCCTGCGTAAATCGAGATCCCTGTCATAGACGGACGAAGGACTCCATTTAACACAGGAATACCAAGGTACACTGGGAAGCATATCCCAAGCTAGGGGAAGTATGCAATTAATGCCAACCCAGAGGGGGGGGACTTAGAGAATACACATATGACCCGAAGGATGCATATGGAGAACACTGGGGTGTCCAGCCGCAGGTGGAATATTTCAACCCCAGGGGTGGCAAGGTGGCTTGCCGAGGGAAAGACACATGCTCGAGAGAGGCTTACAGTGGAAATACACATGTGGGGGTCGCTCAGGGGAGGGACCATGCACACGGGAGGCACCTAGCCGACGCGCAGGCAAGAGACACTGGTGCCGACGTCAGGAGTGCTGGAGGAGCTCAGGGCTTTCGGAGAAGCTCACCTGAGGAGAATATCGCACGTATCCAGTCCGCGGAGTGGAATGGCGAGCAAGCGAAGACACCTGAGCGGGTCCGGTACTAGCTAGTTGAAGCGAGTACATGAGAGGACACTGGCTCCACTCGGAGATTATAGAATCTGGCGAATGTGTTAGGTGTCGCCCAGCCTGCAGCTCTGCAGATGTCTGTTAGCGAGGCGCCATGCGCTAGAGCCCAAGAGGATGCCACACTCCGGGTGGAGTGGGCCGTCACACCAAGGGGGCACGGGCGACCTTGCTGCTGGTATGCCAAAGCAATGGCGTCCACTATCCAGTGGGACAGCCTTTGCTTGGAGAGAGCCTTTCCCTTCAGCTTCCCACCATAACAGACAAAGAGCTGGTCTGAGGTCCTGAAACACTGCGTCCTGTCTACATAGGCGCGGAGAGCGCGTACTGGACAGAGCAATGCCAAGGCTGGGTCTGCCTCCTCCGGGGGCAGCGCTTGCAGGTTCACCACCTGGTCCCGAAAGGGAGTGGTAGGAACCTTGGGCACATATCCGGGCCGGGGTCTCAGGATCACGTGAGAGAAGGCCGGTCCGAACTCCAGGCACGCTTCGTCGACGGAGAATGCGTGCAGGTCCCCTACCCTCTTGATGGAGGCCAGTGCAACCAGGAGCGCTGTCTTCATTGACAGGAACTTAAGCTCGACTGATTGCAGAGGCTCAAAGGGAGCACTCTTCAGGGCAGTTAGCACCACTGAGAGGTCCCAAGAGGGAACGAGAGGAGGGCGAGGAGGATTTAGTCTCCTCGCTCCTCTCAGGAACCTGATGACCAGGTCGTGCTTCCCTACCGACTTACCTTCGACCAGGTCATGATGAGCGGCAATGGCGGCAACATAGACCTTAAGGGTGGAGGGAGACAGCCTTCGCTCCAACCCTTGCTGAAGGAAGGAAAGCACAACACTGATCGAGCATTTCCGGGGGTCTTCTCGGTGAGAAGAGCACCAGTCGACGAAGAGGTTCCACTTCAACGCATAGGCGTGTCTAGTGGACGACGCTCTAGCGGAAGTGATGGTAGCCGCCACCGCTGGTGGAAGGGTACTCAAACCTACCTCGAGCCGTCCAGGAGCCACACGTGGAGGCTCCAGAGATCGGGGCGAGGGTGCCACAGGGTGCCCCGTCCCTGAGAAAGAAGGTCCTTCCTCAGAGGAATGGGCCAGGGAGGTGCTGTCGCGAGGAGTACAAGTTCGGGGAACCAGGTCCGGTTGGGCCAATACGGCGCGACCAGAATGACCTGCTCCTCGTCCTCCCTGACCTTGCGCAAGGTCTGCGCAAGAAGGCTCACTGGGGGAAACGCATATTTGCGGCCCGGCGGCCAGCTGTGCGCCAGTGCATCCGTGCCGAGCGTGCCCTCGGTCAGGGAAAAATACAGGGCGCAATGGGTCGAGTCGTGAGAGGCAAACAGATCTATCTGTGCGTCCCCGAACTGGTCCCAAATCAGCTGAACCGACTGGGGATGGAGTCGCCATTCTCCAGGGAGGGGCTGAAGCCGTGAGAGCTCGTCGGCTGCACAGTTCAGCGCTCCGGGAATGAAAATGGCTCGAAGCGACCTCAGATGCTTCTGACTCCATAGGAGGAGGTGGCGGGCGAGTTGTGACATACGGCGGGAGCGTAGACCACCTTGATGGTTGATGTACGCAACAGTCGCGGTATTGTCTGAGCGGAC
The DNA here is from genome assembly GCA_030770095.1 of Gila robusta. NCBI lineage: Eukaryota > Metazoa > Chordata > Actinopteri > Cypriniformes > Leuciscidae > Gila > Gila robusta. The sequence continues at coordinate 1,871,083 of JAVALU010001940.1, read as the reverse complement.
TAGCACGTGTTGACCCCGGAGCAACGCTCGGAAGCGGTGCAGGGCAAGACGTACTGCCAACAACTCGAGGCAATTGACATGCCATAGCCGCTGGGGTCCTGTCCAGGAGCCCGCAGCAGCATGTCCATTGCACATGGCGCCCCAGCCCGTGGTGGAGGCATCTGTTGAGACAACAACATGCCGGGAAGCTCGTTCCAGGGGGACACCCGCCCTGAGAAAACTGAGGTTCGACCACGGGGTGAGGAACTGACGGCAGGTCGGGGTAACTGGTACCCGGAGCGTGCCTTGATGCCATGCCCACCTCGGGACTCGGTCGCGAAGCCAAAGCTGAAGCGGTCTCATATGAAGCAATCCGAGCGGCGTGACCGCGGCTGCAGATGCCATATGCCCCAGGAGCCTCTGAAAATGTTTCAGTGGAACCGCATTCTTGCTCCTGAGATGTCTCAGGCAAGTCAGCAGTGACTGCGCGCGCTCGCTCGTAAGCTGCGCGGACATGGCGACCGAGTCGATGTCCAACCAAGAAAAGAGATCCTCTGCACGGGGCAAAGTTTGCTCTTCTCCCAGTTGACCCGAAGGCCCAGACGAGCTAGGTGCCGAAGCACTAGGTCCCTGTGTTCGCAAACCTGATCTCGAGAGTGAGCTAGGATCAGCCAGTCGTCGATATAACTCAGGATGCGAACCCCGTGCTCCCGAAGGGGAACAAGGGCAGCCTCGACGACCTTCGTGAAGATGCGAGGAGACAGGGCCAGCCCGAAGGGGAGGACCGCGTACTGGTATGCCTGCCCCTCGAAAGCAAACCGTAGGAACGGTCTGAGGCGAGGAAGAATGGAGACATGGAAGTAGGCGTCCTTCAGGTCGATCGCTGCAAACCAATCCCGGGGCCGTACGCTTTCGAAAACGCGTTTGGCGGTGAGCATCTTGAACGGCAGCCTGTGAAGGGAGCGGTTCGGCACGCGCAAGTCCAGGATTGGTCGTAACCCACCGGTTTTCTTGGGGACAATGAAGTAAGGGCTGTAGAAGCCGAACCTCATCTCGGCTGGAGGGACAGTCTCGATTGCACCCTTCGCCAGCAGGGTGGCAATCTCTGCTCTCATGATGGGGGCATAGCCACCGACCAAAGTGGAGCGGACTCCCCTGAAGCGGGGAGGAGACCGTGCGAACTGAATCGCATAGCCGAGCCTGATGGTGCGCGCGATCCAGCGGGACAGACGGGGAAGCTCTAACCAGGCTCCCAGGAACTGAACCAGCGGGATCAAGCGGACGACAGGCGTCCCCCCGGAGGGGCAGCGAAGCGGAGTAACTGGCCCAGACGTGGACGGCATAGCGGCCCGGTGTGGGGGCGCAGTTAGCAACCGCGCCCTGGCAGAGGGGGCCAGGGGAGGACCAGGCTGATCGTCCCGCGGGGGCCTGCTCTGCCAGGGGTCTGGCGACAGAGGGGGACAGGGGCGAAGCGGTCCGTGGACGGCACGCCGTGTCAACCACCTCTGGGACAGAGGGGGACGAGGAGAGCACGGCTTGTGGGCGGCGCTCTGTGTCGTCCGCGAACTCTGTGTGCTCAGAGACGGGAGAGTCAGTTCTTGGAGAATAGGGATTCTAGGGAACCGGGGAAAGGAGTGGTCCTGCTACCAACTCCTGGAAGAACTGAGTCCCAACTCTGGGGAGCCCCTCCAGAGCGCCGCCTAACCCGGCGTGTAGCGGGGGGCGGGGCTGGAGAGGGCTGTGGCGTCCGGCCGCGGCCTCCAGAGCCGGCCCGGGTGAACGGGCGGGGTGGGAGCCGCGGGGGGGCGCCCTCGGCGGTGGGCAGACCGAGGGACCTGAGCGGACGGCGGGGCCGTCGGGACAGAGTCGACCTCAGCCTGCTCCATCCCCGAGGAGCCCGTCTCAGGAGCGCCGCTAAACCCGGCGTGTAGCGGGGGGCGGGGCTAGAGAGGGCTGTGGCGTCCGCCCGCGGCCCCCAGAGCCGGCCCGGGTGAACGGGCAGGGTGGGAGCCGCGGGAGGGCGCCTTCGGCGGTGGGCAGACCGAGGGATCTGAGCGGACGGCGGGGCCATCGGGACAGAATCAACGTCAGTCTGCACATGGGCGGTTGAGAGCTGTTGGGCGAAGTTCTCAACCGCACCGCCGAAGAGGCCGACCTGGGACATGGGAACGTCGGACAGACGGGGCCGCGCGACATTCAGCATATCAGACAGGTTCAGCCACAGAATGGTAGGCATCACCTGACCCAGGGGGCGTACGGCCACTTTCGTCGCTCGGAGAGCAAGGTCAGTGGCGGCGCGCAACTCAGTGAAGAGCCCTGGGTCAGTCCCGCCCTCGTGCAAGTCCATGAGCATCTGGGTCGGGGACCAGCAGAATGGCCATGGCCTGCAGAGAGGCGGCTGCCAGTCCCGCGGTACTACAGGATCTCGCCACAAGTGTAGACGAAAACTATAGACCACGGACGGGTGCTTAGGATTGCGCCGAGAAGAAGCACTCTGAGGACACATAGCATCGCAACAGAGCGTTCAGCCGGGGGAACCCCAGTGTACCCACGGGCAGCGGCCCCATCGAGGGGAGGAAAGGCGGATGAGATCAGCGAATGGTCCCTGATCTCATCATGCACGTCCGGGAAGAACGGTATTGGGGTTTGCCGTGGACGAGGGTCGGCGGCCTCACCCAAAAACCAATCGTCCCGGGAAAGCATGGCCATCATCTCCGGATCAGACTCGACGAGTCGTCACTTCCAGGAAAATCAAACCCACCTAGTGAAGCTGCTACAAACATAGTATCATCCTCTGTAGCTTCAAATGAAACACACAGGCCACCACTTTTTTTTTTTTTTTTTTTGGGTAGACCCGTGGGAATCACCTGTTCACTAGCGGGCACCGTCATTGAAGAGGGGGGCTGGGGTCGCGGACACATAGTCGGCGCCTTGTTCCAGACCATAACCCTCAGGTCACCCTGGCCACCAGCCGAAGAACGGGGGGTGGATGAGGGGACTCTCACTCATGCGAGTTCACCGAGTCTCGACCTTAATGACGCGATGATCATGTTTCCCGGAGAAAACATGAGTCATCCACGAGCGCTGCTCAGCATGATCAAGCCCAAACATACTAGACAACGCTCGTGCCCATCAGAGTCCGATACCAAGCTGCCGCACCATTCATTTTTTTGAAATGCACGGGCGAGCCGTCTTTAAAAAGACGTGCCGCGTGCGAGCTCTTTTAGTGAGAGAAAACTCAAGTGTTGAAGCACCCGGGGAGACACGCACCGACTGGCAGACCACTGCAACAGATCAGCAGGAAGCACGCGCTCGCCGTAGATCGCCGTCACACCAACACTCGAGGTACTCCTTTGTAAAGCTGACAATTCAGAGATGGCTTGTGGAGAGAAGAATACACTTGGCTCCGAAGCGAAAACATATCTGCATGTTGCTGGACTTCCTCCTTTTATACCCACGAGGTGGGGCGGAGTTACGTCATGCAAATTCCGCAGACCCATGGCATTTCTTTGCCATTGGCTCGTTTTGTAATACTCGAAGTTGATAGGCTTTCTAAGCGAAACCCCATTCGTCGTCATCCGACGTAACTCGGAGTGACAACGAAAGGGAACCAGTTTGATTGTCCAGCTTCAGTCTGTCTCTGAATCTCCCATCAAGAACATCATCATATACAGTGATTCTGTCGAACCGTTTATTGATTTCAGTTATTAATGTGTTTTCCTTTCCAAACCTCCACTGAATCACATCATCATCCTTTATTTCAGTAAGATCAGAGTTTAGAGAGACTGAATCTCCCTCAATCACTGACACTGACTCAGCAAACGTTCCTGAAGAACAGAGTTTTTCACAGATTAAAGCTTTAAAATCACTTGATGTTGGTTTGATGAAGCCTCACTAAAATACTTTTAATTATTTAAATGTGAAATTAATAACATTCTGTAGTTGTTCAAAGGCAAAAGATGATGAATGAAAAGAGAAATATATTTATATATGGAACAATAACTAAAAAAGACACTTTTACTTTAATGTTAACGTCACACTAAAACTAATGCTGTTGATTATCTGAGCTTCATATTTATATTATTTTAATCAATCCATAATAACTGAGTTTAGAGCTGAATTCAAACTTGATCTGACAGTAAAATCACAGTTCAATTATTTCTATATGAGAATAACAGTGACTGTTGATCCTCTCAAACTAATTTAATCTGTAATTTATCACATGGTATCAGAACTGAAACAACTGAAGTCATAAAAACACATTTAAAACTCACCAACCAAACACCACAAACACAAACAGAGCAAAACAGGGAGAAACATCTTCATCGGTTTCAGTCCACAAATATGAAAAGACAAACTCATCAAAACTGGTTCAGTAATAAAATGACAGACGCGCTGATGTGAAGCTGCTCTGTAGTAAAGTGAAGTGAAACTCTACAATCAGTTAAAATATCTGCCTATTCAGTGTTAATGCATGTGACCGTCTAGCACTATTTTGGAGGATTAATTCACACTTTGGTCATTGTCACTTTGAGCTCCAGTACGCCTCAAATTCCTGTAAGTCAATGGCATAATTTTCAACAGAAATAAACTGACCAGTAACATGTTAAAACATCTTAAAGCAACAGTTTGATCTTGTCATGAGATCCTGAGAGTGTTTGTCTCTGCTCTCTCCTGCTACTCTCTTCAGGACGTTTGTTCTTCATTTCTGATCAAATGTCTGGATTGTTTCTCCTCTCAGACTGATCTCAGAGTTTCTCTAATGGTTTTATGGGGCAGGAACAGATCGCCTGCTATACGCTTATTTCACGCAGCCGTTATTTTGAAATCGAAAGCGAGGCTCCGGTGGGAAGAAAACCGGAAGTGTCGCCTTTAATCATAGGAGAGTCGCGAATGCGATGGCGTATTGTTGTGTTTAATGTAGAAATTAGTTATTCTAAAAATGTACATACATTTCTTTCATACTTTAGACTAGATACAGTGAAATTCATTTATATTTTTTTTTTTTTCAGAAAGTAAAAAAAGAAGCAGGAACGAACTATCTAGATATCCTATATTGGATATTAACATCCAATAGTGTAAATCGCGGCAGCAGCTTCAGGTTGGTAGTCCAAGGCATTGTTGTTTATCTTTACTTCCGGGGTTCTTACCACCGGAGCCTCGCTTTCGATTTCAAAATAACGGCTGCGTGAAATAAGCGTATAACTGTGTGTATGAAAGTGTCCTCTGATATCTTTATCTGATTAATATTCAACAGTTATGGATTATGATGGCGCTGTGACGCTCTAAATGTTCACTTTGTTGAGAGTGAACACAGCAATAGTGAGACGAACTCTGAGAGACAATTCCTCACACGGCTCAGTCACGCTGCTAAAGACTGTGACGTCAGAGTTGACAAAGATAGTCAGTTATGAGATGCTGTTTTGAGCAAATGTTTGGATATGAGACGTGCAAATAAAGCAATAATTCGGGGCCAGTGCCCAATTCAACTATGGAAATACTGATGTATGGAGATGATGTTAGTTCTCAAAGCAAGCATTAACACCTTCAATTTGATCCTTGACACTTTTGAGCTCCAGTAGGCATCAATTTCCTGTAAGTCAAAATACACACACATTACCGTGGGATGGCGAGTGTTCATCTCATAAACTGTGGACAATGTTAGCTTATTTAATGTAGCCTATAAATCAATGTAAATGTCTAATTACGGATAATGTCATACTTTGTAGTAGTGCTATCATGGCGTAATAATCTGTTTGGTTGTAAATTTTATTACCTGAAAGAAAAGAATAATTCATTCACAGACAGCATACGAAGATGTTCAACTAATAAAGATCTTCATCGCTGGCAAAAATATGATGCATTTGCAGATTTGCTTTCACTAGACTGTAGATCCACGGCCACTTCATCCAACGCTCTTGATGTGCTTAAATCTTCCTGTTACGACACGAGTCGAGTGTGAATTGTTCATAACGGTACATATCGACACAAGAGAGTGTGTCGTCGGTCAGCAAGCAAAATCAACATGATGTCGCATCAGCACTCGCAGGTATTAAAGGAGTGGAGAATATCTCTGATGATATTATTATACTTGCTCCAAACCAAGAGACACATGATCAGAGATTACATGCAGTCTAGCGGAGGCTTGTAGACTGTGCATTGACACTCAACATAATACACTGTGAACAAGCTAGAGTTCATGGGAATGTTTAAGTGCCTTAAAACAGAAGTTGGCTTAAGCTGGAAATACTGATGTATGGAGGTGCTCTTCCAATGCTAGTTCTCAAAGCAAGCATTAACACCTTCAATTTGATCATTGTCACTTTGAGCTCCAGTAGGCCTCAATTTCCTGTAAGTCAATGGCATAATTTTCAACAGAAATAAACTGACCAATAACGTGTTAAAAACATCTTAAAGCAACAGTTTGATCTTGTCATGAGATCCTGTGAGTGTTTGGCTCTGCTCTCTACTCTCTCTCTGCTCTGCTAAAGACTGTGACGTCAGAGTTGACAAAGATAATCAGTTACGAGATGCTGTTTTGAGCAAATGTTTGGATATGAGGCAGAAGTTGGCTCAAGCTGGAATACAGAGGTATGGAGATGATTTTAGGTCTCAAAGCAAGCATTAACACCTTCAATTTGTATCTGGCAACAAATGTGCATGTGTGTAGTTAGAATACCAGCAGGGGGCAATCATTTCTTCAATGCCAACAACTCTCCACGCACCAAAGAGAAAGCGATATAGTGCACTCCATTTCCCGCGTCGTTCAGGTTGGTCGAAGGCATATTTGTTCATTATGATTCTGTCATTAAAGAAATCCTAACGTTGCTGTAGCCTAACGTTATACAGGTCCTTCTAAAAAAATTAGCATATTGTGATAAAGTTAATTATTTTCCATAATGTAATGATAAAAATTAAACTTTCATATATTTTAGATTCATTGCACACCAACTGAAATATTTCAGGTCTTTTATTGTTTTAATACTGATGATTTTGGGATACAGCTCATGAAAACCCAAAATTCCTATCTCAAAAAATTAGCATATCATGAAAAGGTTCTTTAAAAGAGCTATTAACCTAATCATCTGAATCAACTAATTAACTCTAAACACCTGCAAAAGATTCCTGAGGCTTTTAAAAACTCCCAGCCTGTTTCATTACTCAAAACCGCAATCATGGGTAAGACTGCCGACCTGACTGCTGTCCAGAAGGCCATCATTGACACCCTCAAGCAAGAGGGTAAGACACAGAAAGAAATTTCTGAACAAATAGGCTGTTCCCAGAGTGCTGTATCAAGGCACCTCAGTGGGAAGTCTGTGGGAAGGAAAAAGTGTGGCAAAAAACGCTGCACAACGAGAAGAGGTGACCGGACCCTGAGGAAGATTGTGGAGAAGGACCGATTCCAGACCTTGGGGGACCTGCGGAAGCAGTGGACTGAGTCTGGAGTAGAAACATCCAGAGCTACCGTGCACAGGCGTGTGCAGGAAATGGGCTACAGGTGCCGCATTCCCCAGGTCAAGCCACTTTTGAACCAGAAACAGCAGCAGAAGCGCCTGACCTGGGCTACAGAGAAGCAGCACTGGACTGTTGCTCGGTGGTCCAAAGTACTTTTTTCGGATGAAAGCAAATTTTGCATGTCATTCGGAAATCAAGGTGCCAGAGTCTGGAGGAAGACTGGGGAGAAGGAAATGCCAAAATGCCTGAAGTCCAGTGTCAAGTACCCACAGTCAGTGATGGTCTGGGGTGCCATGTCAGCTGCTGGTGTTTCTGGTTATATAATTTTTAAAATAATATATGTTATTTTGTATGTGTGTCTTTGTATTTTTAGCTTGAAAAATTGCAGGCCCTGGGATTAAGGGGGGTTTTACTTTTCTCCAAGCCTGGAAAAAAGCAGAATGATTGGGTGTCTGAGGTTTTGGCACCCCGCTGTCAGCTGAATGAGACCTCGCATACATGCCTTGAAAGAATTAAAGGGCTGTATGATATTGTTATTCAAGGTAAGAATATTCTGTTATTTATTTAAAAAAAATGTCCTGTATTTGATGCTGTCACAGGTTAGGCTGTTAATTGAAACCATCAATTATCATTGATGGTTTTTCGCTTACAACTAAAACTAAACTAATTGGGAGAGGTTAAAAGCTTAGCAGCTAGCTATTTAAACTTAGTGATCCATGCACATTATAGATGTTGCAGATCAGGGCTGTACACTTTGTAGGTGGTAATACTGGTCCTAGCAGAGTAACTTCACGATAGCCTATATTTTATTATTTGTTTGTTTATAACAAACTATGACATTGATGAACGAACTATGAGGCCAGCAGCCATATCACCCTGTAGCCCGAGACTGGTTGCCCACTGAAGCTAAGCAGGGCTGAGCCTGGTTAGTACCTGGATGGGAGACCTCATGAGAACACCAGGTTGCTGCTGGAAGAGGTGTTAGTGAGGCCAGCAGGGGGCGCTCACCCTGTGCTCTGTGTGGGTCCTAACGCCCCAGTATAGTGATGGGGACACTATACTGTCAAAAAGCACCGTCCTTCGGATGAGACGTTAAACCGAGGTCCTGACTCTCTGTGGTCACAAAAAATCCCAGGATGTCCTTCGATAAAGAGTAGGGGTGTAACCCCGGCATCCTGGCCAAATTTGCCCCTTGGCCTCTGTCCATCATGGCCTCCTAATCATCCTCATACATTCTGATTGGCTTCATCACTCTGTCTCCTCTCCACCAGTAAGCTGGTGTGTGGTGAGCATTCTGGCGCAATATGGCTGCCGTCGCATCATCCAGGTGGATGCTGCACATTGGTGGTGGTTGAGGAGATTCCCCCTCCTATGTAAAGCACTTTGAGGTCCCAGAAAAAGCGCTATATAAATGTAACGAATAATTATTATTAATTAAGTGAGTATTGGGACTGGGTCAACATGTGGTTTTATTCTTCATTACTTGTTTCACAGTATTTGTCACACAATCCTGAACACAGCGCCATCTAGTGGCTTTCTTGAGTAACAGACACAATCACTGGATCTCATTACAGAGATTGAGTAAATAACTCCTGATAACATGTGAGTTCAGGATGAGCCACTACATGGAGGAGTTGCTCCTCAGACGAGACCACAGAGACAAATCACACTTTGAATCTGAGATTTGACCCTGAATCTCCCTCCATCACTGACACTTCATAATATATTTCTTCTTTTTGATTTGACGATGCAGAAACACTCCAACCTGAAGAACAGAGTTTTTCACAGATTTAAAGCTTTAAAATATCTTGATGTTGGTTTGATGAAGCTTCACTAAAATACTTTTAATCATTTAAATGTGAAATTAATAATATTCTCCAGCTGTACAAAGACAAAAGATGATGAATGAAAAGAAAAATAGATTTATAAATGGAAGAAACAAACAAAAAAAACCTCAAAAACTGTTTTTAAATAGATATAGAATAGAAGAGAAAAAATAAAAGAAAGTGTTAGTGTAGCTGCCAGCAGAAACAGTTGCATAATTTAAGTGTCACAGTGTCTGGTTTGTGTTTCCCCGGGTGTCACTAGAGATCCTCGTTTTCACGGTGTCCTTCACATTGACTACATTTCCCAGCATTCTGTCTGTCACTTATCACTGTTCATTACACTCAGCTGTTCCCTGTAATCATTGATCCCAGCTGTTCTGTGTTAGTCTTGTTAGATATGTGTATATATTCCCTGTCTGTGTTAGTATGTGTACGGAGTCGTTGTTTTATGTCACCCGCTTCCCAGAGTTTTCATTGCTTGGTTTATTTGTTTGTTCGTGTTTTGGACTGCTTATATGGATATCAACCTTTTGCCTGTTTCTGGATTATGATTTACGGATTACCCCAAATAAAGCTGCAACTGGATCTATCTTTTCCTGTGTGTGTTCGTGACAGAACGACTCCGTCCTTATGAACAGATCCAGCAGTTCGGGTTTCTGTAATCCTTCTCCCGTATATGGGGAAGGAAGGGGGCCGCAGAAAGGAGGGTTGCAGGTTGGGGAGGAAGCGCCCCGACTAAATATTCACCAATGTTTTGCCTTATGGGCCCAGCTAACTGAGGAAGCAGCAGCTACAACTTCAGCGAAGTCTTCCAGCAGAAATGGTGAGTCGTTTCTGGGGACACGGCTGGCGAGGTTTTCCGGAACTCGGGGAGGTTGCAGGGGAGGAGGTGGTCGACAAGTTCCACGACACCGTCCTCCACCTAACAATTTTTCTGGTCCGGAGCCGCCGGACTGGCCCAGCACGAGATCCTCGCCACTAATTCCGCCTTGTACTAGATCTTCTCAGCTGGTTCCGCCCAGCACAAGATCGTCGTCGCTGGTTTCATCCGGTCTGGAGTCCTCACCGCTGGTCCCGTCTGGTACTGAGGCTGCACCTCGCCATCAAGGAAGGAGGAGGAGGAGAAGGGCCTCTTATCTCCCCAACGCCCCGGTGGTAGTCTCTGCACAGCATGCGGTCATTTCAGAGGCCGTTCCTGTGCAGCGTGCGATCGTTTTGGAGGCCGTCCTTGTGCAGCATGCGGTCATTTCAGAGGCCGTCCCTGTACAGCATGCGGCCGTTTCGGAGGTCATCCCTGTGCAGTGCGTGGGCGTTTTGGAGGCCGTCCCTGTGCAACACGCAGTCATTTCGGAGGCCGTCCCTATACAGCATGCGGTGGTGTCAGAGGCCGTCCTAGTGCAGGCCGCTGTTATCCCAGAGACTGTTCACGTCCCGTCTGCCCAGTCAGAGACTGTTCACGTCCCGTCTGCCCAGTCAGAGACTGTTCACGTCCCGTCTGCCCAGTCAAAGACTGTTCACGTTCCGTCTGTCCAGTCAGAGACTGTTCACGTTCCGTCTGCCTTCCTGGACCTGGACTATCTGGAACGTCTGGGTCGGATCCTGCTGCTGTCTGCTGTTCCAGAGCCGGAGCCCGTGTCTGCTGTACCTGAGCCGGAGCCAGCATCTGTTCCTGAACCAGTGTTTGTTTCTGTGTTTGTGTCTGTTCTTGTGGCTGTTTCAGTTTTAGTGTCTGTTCCTGAGCCGGTGTCTGTTCCTGAGCCGGAGCCGGTGTCTGTTCCTGAGCCAGAGCCGGTGTCTGTTCCTGAGCCGGAGTCTGTTCCTTTTCCTGAGCCGTGGTCGTCTTCGCCCTGGTCATCACCGCCATGGCCACCCGAAGGATCTTCACCGCCCTGGCCGCCCGAGGGGTCTTCACCGCCCTGGCCGCCCGAGGGGTCTTCACCGCCCTGGCCGCCCGAGGGGTCTTCACCGCCCTGGCCGCCCGAGGGGTCTTCACCGCCCTGGCCGCCCGAGGGGTCTTCACCGCCCTGGCCGCCCGAGGGGTCTTCACCGCCCTGGCCGCCCGAGGGGTCTTCAGCTTCGCCCTGGCCGCCCGAGGGGTCTTCACCGCCCTGGCCGCCCGAGGGGTCTTCAGCTTCGCCCTGGCCGCCCGAGGGGTCTTCAGCTTCGCCCTGGCCGCCCGAGGGGTCTTCAGCTTCGCCCTGGCCGCCCGATGGGTCGTCTGCTTCGCCCTGGCCGCCCGATGGGTCGTCTGCTTCGCCCTGGCCGCCCGATGGGTCGTCTGCTTCGCCCTGGCCGCCCGATGGGTCGTCTGCTTCGCCCTGGCCGCCCGACGGACTGTCTGCTTCGCCCTGGCCGCCCGACGGACTGTCTGCTTCGCCCTGGCCGCCCGACGGACTGTCTGCTTCGCCCTGGCCGCCCGACGGACTGTCTGCTTCGCCCTGGCCGCCCGATGGACTGTCTGCTTCGCCCTGGCCGCCCGATGGGCTGTCTGCTTCGCCCTGGCCGCCCGATGGGCTGTCTGCTTCGCCCTGGCCGCCCGATGGACTGTCTGCTTCGCCCTGGCCGCCCGATAGACTCTCTGTTTCGCCCTGGTCCCCGGTTAAAGCATCACCCCCTGTTTCGGTTCCCTTCCATGGACCTGGCCCACCATCCCTCCCCCTGATCCTCCACCATTCCACCTCCCTCCTGAACCCTTGTGTTTTGTTGTCGTGGAGCGTCTGGTAGCCGCTCCGTAGAGGGGGGGTTATGTCACAGTGTCTGGTTTGTGTTTCCCCGGGTGTCACTAGAGATCCTCGTTTTCACGGTGTCCTTCACATTGACTACATTTCCCAGCATTCTGTCTGTCACTTATCACTGTTCATTACACTCAGCTGTTCCCTGTAATCATTGATCCCAGCTGTTCTGTGTTAGTCTTGTTAGATATGTGTATATATTCCCTGTCTGTGTTAGTATGTGTACGGAGTCGTTGTTTTATGTCACCCGCTTCCCAGAGTTTTCATTGCTTGGTTTATTTGTTTGTTCGTGTTTTGGACTGCTTATATGGATATCAACCTTTTGCCTGTTTCTGGATTATGATTTATGGATTACCCCAAATAAAGCTGCAACTGGATCTATCTTTTCCTGTGTGTGTTCGTGACATTAAGTTCCATAAAAGAATAATTTTAATTTAATAAGTAACCACGTTTAAATATATCATAATATATTTATATGTATCTGCATTTATTTTACTTTGAAATATATGGACAAGCTGACTTGTTTATGTAGGATTATATAGCGGAACTAATTGAGGTTCGGTTGGTTCAGACGTTTATTGATGTTACACCAGCATCGTAGCATGTAGCGCATAGATATCAGAGACTAGATGCCCTATTGGCCGCTGTGGCGCAAGAAATGCGGCCGCCATCTTAAACCGGTCATACTTCTATTTGCGTTGCATAGCAGCAGTAGATGCCAGAGCACTGTGCAGCATATTCCTGCTCAAATCGGCGGACCATCACTCGGGGATTACTTTTCACAAGTAAGAATTAACATTTAACATTACCGTACTATTGGTTGTATTTTTTGAATAAAATATTCAATGTGTCCTGTATCGTAGCTACGTGTATGACCTTTGCAGCAAAAAAACCCGCGTGGAAATCAGTTCGGTATTCAGTGAGATATGATTAATTAAATGCGCTGACAGCTCATTGCACCAGCCAAACAGATTACACTGAGCGGAGCGGGTGACCGGTTTAAGATGGCGGCCCCACGGCTCGTCCGCGCCAATAGGCAGTAGCGATGATGTCTATGATGTAGCGTATGCCCATAGATATACGCCGAGCTATCTGCGGCTCATTAAGTGTTTGGTAACGTCATTACATTTGTAAGTTCACCAAGAGACACACGGAAGAGAAGTTGCCTTTGTTACCTGTTTTTGTTCACTCCCCTGGAGTTAACGCGGCCAATGAGGTATGCATAGTTGTGTGTGACGGTTTATTAACAGTCAATCTAACGTTTTGTTTCTTATTTATTAATGTGCTATTCTCTGTGAGAATATTCCTATTTCTGTAACTTGTGTGATTTTTATGTTTTATTTAGTTCTCACGGCATGTTTGATGGCATCGAGGGTGATATGATTTGACAAATAAATGCCCGTAAACAAGAACGCCTTGTGTCCGTGTCTGTTACCTGGAGGGAGTTAGTATTTACTTAATGGAACAAAAGAGTAACAAGCAACACTTTAATGTACAGCCCACAGAAGTCACACTTACTCTGTAACTGAACAAGAGTATATTTCTACAGTATTTCAGCAAAAGTTGCTATAGTTTTAGTTCTCAGAGCACTTTTGTTAAACGAAAATACTGTATAAATGCACAGATGTGTACCTATCATTTTTTTAAAGCCTATATTGTTATACTATTACAAAAAGTTTTGCAGTGTATGTTCTCTCTAAATTGCACCTAAATTTAAGATTGTTGTATCATAATATAATAATAAATCCTTAGATCTGTAATACCTACAGTAATAATTTTTTAACTCTTCTGGTTATTACCCATTTATTCCTAAAACTTTACATGTTGTAGGTACACTATAATTACATAAAGTTACACTGTAAATTAGTTTTAAATAATGAAGAAGAAAAAACACTTCTTTCAACAAAGACAATGCAGCTTTACACAGCTAATGTAATAATAGAAAGGAATCACTTATCCTTCAGAAGCCATTTCAAGTTGTTTTAGAAATAAACTGTTATATGTTCTCAAACAATTGGTGAACTCCAGATGATTATGTTCAGTAACGAAGGTTGTTTCCAGCTGATTTGTTTGAAACGAACTGTCTCTCTAGACTAAACATCCTTAATTCCAACTAGATGAACTGGATAATATTCTGAATGTTCTGATCAAATCTGACCTCTGACCTGTAATGCTGCCTGATTCATAATCATACACTGTTCGTTAGTTGGCCAGAGGAGAACTGAGACTGGGTCTGGTTTCTCCCAAGGGTTTCTTCTCCATTCTGTCACTGATTTGTTTTTGGCTTGCTTAGTCGGGGACATTCAAATATTCAACAATATTATTGATCTGCCTTCCTTGTCCACCTTGGATGATGATGCAGTTTTCTTCTAGAAACAAACTTTGTTGTATTATTTTCATGTTATCACTGTGAAGCTGCTTTGATACAATCTGTATTGTAAAAAGCGCTGTATAAATAAAGGTGACTTGACCAAGGGGGTATCATAAAACTGTGCCTGTATCAAACTAGCCAATAACCATTACACATGTGACTGCCAGGCAGGTGTGTGAATGGCCCATCATGTATGCATATCTGTATATGACCACGGTGGTATCATAAACCTGTGTCTGTATCAAACTAGACAATAAGCATTAATTACACATGTGACTGCCAGGTGTGTGAATGGCCCATCATGTATGCATATCTGTATACGACCAAGGGGGTATCATAAACCTGACTGTATCAAACTAGCCAATAAGCATTACACATGCGACTGCCAGGTGTGTGAATGGCCCATCATGGGACTATGACAAACTGAAAACTGGTTTGAGTCAGCTTTCTCTGAAATATATTATGCTTTTATAAGTTTTAATTTAGTTAGAAATGAGTAAATGTGACCAAATCTTTGTAAACTGAACATAATGAGCTTCATTTTGATAGAAAAAACACATGAAAAAAAGCTTGAGGTTTAAAAACAAATAAAACTGCATGCAAGGAAGAGAGCCTACAATGAGATGAAACATCATTTGAGTTTTTGAGCTAGCTCAATTCAACATTAAAATAGCCATTATATCAGGCCAGTGATTGCTCTCATTGTAAGAAGGCTCTCTTCCTCATCTGGGGATGCTGTGTGCATGCACTCTTTTTTCTTTTCAAATCTCAAGGTCTTTTTCATGTGTTTCCTATCAAAATGAAGCTAATTATGTTCAGTTTACAAAGATTTGGTCACATTTACTAATTTCTAACTAATTTAAAACTTATAAAAGCATAAGATATTTCTGAGAAGCTGACTATTCCCTACTCTTCCTGACGCTGCCCTACAGCCCATGTCATGATGGGCCATTCACACACCTGGCAGGGTCTTGTGTAATGCTGCGATCTCATTGGCTGGTTTGATACAGACTCAGGTTTATCTATTGGTCTGCTGTAGCCACTCTGTTTCAAATATTTCAGCTGGAGGACATCTTTGGTTTTCTTCATTTGATACTGCTGCAATGGCGGAACAAGCTCAGAAGAGGTAATGCTTGTGTTTTTGTATCTTAACTGTATGTGCTTGTGTTTCATTCAGAGGGTGTTTCTTTCATTTCGAGAATAATCATTTAAGGTCAGAGGTCATTGTGGTGGTTACCATGCTTCTAATGGCGGCCAAACAGCTTTCTTTGTGAACACTTTTTTGAATGAACAATGTCATTAGTATCTTTGTAAACTGAGCTTTATTCTGATAAAATAAAAAAACATGAAAAAAAACCTTTAGATTTTTAAGTTTGAGAGTTTCAAAGAAAAAAACTGTTAACAAATGTAATAGAAAGAAAAGACTCGAATGCAAACCACCCCCACAGTAAACAAAGGAAGAGAGCCTTCGTACAATGAGAGCAATACATAACAGTATTTGCCACTCCTTTTTCTTTTCTTTATTGTACATTTTTTATACAATAAAACTGTCACATAGACCAGGCCAGTTACATTTGATTTGGGTTTATCTCACCAAATGAATAAATCTATGTTAACAATGTTTCAAAGCAAAGTAATTGGGTTTTTAAAGTTTTATAAGTTGAAACTGAGCCCCATGGATAATAGGACAGGCCCTGTTTTGCTGGATATTTAAGATTTTTTGTAATCTCTTTTTTTAAATCATGTCTCATTCTTTCAGATCATTGTTTAAATAATTTATTCTATATCATGTGATTTTGTCTTGAAGGTCTGCTGATCGCACCGTTGTGCACTGCTTGCAGTGCCACAAGCCCCAGGACAACCTGGCTGTTCATCTGGCCAGGGTGTGCATGAAAAAAAGCACGCCTGAGGAAAGAACGGCCGAGGTCCAGAAAGCCAAGGCTTCGAGCAGGGAGTGGGTCCGCACCAACAGGACCTGGGACTTCGAGCAGATCTGTGTGCTCCTGCCTGACCGACGCTCTCGGGTCACCATGGTCAAGGAGCTTCTTCGGCGTGGTTTTTTTATCAAGAACCAGCCCCGGGAGTCTGACAGTGAAGAAGAAGCTGCTGCTGCTCCGTCTGATCTTCCTCAAACGTAAGGGCAATGCTTAAATGCTTACGCTGAAATACGTAAATGTAAATGTTTGGTTACACTTTATTTCGATAGTCCACTTTAGACATTCTACTAACTATAAGTAACTTTTCAACTACATATCAACTAACTCTCATTAGAGTATTAGTGTATTATAGTAGACTGTCAGTAGACTGTTAGGTTATGGTTAGGTGTTAGGGTTCGGGTTAGGAGAATAAGTTGACTTGTAGTCGCCAAGTTACTTATAGTCAGTTGAATGTCTGTTGGGGGATCATTAGAATAAAGTGTTTATCAGTCTACTAATCCTCTAATGACAGTTAGTTGACATGCAGTTGCAAAGTTGCTTATAGTTTGTAGAATGTCTGAAGTGGACTATCGAAATAAAGTGTTACCAAATGTTTTTCTTACTTAGTATAACTTTAATAGTCTTGTCTGTTATGTTTAATCCAGTTTAATCGTTCAGAGGGCTCCTGGCATTAAAGACTGCCAGAAGATTTTGAGAGTGGCAAAGCTGGACGTGCTCAGGATCCAGAGGGATCTGCAGATCGGCAGAGAGCTCTCCAACACAGACAAGACGCTCTACCGTTATTACTGCGAGGCGCTCTTGGTGTTTGTCCACATGCAGCGTCCAAGAGCTGTGGAAGCCTTGACAGTAAGTTCATAAATTTTAATGAGTTTACATTTCTGATGTGCTTTAATATTGGCACACTAGCATGCATTTGTAAATAACACCTTTTCAATATTTTCCAGGATGCAGAGTGGGTGAACAGGACCGAGCTGGGCGACAGGGTTGTGATCGGCTTACAAAGGGAGACAACCTCGAGTATGCTGATCGCTCTGACCCAAGAGGAGCAAGCTGTAAGTTTTACTATGATACAAACTGTTGATTGCTTACCACCATTGTTTTACATTTAATAACTCATTGGTCTTTTTTCGTAGTTCTTGGAGATGTACTTCAGATCCATCAGGCCTGAGAACATTCAGCCGGAAACACTCTGCAAGAGTTTCTTTGTGTCGTCGTCCGGCGTGGATGTTCACAGTGTCTCGCGGGACATGAATCGGCTCCATAAATTGTAAGTGCTTAACACAGCTACATGTGCATGTGTGTGAATGGATACACTTAATTGCATCTTGCCTCATCACAGTCACCTCACAATTAACATTTCATTTTTCATTTTCTTTCTGCAGGTACAAGCTGGCTCCTTTCTCTTCCCAGTGTGTGCGGAGGGCTGTTGAGGCGGCTGCAGAAAATCTCCCGGCGCAACAACAGGGGGCATTGCACCATTACCTGACCCTCAGCGCTGGTGCGGTCCGGCCTCGGGATGTCGTGGACGCAGCTCTGCTGCTGGAATCTTTGGCCAGGTATGTCTCTTGATCCAACCTGGGCATAACTCATCACAAACAATTTGCACAGCAAAATTAGCAAGTTGTCATTCATTCATCATTCACCTCATATTCCTCACTTACACAGCACTTCTGCGGACGAGACATCCTTGGCCACAAGCAGTGCAGATCGGAAGGACTTTGTCGAGTTCGTGGCGAGATTTCCTGTTTCGCTGGAGGGTCAGCCGCCATCCAAGAGGCAGCGGGTCGAATCAGGTTTTCCAGATGACCGCGTTTTCTACGACAAGTGGCGGGTGACCCAGTATGCCCAGAGAGAGGAATATCTGCTGTGTAAGTCTCAGAAATCATCAATAGAACATTGACACTCATTAACTCAACACAAAAAACACTAGGCCATTAATTTACAGTGACAAGTGACTCACATGAGTAACATTATTTCATTCTGTCTTTCAGCACATTTCACAGCCCGCAAGCCTTTGGCCGCAAAGGTGGCACGGCTTATCGCGCAGGAGGGCTGGAAGGTCAACTGTCCTAAGCCGGAGGACATCGAACGGTTGTGGACACCACCTTCGAAGGGAGCAGTTGAAGATGACAAGTTCATCCTTCGCTGTGTGTCTGAGCAGACCTGGTCGGGCCTGGCCATCAAAGACTTTGGTGCCAAGCAAGGTTTAGGTAAGAAAACCTTTCATAAAACTATAATGTAAAATGTACATTTTAGCAGCCATGACCTGCAGCAAGAACTAAAATTAGATTCTGAACGGTTTGTCTACATGTAGTGTTTATTCATTAACTCAAAAATGTAATGTTCTCTTTATTATAGGAGTCGTGGCAACCCGGCCGTTCTCCAAGCACGACATTGTCTGCGACTACCATGGCAGGGTCATCTCAGCTGCAGAAGGGAGGGCCATGGTGCAGGGCCTGCATGACAAGGCCGGGTACCTGTTCTTCTTCACAGCTGGACAGAGAGACCTGTGCATCGATGCCCAGACCTTTCCCTGTGAGTGCCACCCTGCTACAGACACCGTTGGCAGGAGGATCAACCACTCGTCGAAAGCGCCCAACCTGAAGCCCTTTCACTGCAGGTTGTGTGTGAATGGGGAGGACAAGGACGTCATCCTCTTCAGGGCACTGCAGGACATCGGTGTGGGCGTGGAACTCACCCTTTGTTTTTAAATGGCTCTCCAGTCGTTGAATAGTCAGGCTGATTGGATTTGAACACCTATGCATTTGAATGACACTGTTATAAGATAAGATAATAAAAACCTTTATTTGTCCCACAATGTAGTATTGCGTAGCTATACGCAGTGGGGAAACTCCTTTTCCTCGATTTACTGAAGCTTATACACTCACCTAAAGGATTATTAGGAACACCTGTTCAATTTCTCATTAATGCAATTATCTAATCAACCAATCACATGGCAGTTGCTTCAATGCATTTAGGGGTGTGGTCCTGGTCAAGACAATCTCCTGAACTCCAAACTGAATGTCAGAATGGGAAAGAAAGGTGATTTAAGCAATTTCGAGCATGGCATGGTTGTTGGTGCCAGACGGGCCGGTCTGAGTATTTCGCAATCTGCTCAGTTACTGGGATTTTCACGCACAACCATTTCTAGGGTTTACAAAGAATGGTGTGAAAAGGGAAAAACATCCAGTATGCGGCAGTCCTGTGGGCGAAAATGCCTTGTTGATGCTAGAGGTCAGAGGAGAATGGGCCGACTGATTCAAGCTGATAGAAGAGCAACTTTGACTGAAATAACCACTCGTTACAAATGTTGCCTGGTCTGATGAGTCTCGATTTCTGTTGAGACATTCAGATGGTAAAGTCAGAATTTGGCGTAAACAGAATGAGAACATGGATCCATCATGCCTTGTTACCACTGTGTAGACTGGTGGTGGTGGTGTAATGGTTGGGGGATGTTTTCTTGGCACACTTTAGGCCCCTTAGTGCCAATTGGGCATCGCCAGGTTACTATAGTGCGGCAGCTATGCAATACTCGTTTCCTCTCTCAGGGAACTGAGGTTACGATAGTAACCAAGTAGTTCCCTGTCGAACGGTCACTTCGTATTGCGTAGCTATATGCAGTTAGGGACGCCATGCAAAACGCTGCACTATAAGTAACTGGTTGTAATAACCTGTGCTCTGAACGGCGTTGAGAGCACTTTGGGTACATAACCATGCCTGGTTTTGAGGATGACTCTGGAGTCATCTGGTCCAAACTTTAAACATGAAGACAACAGCAAGTCCTGCAAGTACAGTCCCACAAACTTCATACACCACGTTGCCATGGGAACCTACATGCGTTCAGTTCATGATGCAGATTATTTCCCCCATTTGCTTCTATTAATACTTTAAATTTTACACAGGATATCATCCACAAATTAAAAGAAAATCGAAGGCTCAGCAACTACAGATCACTATGGATGATGTTTTATGGTTGGTCCTGATTTGCTGCCATGTCTATTTTACACTTTGCAGCTAATAAAATACAGATTAGACAAACTGGTTAGTCTATTGTATTTTATCACAGATAATATTAAATCAATGACACCTCTCTCTGCATGAAGTGGCACTTTTCTGGGTGGAGTTTGAGACCTGCTGCTGCTATACGCTCCAAAACATGCCGCAGGGACTGCAGAGCTGCCTGGAAAGTGGGGCCGTGGGCAAGAATGTCATCCAGGTACACTACACACTCACGCCGAGGAACTCCTGACAGCACTTTGTCCATCAGTCTTTCAAATGAAGCTGGTGAATTGCAAAGGCCAAATGGGAGAACTTTGAACTGCCAGAGGCCCCGGCTTGTGCAGAACACTGTCTTTGGTTTGGCAGCGGGAGAGAGAGTCACTTGCCAGTATCCGGACCTCAGGTCCAGCGATGTGAACCAGGCTGACCCCGCTACCTGGTCCAGGGCTTCATCAACCCGTGGCAGGGGGTAGGAGTCCTTCATCGTCACCCCATTGAGCCGTCTATAGTCCACACAGAACCTCCACTGACTGTTCCTCTTTGGGCCATGACGACGGCTCCACGATGTCCGCCTGCTGCATCTCCCACAATACCTTGTCTGCTGCTTCCTGGTGTGCCAGTGGGAGGTGACGTGGGCGTAACTTGATTGGCGGGCTGTCACCTGTATCTATGTCATGTTGTATTAAGTGTGTGCACCCCACGTCACATTCTTTGAATGCAAACATGGCCTTGAACTGTAGCAATAATTGCCACAACTCTTCACTCTGTTGGGGGTCTAGATGAGAACAGTTCCGTCGCCATATGCCCTGTACTACCGACACAACACTTCCCTCCTCTATTTGGGGGAGCGGGGCTGCTAATGGGTCAGAGGCCCGGCTCTTAGGAAGCTTGCGTCCGCTAAGCTGACTGCATCAAACTCATCTTCGGGTGGGGGAGGGCCCACCAGCGGCTCACTGGTCACTTCTCTTCTGGCTCTGAGGGCGCGCACTGGCAGCTCGGCGCAGTGGGCGCACGTGTCGTCCGTGAGTGCCGCCTCGGCATGGGAGAGCCCCAGGCGGGTGACACAGAACTGGTGAAGGTCGAGCGGGTCAATGGGACGCGCACATATCTGGCATGTAGCAGCCATCAGATGCGGAGAGGAAAACAGGGGTGAGTAGTCCTCTATTGCAACTTCCACAATGACTAAAGACTTCTGCGTGAATAAGCTTTACTTCTAGCACGAAGAAAGAGATTCTGACATAATTGTCGCACCCATGCATTTTATACTGCCCGCGAACCTGTCAGTATTTGCATGCTTCACGTCAATTTGCCAGCTGTCCCCAGCTGGCATTAGCCCATAATATTTCAGTGAAAGTGGAGAAGGGAGGAGTTCCCATATATGTCACGCTGATGTAATGTTGAAGTTACCGCCTCGAAAGGGCTGTTTACACAGCTGTTTAATAGGTACACGTTTTTTTCTGTAAAATGCCTTTCTTTTTCTCTTTCTTTCTTCCTTTTTCCCCTTTTGTTTACCCCTGACATGCTTATATGTGACCCGATCTGGCGAAATGAGTCGGAAGTCGCAACGTTCCATTTTAAGATATGGGCCGATTATGTGGAAAAACAATGAAATAATAGATTTTTTTTTTTTTTTTGCTAATTTCAAAGAACAGACATTCAAAAATAATCTCCCAAAGTTTCGTAGTCCAGATAATTGAGTAAAGGTATTTAAATTACTATTAAAGTTTACAAAGTTGTACTAAATTCGCTGGAAATGAACATTGCTTTTCTCAACTCCTCTCGTCACCTCTGAGCATTTCCCGGGTATCCCCTGAAACGTCACTATCTCTGCTCTCCAAATGGTGTTGCACGTTGTATAGAACCAATCAAAAAGCTTAGAAATGTAGACAAATGCTGATCATTTGTCGATGGGAAACCGTTTCGACTGACCGGCACGCGATTGGTCCAGCCACCCTCCTGTCAGACTCGCAGCGAGCGCTCTGTGTTATAAACAAGCTAGCAGATCTCCTCAGAAAGATTAAATATTATTAATTTGAGAAATGTCGCTGTCAAAAGAGAGCAAAGTTGCCAAAGCGTTATCAAGCCCCCTGGCCATTGCACATTGAGTCCGCGTTTTTTTCGTATTCGTGATTCGGTGGCTCCGAATCGTCAAAACACCATTCAAACTGCTTGCTACGGATGCGAAAAACTTACGATTTTTTTTAACGGATGAAAGTTTCGTAGACATTGTGCAAGCGTGATTGACATAACGTGAGGTCGATTTTTTTTTTTTTTACGTGCGAAAATTTCGGATGAATTTCAGACTCAGTGTGCAATGGCCTTTATCTGTACAAAAATATCCGTGAGATTTGCCCAAAACCGCCAGTTGAGAAAGTAAGTTGTCCCTCTCCCTGCCCAGCTTAGAAGAGAAGAGCTGAAATGTGAATTTAAGGTCAAATTTGAATCTGAGTGAGTGTATTCACTGTGTATGGATGTGAGTGAGTGCAAATGTGAATGAGTGTAGCTATTTATCTGCAAGGAGAATCCATTAAAATGTGTTTGATTAACCCAATATTTAACTGTTGGTATCTCCGTTATGAATTTGTTACACTGTTATTGTCAACTAGCCAACACAAAGATATGATTGCATAGACTAGCATTATTTGTTCTCTGTTTCCTTGTCTCTCTGCCTCTCTCACTTTCTCTCTCACACACACACACACACACACACAAACAAACAAACAGACACACACACCCTCTCTCTCAAGCAAAAATGTAACACCTCTGTTCAATCTTTCTGATTTTAGTAAAATTTTGTAAAAGGTAATTTTAAATTATTTATTCAAATAAAAACTTTAAAATAATTTGAGCTTGATCAGCCTGGTTTAATAGCATTTTTATATATTAATGTCTTTGGTCAAATTAAGCTGTAAAATAATTAGTTTATCCCTTTAAATGCAATGGATTTTGAAAGATATCAACAAAAAACGGGCAAAAAACGTTAAAAGCGATTTTCTCAGGTTTTCAACTGGAAAAAGAGGGCAGACGACCATAATTCAAATGTGTATATCTTTACAACCATTCAAGGTATGACTTTGACTAGGATATCATTCGAAAGCTTATGGTCCCCTCTTTCCATTAATATCAAAATCTCAATTTTGAAATTTGGGTCACTGTGACTCATTTTGCTGGATCAGGTCACATATGTACTCCTGTATATAAATTGTTTTGTTATTAAAAATGCATAAAACAACATTTAAAAACAAGTATTCTGAGATCCTTGACGTAAAAATAAACAAGAAATATATGTGGTGCTGCATGTGATCTGTAACACAAACTTAACACGGTATTGTATATTTTTCTTGCAGTATATCTGCAACTAGAACATGTAACAGAGATATTTTATTAGTTAATACAATTGAAAAACTTTTTAAAAAAAAATAATATTTTAGCTGTAGGCTATATGTTGTTTATACTGGAATATATTGCAAAAAACAAACTAATTGGTAATAATGATTAAAAAAACTAAATGTTTTTACAGATATATAGGCTATAAGAAAAAAGTACAAATAAAGCTGTATATGGTACACTGCTGAAATATTTAAAATATACATAAAGTTTGCATTCCTCTAAACAAAACATTGAAAAAGACACTTGAACCTCAGAGAGAGAGAAACTTTATTATTGATAAAGGCAAGAAAATACATATGATAAATATACAGCAGTAGTAAAGTGAGATATAAACAATATAGTGACACTGTTAAAATCTGATACTGAAAGAGCACAAACTCAAATAATCATCAGTATTTATTATGAAAAAAACCCTAGAACAAAAAACACACTTTTTCAGCATTCAGCGTTTGCTTCAGATTTTGATACTTCCTGGAAAAGATTAAAAAAAAACAAAAAAGCCATAAATAAATAAATCTCACAGATACATATATATGCGAAATCAGTTTGTGAGAAATGACATCATCAATCATGCACCTGATGTGTGAATATGTGCTTGATCTCGTTCAGCTCTTCTGGATCTGATGTCAAACGAGAATGATGACAGTAGCCACGCCCACCAGAGCAGAGAGGACCAATCGGATCACAGCTTCAGTAGGACCACAACAGTGGACAGAGTCTGAGGAATAAACACATCAAACTGAGATCAGATCAGTCAATAAACACTAATATCAGCGCTGACATCAACTAATATTTCTGAATACACAGAAATATGATCAAATCTTATCAACAATCTTATATTCGGTTCTACGTAAGTGATTGTTTATATAAGGTCGGTCATTTTAAACTATAAAATGATTCAACAATTCAATATGTAAATAGTAAATTGTTGTGCTATGCTATGGAGGACACCTGGTGGGTACCAAAGGCACGAGAAATCCAGAACCTGGCAGATTGCAATAATACTCAAGGCTTTTATGATGCCATAAAAGCATTGTACGGCCCCAGGAAGCGGGCGATTGACCCAGTCCGATCAGCTGATGGCGCCATGCTCTTAAAGGACCGCCACGAGATTATTGCCCGATGGGCAAATCATTTTGAGAGTCTCCTCAACCACATCAACCCTGTCGACCCACATATTATGGAAAATCTCCCAGACCTGCCACCAACCATACACCTGGACACCCCACCACTTTACTCAGAACTCCGGCAAGCCATTGCAGGGCTGAAGAACAACAAAAGTCCTGGACCCGATGGAATCCCTGCAGAGGTTTTCAAACACGGAGGATACATCCTCACTTGTCGCCTGCACCTCCTGATCCAAAACATCTGGGAACTTGGGACCCTCCCACAGGACTCGAAGGACGCTAACATCGTGGTCATTTTCAAACAGAAAGGAGACCGAGCAGTCTGCGACAACAGCCGCGGGATATCCCTTTTATCCATAGCAGGGAAAGTCCTGGCCAAGATCATGCTCAGCAGATTGGTTGAGTACATCTCGGAAACTGTGCTTCCGGAAACGCAGTGTGGCTTCCAGAAGACCAGATCCACGACAGACATGGTTTTTGTCTTGAGGCAGCTGATGGAGAAGAGCCGAGGACATCACAAAGACCTTTACGTTGCCTTCATCGACCTCAGCAAAGCTTTTGATACCATCAACCATGAACTGCTCTGGAAACAACTCTCCAAACTTGGGGTACCACCCTAGTTTCTCAGCATCTTAAAGGGATAGTTCACCCAAAAATGAAAATTAAGTCATTAATTACTCACCCTCATGCTGTACCAACCCTGTAAGACCTTCGTTCATCTTAGGAACACAAATGAAGATATTTTTTATTAAATCTGAGAGGTGGATCACTCCTCCATAGGCTTCCTAAGGGATTGAAACTTGACGGCCCAGAAAGTCATTGAAGAAAATGTTTAAATATGTAATGTGCCTACAGTGGCTAGATCTTAAGTTTATCGAGCTACGAGAATACTTTTTGAGCACAAAAAAACAAAATAAAATAGCGACTTTATTCAAGTATTCTCTTTGGGCCTGGAGATTTCACGTAGTGTTATTGTGCAACGCTTCTGGTTGAACGTCACACGCATCACACACATGACCAGCGTCGGCCAATAGTGAGCCTACGTGTGACGTATAACACAGAAGCGCTGCGCTGTTACACTACGTCAACAGCTTAGGAGAATGACACGGAAGAGAAGAGATGGTTGAATAAAGTCATTATTTCAGGGTTTTTTTTGTGTGCAAAAAATATTCTCGTCGCTTGATAAACTTAAGATTGAGCCACTGTAGCCATTTGGACTATTTTAACGATGTCTTTAATGACTTTTCGGGGCTGTCAGGTTTCAATCCCTTAGAAGCCTATGGAGGAGTGATCCAGCTCTCAGATTTAATCACAGATATCTTAATTTGTGTTCCGAAGATGAACAAAGGTCTTACGGGGTTGGTACAGCATGAGGGAGAGTAATTAATGACTTAATTTTCATTTTTGGGTGAACTATCCCTTTAAAGCAGCTGCATGACGGGATGCAAGCCAGAGTCCTTATGGGAGAACTCCAGTCAGAGTCTTTCGAGGTAAACGTTGGTTTTTGAAAACCATAACCTGAAGATCAGTACCAAGGTCGCTGTTTGCAATGCTGTATGTCTTGCCACTCTGCTTTATGGGGCAGAGTCATGGACCCCATATCACCAGCACATCATCATCTTAAAGGCCTTCCATATTCGCTGCCTGCAGAAGATCCTCAGTTTGTCCTGGGAAGATCGAATCCCCCATACAGTCATCCTCAGCAACACTGGCTCGATCTGTATGGAAGCAGCTGTGGCCAAAAAACATCTGCGCTGGATCGGGCACACCATACGTATGCCTGAACACCGCTTGCCCAGCCAAGTCCTCTAAAGTTAACTAATGGGTGCTAAGCGGTCTGCTGGAGGGCAAAAGCGGCACTTTAAGGACTACACCAGGGACATCCTAAAGCGAGCGAACATCCCCCTTACGCAGCTTGAATCTTTGCCTGTCGACAGATCTGCTTGGCAGGTCACCTGTGCCTCTGCAGTCTCTCAAAAACACCAAAACAACAAAGACCGACGATCCGAAAGGCGCATCAAGAGACACCAGTGGGCGGCTGGTACTCCCCTGGCATCTGGTTTCCCTTGCTCCATCTGCAGACGAGTGTGCGGCTCAAGGATCGGACTTAACGCCCACGAGAAGTGGCACCAGCGACAAGGACGCTGAACCCAACCCCCTTCCCACCCCCACCCCTGGAGCAAGCGTCATCATCGAACACGATGGACAGCTAAGAGAGAGTAAATTGTTGTGGCAAAAAACAATAATTAAACAAACAGCATCACAGCGTAAGAGACATCAGTATTCAAATCATATTTTAAAAGTATTTATTCTTGCAAGAAGTTCCCCGTCCACCACACAGTCCAGCTGCCGGTGGAGTGAGACAGGAGGGGTTTGCCAGCAGTCTTATAGTGTTCTTATCAAAGCTATCTCTTGTCACTCACTGGTTTAGACAAGAGAAAGAAAGGAACTTTATGGCTACCCCTAAGACCAGAGGGTGTTCTCACCTCTGAAGTCAGAGGTCTCTGGTCAGAGGTGACCAGACGTCCCGAAAAATTCGGGACAGTCCCAAAATCTAAGCTGTTGTCCCGAATCCCGAATCCGACCCTAATTGTCCCTGAAAATTATACTAAAGCAAAATCTTGAGTAGTTATTGTATGATAAAATATTAAAAACTGTCCCTGGACGTTGAGTCGGCCCCCGCCGGCGGCTCATTTTCTGTTTCTTTTTTGAAGTTCTACAAGATGTAGGCGCGAATTTAGATACATTGATAAGCAAATTTTCATTCATTCATTTCGTTGACATGGCTGGTGTACGTGTACCGGAACCCCAACACGCCGTTTTTAGTGAGACTAATGACTAATGACAGACTAAAGACTAATGACAGACTGTTGATCTTTTAAAAAAAAAAAAATAGGTTTGAAATTTATTATATCTTTTATTATAGGCTTTGTAGCAGGGCTGCCAACTCTCACGCATTGAGCGTGAGACTCACGCATTTGACCCTTTTCACACGCTCTCACGCCACACATCCATTTTCTCACGCAGAGAAAAATCGCGGACAAAGAGGACACTGAGACCGACAGACAAGACAGAGAAGGTTACTTTTGATATGGAACAAATCCACAGCTGTCAGATTCTGTCAATATTTTTACGAGATTCACACAGTAAAACGTTTTGGCTCTTTGAAATGTGACAGATCGCAGTAGCGCGTCAGTTCAAACGGCACGTGATACAAGAGCCTACAACCCCCCCCCCCCCCCCCCACATAATAAACCCTTAGTTCTAAAATACGTGCAGTATAAATAATTTGTAAACTCTTCCGGTTATTACCCCTTTTATTACGGGTTTTCAGGAACAAACAGTTTGCAGGCACTCAAGGTTTATTAATAACAAACGGGAACACAAAACCCAACGAGGGGGGAAAAACAGCACAGACAAAGCAAAAGACTAACAACACTAGACTAAGACATAAAACTTAACAGAAACAAAACAACTATTACAAGAAAACCTCTTTGTTTAGACAGAACTCAGACAGGGTACTCACAGTAAAATGTTTTACCGTGTAAGAACAATGAACCAGCACAGGCCAGCAAACACAAGGGGATAAAATAGGGAGAAACAGATAACAACCACAGGTGACACTGATCAGGTAACACAGTCTCATCCCAAGAAGTCATATAACTGACGTCTTGGGACGTGTTTTGACCATACGTCAATATCCGCCTTTTTAGGGTACCCTTAAACGTCGGTTATAGACGATCCTGGGACGTCATACAACTGACGTTTTACCTTTAACGTCAGTTAGGTGACGGGGTAGGTTTAGGGGTAGGTTTAGGTCTGGGGTAGAGTTAGGATCCGATAACGTCATCTAACCGACGTTTAAGGGTACCCTAAAAAGGCGGATATTGACGTATGGTCAAAACACGTCCCAAGACGTCAGTTATATGACAGTAGTATTAACATAGACCATGTGTCAAAAACGGTGATTTATGACTTTGATTTATGGTTCTGAGGTTCCCCTGTCTCTGATTTATGATGGGTCGCTGCCAGGCTCCGTTATGTCTAGGCTGCGCGACGCCATGTGACATCCTCCTGCGTTGACATCCTGGGTCAGAGGTGTAAAAGAAAGGTGTCTGACCCTTGGCCTTCCGGGTTTATTGGCCGTCTACCTGCGCGAGATGTTATGTCGTTGTGTATTCTGTCTGCTGGGGAGGCCCGTTTTCACACTTCGCCAAAACCTGTGTGTATAAATGTGTGTTGAACGCGAGCGCAGTCACTGGAGCGTACTAGTGTGTCGTGTCTCGTGTCAAGCATCGCCGCTGTTTATTCTCGTTCTCAAACTATTTTCCAAGCCGTATTGTGTTGTTGGAATCGTGAGTGCAAGAAGATGGAATCCTGTTCTAACAGTGAGTGTTTTTTATTATTTAGTAACATTGTAAAGAAACATTATTTTTGTTTACGAGCGTCGCTGTTCTATTGCTTACTTAAGGTTTTATCTGCCCACTTCAGATGGTGATAGTTTGAGTCTCTTCGATCTTGTTGAGGAGATTAATTTCCTAAATCAAGCCGGCGGTACGTATAATTATGTTTAAATGTTGCATACGTTGTGTGTGTGTGTGTGTGTGTGTGTGTGTGACGGATGATGTTTTTGTTTTGTTTTCGCCAGGAGGCGTGGTTAGACCTAGCACAACTGGAGCTACGCACAACGCTGTTGCCTCTTCACGAGCGATCACGGAAGCACTTGTGCCAGGTATTGTTAAATGTTGTTACACCCGTGTTTAAACAGCGTTGTGGCTGTGTGAAAATATCTTATCTTCTCTGGGTTTTTTTTTGTTTTTACCAGGGCCGAAACGCGTAACTATCAAGGCCTTAGTACACGGACCACAGCGAAGCAGCGAGTCGGATAACGTTGAAGTTATTCCCCTGGGTAAGTGCATTGTAATTTGGCTTTATCAAACAATGTTATGCTGCTATGGTTTGTTGATTTTGTTTTAAAACTTTAACACCTGTATTTACAGATGGTTTATCAAACGTTGTGAGCAATGTCGGTGTGTCTGAACGTGTGAATGATCCAGATAAGCCTAGTTTGAAGGGCATAGTGGCGAAACCGAAAAATAAGTTGAAACGTAAAGCTGCAGTGGTGTCCCATGCGGACGCAAAAGCTTCTGCTGATGGGTCATCGAGAGACGTACCACAGACATCTGTCCCAAAAAAGCCAAGACGATCAGCTGTTAAAAGTAAGTAATGAACAAAAGCTGATGGATTGTTTTCTGTTCACACTAAATCAGAAAGATAAATATTGTTTATTTGAATGTGATAGTGAGAGGTCGAATGTGTTTGTGGATGTATAATGTGCCAATACGCTAGTTTAGAACTGTTGTTATCATACATTAGCATTAGGCCTAATTGTTGGAAAAAAACACAAAACCTGCATATCTCTTAGAGTAGATGATTATTTATAATTTTAGGTGACACCATTGGAGAACTGTGTGTAAAAAAAAAAAAAAAAGTGTAGACATGATGATTTTAGGCTGCTGCGCCATTCCATATTAGCATGGTCTTGTTTGATTGTTTGTTTATATATATATATATATATATATATATATATATATATAGAGAGAGAGAGAATTTGACACTACGTATTGTTTTTAATGTTACATTAGTACCAGACTGATTTTTATTTTATTTTTTAGTCTTAGAAAATATAGTTAATATTAATATTACTGTTATCATTATAATATTAACAAACATTTGTACTAACTTTTTTTGTTTGCACCCTTTTCTACTTCTTAACAGAGGTGGTCGTAGTTCCCGATATAAATGATGTTCAGAGCTGGAGTGAGGGTCTGATACAATCGTGGGACGACTGCGTATTTACAAACGACCCTAAAGAAACACCGCAGTCTGTTCCAACCAGCGAACGGGTCGTGGTCGTGGAAGAATCCGACCCTGAACAGCTGCCTTCAAATCAGGAGGCTTACAAACAGGAATCACAACCCGTTATAGACAATCAGCACATAGCCGGACTGATACAGGACTCTGTCAAGACCGCATTGAATGCCTTCGAGGTACGTTTTGACAAACGCCTTAATGCCATTGAGAGACGTTTAGATGCTTATGAGTCAACACAACAACAACAGGGAATTTGGCTTAAACAATGCATAGCAGCGCAACGGTTGCATAGTGGTACTGTTCAAAAAGTAGCCAGAGAACAAGGCCTGACTACAGAATTGTTAAAGCAACTGGTGCTCATGCTTAAAAAGAAACTTGGGTGAGTTGACTACATTTTATATATATATATATATATATATATATTGCATACTATGTTTTTTTTTTTTGTTTTGTTTTTTTTCTTCAACATTTGTCACAGTTTTTCATTCTATCTTTTTACTGTATGGACACATGGTTTATTATCCATAGTTTTTAAGGTGTTGCTACATGTGATTTAAATAAATAATATAAAAAAGATCTGATTTAAAAATGCCTAAACGTTGTCGGGAGCCAGATGGTTTTGATCAGGGTCCGGTAGCTAGGTTTAGACGAAACGATGGTAGCGTGGTGCCCCTCGAACAGTGCAGTAACACAGAAACATTGGTCTATTTAATACAGACTGTGGAGGATATGAATAGGTCTGAGTCTTCAACTGATACGTTGGTAGAATTATTAAACATCGTGAGATCAATGTCCGATGAGGATCCTGACCCAAATAATGATTTTGAACATGTTGTAGATACCCAACAAGCAGGAGAGGTGTTAGAACCTCGTCCAGAACCAAATTCTGCATTTGATCATCTTGTGTCTTTTCACCAGTCAGGCGAGGGCCCAGGTACACAGACACATCGCACACTCAACCCTGAAGCGCCCAATATGGGTCTCACAGATAGAGATATAGAATCACTTGTAACAGTAGGTGGTGATGTTAGTGGGTACACGGTACTGCCACGAGCACGGTTCAATGGTCTGGAAGTCCACAGGCTTATAAATTTGCGAGAGATATCTTCGACAGATTTAGCAGCCTACACAGTGTTTTTACATGACACACTTTCTGAAATTGTGGAGTTTTCCAAACTGTTAGGCGGAGACGGGTGTTTAATCAGCATCACGTTGAGGGGGTCGAGTTTGACATCAGATGTTAGTACACTTTTGACGGGTAGCAATGGTTATAGTGTAGATCTATTTATAAACGACCTTGAAAAAATAATGCAGAGCAACTCTGACGTACAGTTTGATGAGAGATTGAATTTAAGACTGTCGATAGCGAGAAGTAAACACGGCGGTGTTTATCGAAAGATCCGTGATCTTGCCCACAATGAAGTGATTACCAAAAACAGACTTAATCTGTTCTGTCCCACGAACATTTCAAACAATCTTTGTTTTGCAATCTGTCTGGCACATTTCCTAAATCCACAGAAACCACATGTAGAGCTTGAGTCTGTAGCATCTTCAATACAGAAGTCAGCTGGCTATGGTGATCAATACAAGATAGCGTTTAATGACATCAGACGGTTTGAACAGATGCTGAGCGTTAAAATAGTTGTCTTCTATCGGTCTGATACGGGTGTTTTGGAGAAGTATACAAACACAGACGATCCGCATCCTAAAACAGTATTTTTGTACCTGCATGACAATCATTATTTTATGATTAAAAATCTACGTGCATTTATTGGCACCCCATACGTGTGTGAGTTCTGCCACCGAGGATTCACCTGTAGGAGAGATCACAGATGTCGGTACATCTGCGATGTCTGTAATGACCCGGAATGTCATAAACACCCCAAAAAGCCAAAACATTGCGGCGACTGCCTGCGCTACTGTAAGTCTGACTATTGTTTCGAGATGCATAAAAAACCACCTCGGGGTATGCAATACGCGCAGTGCGACGTGACTAAATATTGCGGTAAATGTAATAGACGTTACCATGTCAGCGGTACTAAACCCAAACCCCATAAATGCCCTGCAGATCGTTGTGTGCACTGTGGTGAGAGTTTGGTCACCGATGGTATGCATCAGTGTTTTATCCAACCAGTTAAGCCGGAGATGCCGAACGATCGTTACATTTTCTACGATTTTGAGACCCGTTATGAAAATGGTAAACACGTTGCCAATTTTGTATGCGCTATCACGTTTAATGGCGAGGAATTCGTGGCTGAAGGGACCGATTGTGTGGATCGTCTCGTTAAAAAATTCAGACAACCACGTTACCTTAATTACACATGGCTTGCCCACAATGCAGCAGGCTTTGACAATTTCATAATTTTGGAATTCTTTACTAAGATGGGGATTGCTCCTAAAATCACAATGCAAGGTTGCAGGCTAATCTTAATGTATGACACAGCTTTCAAGCAACGTTTTATTGATACATATTCCTTCATACCCATGCGTCTGGCCAAGACACCCGTTGCATTTAATCTGACTAATGCAGAGAAGGGGTATTTTCCGCACCACTTTAACCGCGTTGAAAATGACAACTACATAGGCCCGTACCCTGACAAGAAATTTTACGGGTATGCAACAATGTCGAACCAAGACAGGGCTGCGTTTGATGATTGGTACAATACCATATCTGACAAAGTGTTCGATTTTAAAAAAGAACTCGCGCTTTATGGTAAAAACGATGTCGTTTTGCTGAGGGAGGCATGCATGAAGTACCGCGACGAATTCATTTTGTGTACAGGCCTTGATCCATTTAATTACACCACTTTGGCAGCAACATGTATGGCCACATATAAAACACACTACATCCCAAAAGACACAATAGC
This sequence comes from Gila robusta, assembly GCA_030770095.1. NCBI lineage: Eukaryota > Metazoa > Chordata > Actinopteri > Cypriniformes > Leuciscidae > Gila > Gila robusta. The sequence continues at coordinate 1,837,526 of JAVALU010001940.1, read as the reverse complement.
TCTGACACGTAACAATGCGTACACCAACCAGAACAAAACATATTCGAACATTTCAATTGAATGGCTCGAATTCATCCGAAAATCACGGGGCATAGAAATTCAACATGCTTTAAACACCGGTGAGGCGTCATTTGGGAAATACTATGTGGATGGTTTCTACGACGATGGCTACGTGAAAAAAGCATTCGAATTTCTCGGGTGTTTCTTTCATGGTTGTGAACGATGTTATAACCCCAACGACCTAAACCCCTTATCAAAAGTGCCTTATGGCGTTTTGAGAAGACAATGCGACGACAAGATTGAAATTTTGGAGCGTGCGTACGGTCTTCAGGTCGAGGTGATTTGGGAATGTGCATGGACGCGTGCTAAACAGAGTGATGTTGCAGTTATGGATTTCATGTCCACTTACAAACACACTGAAAGATTGAAACCCCGTGAAGCTCTATTCGGCGGCCGAACGAACGCATTAAAACTGTATCACAAAGTTGCGGAGGGCGAGCGGATTAGGTATGTTGACTTTACATCACTATATCCCTACTGTCAGGCTCGAAAATGTTACCCGATTGGGCATCCGGAAATAATACACAAGGATTTTCAAAAACTTGAAGATTATTACGGACTCGTCAAGGCAACAGTCCTTCCACCACGGAAGTTGCTTCACCCCGTACTGCCTTATAGGACCGGGGGTAAGTTAATGTTCCCGCTTTGCCGCACGTGTGCTGAACAGCAGAACCAGACACACCCGTGTGTGCATACTAATGAGGAAAGATCAATTCATGGGTGCTGGGTTAGCATTGAACTGTTAAAAGCCGTTGAGAAGGGTTATGTAGTGACAAAAATCGATGAGGTCTGGCATTTTCCCCAACGCTCTGAAACATTGTTTTGTGATTATGTTAAAACATTTTTACAGTTCAAACAGGAAAGTTCAGGTTTTCCAAAAGACGTTGTGACCGACGCCGACAAAGAATCGTATGTTAGAGATTACTTTGAGAAAGAAGGGATTAAGCTGAATCTGGACAAGATTGAGTTTAATGCTGCACGTAGATCCATCATGAAGCTACTGCTTAACTCTTTGTGGGGGAGGTTCAGTATGCGCGAGGAGTTACCGACAACCGAAATACTAACAGACCCCGAACAGTTTGCCCGATACATTTTTGGCACTGAGTATGACCTCAAGCATTTCTCATTTGTGTCAGACACTGTTGCAATCGTTCAGTGGGCTTACGCAAATGGGAAAGGGACCCAGACTCGTGACATTAACGTCTTTCTCGGGGCTTTTACAACGGCCCACGCGCGGTTAGAACTTTATGATCTTATGGACAGGTTGGGTGATAGACTGCTTTATTGCGACACAGATAGTGTTGTGTTCACGTCTAAAGAGGGTGAATATGAGCCCCCACTGGGGCCATATCTTGGTGACCTTACTGATGAAGTTGGGGATGGAGACCATATTGTGGAATTTTCGGCAAGTGGTCCGAAAAGTTACGGGTACAGAACTGCTAAGGGTAAGGTCTGTATGAAGGCCAAAGGCATCACACTGAATGCTGTAAACTCCGAGACCATTAGGTTAGACACATTAATTGGGCTTGTCGATCAATATGTGAGGGGGCGGGGTGACAGTAATCACATTCTCGCGTACACCGACAGTATAGTGAGGAACAAAAAGCAGTTCACATTGCACAACAAGTCAGTTGTGAAAAAATTTAAAGTCGTATACAACAAGCGTGTACTGCTACCCGACCTAACTACGCTACCATATGGCTACTGACAACGTTTTTGGGCACCGGGGTGTGGTAGACCCGGATGGTTTTGATTTTAGATTACAACATCCTTTTTCATGTGTGTTAAGCGGTCCTTCTAGCTCAGGAAAAACATTTTTTGTAAAAAAGTTGTTGGAAAATGCTAAAAGTGTAATTTCTAAAAAAATTGAAAACATTGTGTACATTTATGACTGCTGGCAACCTATGTATGATGAATTGTTGAAACTGTATGATATTAAATTTATTGAAGGTATACCGCAGACTCTGAATGATGATCGCTTGTTTCCCACCAACAAGACCAATTTTGTGATATTGGATGATGTTATGAAAGATGCTAGCAGCAATTCAGAAGTTGAACGTTTGTTTACCAACTATGTGCACCATAGAAGCCTGAGTGCAATATATATCGTACAAAACTTATTTTTTCAAGGTAAATCCAGTAGGACTATCAGTTTGAACACTAATTATTTGGTATTGTTTAAAAACCCTAGAGACAATACCCAAATTAATGTCTTAGCGCGGCAGATGTACCCCAGGAACACAAAATACTTTATGGAGTGTTATGAAAATGCTACCAGCACCCCTTTCGGGTATCTATTGATTGACTTTAAAGCGAAAACACCAGAACAGTACCGTCTCAGAACAGATATTCTGTCACAACATCCAGTTGTGTACATTCAGAAAAGAAAACATTGACAGAGAGATTTGAAAATGTCTGCAAGACTTTTAAGAAACCTACCTCTTTTAAAATTGTTATTAAAAGCAACGCCTAAACAAAGACGCGTTATTTTAGAGGCGGCTGCAGACGAGCTCATTGTGACATTGTGTGAAGTAGCTCTTAACGTAGTCCACGGTAATATTCCGCTAACACCACAGCAATATCAGAAACTGAAGAGAAGAAGAAGTGAGATCAAAATTGTTGCAGATAAAAAGGTTGGAGTTAGACGTAAAAGACGGTTAATCAACCAACAAGGAGGATTTCTACTACCTTTGCTAAGTGCGGCAATCCCGTTTATAACCAGTTTGGTTACATCTAAATAAGTTTGGTGATGGAGTATGCCGAGAAGATGTTTTTAGTACCGCAACACCAGTTGGATAAGCTGAAATCCTCTAACACCCGTGAGTCTATACAACAGGTTGTGGAGAATGACCTGGACATGACTATAAGAAATATTTTGCACAGGTCTGATCTGGATCACCATGAAAAAGCTAAGATGTACACAGGTGTTTTGCAGCGGTTTTTAACACTCACTAGACAAGGGGATAGAGAATCCGGTACATTAACATTAAGGCTACCACAGCCTAGTAATGTTGAAAAAGAAGACCCACCCACACCAGGCCATGTGCGTGCCCATGACGATTTAGGTGATTTTGCAGATGAGATTTTAAAAAATATTCCACAGAGGAGTGTGAAAAATGTTCGTTACATTTTAGATAAAATGTCTAAAACTAAAGATGTTACTTCATGGACTGAGTCGGGAGAGTTTGTGTTTAAAGGCAGAACAATCCCTGGTTCACACATGCTTGACTTAGTTAAAAACGTCACGGCACCACAAAAGATTGATGACGAGCGGAGACCTGGCGGGTGGCGTGAATTTCTGGAGGCTTTTGCTAGTTTAAATTTGCCATACTCTGTGGTACCAAACCACAATGTCAGACATGCAATTAACTCTTTCAAAACCAAATCGACCACGTCTATAACAGGATCATCTAAGAGGAGTAAGAAACAGAAAGACCCGAGTCGGTGGTTAAGTTTTTAAACTAACAGTTTGTATGTATTGTGTTCTCAATTTCTCTCTTTTTTTTTTTTTTTGAGAACTTATGATGTGATGTATGTGTAATAAAAGTGGGGATAAAGAAACAAAATTCCGTTCTTTAGTTGTTTTTATTAAAATATTAAGCATGAGACATGAACATTTCACCCATTTGTACACACTGAACACATTTGAAAACATTTTCACTACATGGTGCTTGTTTTAGTTTTCTCACAAATGCTGACACCTTTTTGTCATTTTTAATAAAATCGTTGGTATACAATTTCATCACATAATCATAATCAAATCCCTTTGCCATGTGGTAGAGAAAGAACACACAATGTTGTCCACATGTATCTGATGAAAAATCTTGGACTTGCACAGTTGAATGTAGTACTTGACTAGAGTTGAGCTTTAAAAAGTTTTTGATAATCGGCGGAAAACCACGATAATCTGGTTTATTACCGAAGCTGTCGAAAAAACATCCTACACCATCCTCATTTATGTAGATAGCCAACCAGTGTTCCCCTGGGAGTCCTGAAGGATGTGTATTGATCAAAACCATTGCTGGTAGTTTTCTTAAAGGGGTTTTTGGTAGGTAGTCACATGGTAGAACTCCGAGAAAATAAGTATCGCATGAAACCTTATCCATGACGGCCGTAAGCTGTATAGTGTTCATTTGAATGTATTAGTAGTAATCAACCAGGACCTGTCGGCGATTTGACACTTCAATCAAACTATCAAACAATGCATAAACAATTAAGTTAATCGTACGTGGTAGCGGCTGTCTAAAACGGGCTTCTAGTCTAATATTGCCACTTTTGATAAGCGATACGTGCTGGCTACACTCCTGATCCGGTGTGAAATTGAACGCATAGAGTGTATAGCCGTGCAGAAAATCCTCTCTATCGATACATAGAGGTTGGTTTTTAAGATGCCTTCCAGAAGCCAGCGCTAGCTGGTAAAACTCCCGCACTGCAGAACCATTTTCATATTCAGGTTGCAGGGGCTTCGCTGGGTACTGTTGCCCATCCAGATAAATGGCCAGAAATTCTAAATCATAGTTTTTAAACGCAAATGGGTTTTTATTATAGGCACCCACAAATGCATCATTATCAACCATAGCTAGAACCAGAGATTTTGGCAGAGTTCCTAAGAACAAGTTTTCTTGATTGCAGACACGTGAGCCTGCAGGTATTGAGAAGTTTTTCAGACACACTCTGTCGATGGGGTATTTGGCTGTGGTTGAGAGTAGAGCTTGTGCATGCCCCAGTCTCACAGCTGGCGACACAGACACTTTTTTCACAAATAGCGACGCAGACAGGATGTTTAGTTTATAGGCTGTAGCGTTGCTCCTCATCAGGCAGAATTCATCCTTACCTCTAGTCATTCTAATTTTAAGATCTAATCCATTAAGTAATAGTTTTTCCTGAAAGAAGATGTCACTGTGAACAGGCGCGAGTAGTTCGACCACATTACTAGCGATGGTGAAGGCTGCTCTCTTTGTCAGCCCGCGATTTCCCCCAGCCGGTTCAGCCACATCCATATGGCCCGCAGTGTCCAGGTAAAAGAGCCCTGCTGAGAAAAGCGTTTCAAGGGCGTCTTTACCATAATTGGTAAGACATTCTATCATACAGCGGTATGGGTATGTGCTAGAACTCTGTGATATAAGCCGATCTCCAAGCGACACATCCACTTGTGAAAAAATTGTAGATCCAGGATAGTTCACAAGACCTACGGGATCTCCGTCTGCAATATCCGTCCCATCAGGATTAGTGATTTTGAGGCGCAAAAAAAGTAGTGTGCTGTTTAGATCTATGTAATCCTCCCCATTCCCCGCAATAAAAAATTCCAGCGGAGATGTGTCGGATATCGCTGATAGTGGTGGAACTTCTATATAAGTGTTTTTTTTCAATTGCTGTTTGAGTTAGTGGTACAGTAAACAGATCCAGTTCAGTCTTTAAACACTCTTCTGACATGTTGTGTAGTAACGCCATGATTTAAAATATTGTTTTAACAGAGCTCCTTGATCTTTTTGAAGCAGTACGCTTAGCTGTCTCCTTGCGCTTGCGTTTTACAACTGATGTTTTCTTGGGAGGTTGTTTTGTTTTCTTCTGCTTCTGGCCACTCCTCCGCACCCCTGGCGGCCTAGATGCTCTTTTGCGAGCCATTACCATTAGTCCGGATCCGTCTTGAGCATCATAGTTGTTGTTAAAAGATCTTGATAACGTATTACTAACAACGTCACTTAGTATGTTTTTTGCAGCTGATTTAAGATGCGGCTTGGCTATGCTAAATCCTCGTCTTAGTAGGGGTATAGCCATTCTAAAGAGCCCCCGAAAAATCCCCCCCAAACCGGCCCCATACATGACTCCACCTCCTGCATACCCGGGGAGCCCGCTGCCTGCCTGATTCTGGTAATAGGCAACGTAACGCATAGGGTCAACATTGTGATTGTTAAAATATGCCATTTTAAACAAAGTGTTTTACAGGCCTGAAGTGAAGTTTGATGCACACTTTCCCGTAAGAAAATGGGACGTACTGGTTCTGATCGTCCTTCACTTCTATAACAATATCTGTGATGACTGATTTGTTGATAGACGCGTAGTGGGGTTTGTCGTATCGAACACTGACTGTGCTATTGTTGTCCCCTGTTATTTGTACACACTCCAGGAGCGGTACAAAAGCATCACCCACTGATTGGTAACGGATAATGTCCGTGTAGATATAAAGAGTATAGAAACCACCGTGTATGTCCGACTGATGCATTGCATATGTTACAATATCCTTTTCATAATTAGTTTTTTCAGGGTTTGTTTTTTGCAGAATAGAATCTCCTATAGGGACGCCTGGTTTCAATCCTAAAATAATGGCTAGTTTTCCATGGAAGGTCATTGAAATGTTAGGTTTTGCTTTCAGAAATACTTTGTTTTTTACGCGGTCATAACCGAGTTCCCCATGAGGCGCTACTAAATCATTTATTACACTAACTAGAGATGGGACATTGTCGTAATACCCTGTTTTTATTGGTATGCGTAGTTTTGATAAGCTGGTCTTCTTCACATCTACACCATGGCGTAAGCTGTTAGTGTACTTTTCACCATCGGTCGTGGTGGGTCCAATGTTTATCTCGAAAACGGCGTCGTTGCTGTTAAAGGTGTACCAGCTTCTAGGATATTCAATTTGAACAAGCCCCACCTCCCATTCTCCTTTTATATTTATAGTGGTAGCCAGTCTTGTTCTATAATTAGAGATTTTATTATTAGGGTATACAGACTGCGAAGCGTTGCAGGGTAGTGTGACATAAAATCCACCCTCAGCCATGTCTGGTTTTTATACAACTGTATGCATCCTGTGTGTGTGGTTTGTATTTATGGCTTCTGTACATCAACTAATTCTTTCTGGTCGATCCATGACGCAAACTTCGCTGGCCATCCGAGCCACTGCACCAGCACTAATGTTTTGCGACCCTTCGTCTTCTTATCTAAAATTTTTTCAACTTTAAATGTCTTGTTTTTACTGACAAATATTTTTTGCAATTCTTCCGCATAAAAAACGCCGTCGATAACATCCCCGTCGTAATCACTCAATCTGTAAACAGGGGGTTCTCGTGGGATACACGCTGATATAGTAAAATACTCTTGTGTGTAGTTTTCCTCATACCCTTTTGCAAACGGTCCTCTGACTTTAGAAATTCGAACCACGTCACCAATCTTGTATTTAAATACGGGGTTAACACTATGAGGTCTGGTATCACCATATAGGTTATGCAGCACCACAGACTCGTTTTCTTTCCCCACATCAATCGGCCTCATCTTGATGCTTCTGTGATGGCTCGCATTATATCCTTGTGTAATGTCTTGAAGTATGTCGATGTAACGTTTGGAGTTTGTAGCAGTTAAATATCTCCACATTCTACCTTTTAAGGTTCTATTAAACCGCTCGACAACACATGCCTTTAATTCTGTGGCTGTTGCGAAATGGGCTATATTGTACTTTTTTGTTACATTTTGAAAATGTTTGTTGAAAAACTCCTTTCCTTTATCTGTCTGTAATTTCTGTGGTACGCGTCCCTCTTTCAGTATGGATTCAAAAGCTTTAGAGACCTCTACACCACTCTTGTTTTTTAAAGCCCTTGTCCATGCATATTTACTAAAGAGATCGATGCATGTCAGCAAAAAATGGTTGTTGTCATTTACCGGGGCATATGCGGACATGTCGACTAGATCGGCCTGGAACTCCATGTCGATACCGTAGACAAAAACCCGATTCCTTTTGTATTTTAGTGGGGCCGTTCTGTGTAGTGTATATGCATCCTCGCCAGCGAGCCAGTCTGAAACCTCTTTATCGGTTAAACGAACACCCGTTTCTTTTAAAACAGCTTCTTTTAAGCGTTTTTTCCCCCCTAAAGAACCAGGGTTAGAAGGTGTGTAATAAGCCTTTTTCATTTCTTCTGACATGTTTCCACTTCACGCTCCACAAAAAGAATAACACAGATGGTTTAAGTAATTTGGGTTTTTATTTCTTAAACAGTAAAAGAAAACAGAGGTATCATACAGCATCAATGTAGTGTAAAAAATGTATACACATCACAATGTTTTTTTCAAGAATGTAATCAACCAGGGTTTCAATAATTTCACAAACATCAGCCTGATTGTTTCTTGTCAATATGTCTACACATAGATCAGTCACATATGTACACAAGCACAATATATCAGCTATTCTAATACAGCTGCCGCATTCAGTCATCAGGTCTAAAATCTTTCTGATAGTCACACAAATTGGTTCACCAGCATTAACGCATAAACGCATCAAATCTGTCCATTCATTTGACACAGTTCTTACAACAGACATTTGTTTCATGAGGTTTGTAAAACGATTGGTATCTACAGCACATCTGTTTACAGTAACAGATACATTGGCACATTCATTAATAATCTTATACAACAAGCCGGTCATCTCACATCTAATACGTTGTTTAAGTAGACACTTTGCCAGACCTGTTGCAAAACACGTATTCCCCATGTCGGTGTCACAGTCACTCAACTTGGACAATACCTTTCCAGCTGTCCACAGCGTCATAGACAATTTGTTCGCTGCTGACGTCCACAACTTTCTCTCTGACTTCACGAAGCTTTTCCACAATGAAAACTTCGTCACGCAGTTCATGTAAAATAGCCTCCACTGAACCTTGAATCCTCTGGGGGTGAACCCTTAAACCACAACGGCTCAATGCTTGAGCAACGATGTGCTTAAGGTCCGGTTTCACCAGATTACGTGTCAGTTCCTCAAAGTAGGCGTCAAAGAAATAGGGACCCGGTTCAAACAGGCAGGAATGTCTAATCTGACTGGGGTGATCCACTTCACAACCCAAACAGATTTCTTTCAGCTTTTTGTTGATGACGTGTTCCAGAAGGACCACAACAGTCGCTTTTATGATTTTGAATCCGTCCGAGCGGATACAACTGTCTGTGTTGTCAATTCCAGCAAGGGCCGCAGCTCCAGCTATTGCACCAGTGTTGCCGTATGGTGTTGTAAGGAAGGTCATGTTGTGATATCCAAGATCCATGCAAAATTTATCCAACCAACTGTTGTCGCAAGTTTGTGGGTGGGGCTCCAGCGGCGTAGCATTGTCATCAGGCATCGCTGGGGGAGCCTCAGGGTTGTTGGTGTAGCAGTAGACTGTTGTAGATTCTTGAGACATGGTGAATGAATGTAGCAATTGTACCGATCTGCAGGCGTTTTTAATGGCTGTAATACGTGGGTGGGGTTAAGAGGCGGTCTTCAGCGTTGGTAACGCCCTGCTCAGGGTGAAACAATTTAATCTTTACAGAACTGTAACGGTCATACATGTCGCACCATCTAAACATCTTGTCGATGCATGTAAATACGTTGTCAAGCGCACGAACATCTTTCCACTGAAACAAAAATTTCATGTCGTAGCACGAGTGATGCTCAGATTCACGAACAGGCCACGCACGTTCGCAGAGCTTTGTCTTGTCGTTGCAGCAGAAAATATAAACACAATCGTCTGGTAACTTTTTACTATGGTCCCCGACCACACGAAATCTTGTGTCAGGAATTGAGCCATCCCACTCGGCTACGTACAACGGATCATCACCACAGTCGTTCAAATCTCTCCAAACGTTGTTGAAAAACAGAAACCAGTCCTTCTTGTGGAAAATCACACATGGGGTCTGTGATGTAAAATCATCTTCAACATCTCCTGTGTAGAGTTTCACAATACGCATCACCTTGTCAAACACATACCTCACCACACGACCACCAGACATTGAGAAATCCTGTTTCACAAGAGCCCTGTCTTCATGAAGAAATCTTGTCAAGCTAACATTTAGCTTTTTCCTTGGAGCAAAAGTTAGATCTTCTCTCATTTCAACAGCTCCTCTTGTCGGCGAAATACACATAACCTTTCTAGGGGTTTTAGGAGTTCTCGGAGTAGCCATTGTATCAGGAAAGTCGTAGAATGTCTTCTGTGTTCAACAGTGTAACCCCTAACCTTATTTAAAACTGCAACAAAAGACGTGGGTAGTGACGTAGTTGTGAAAAAGGCACACCTCATACCATAAAAACTACAATGGCAAGTTGCGAGGTGTGAGTTCGTTAACCCAGTCGTAAAAACCAGTCAAAAATTTAACATCTGTTTGATCTGTTTGTTTGTTTTTTAAAAGCCCCCGGACATCGGCACGGAGGATGTCACATGGCGTCGCACAGCCTAGACATAACGGAGCCTGGCAGCGACCCATCATAAATCAGAGACAGGGGAACCTCAGAACCATAAATCAAAGTCATAAATCACCGTTTTTGACACATGGTCTATGTTAATACTACTTATGACGTCTTGGGATGAGACTGCGCTGGATCAGGCAATAATGACAAGACGAGGATAACAAGGGGGCGGGGTAAGAGAAGAGACAACACAAGCACACAGCCATGGGTCTGTCATGCAAACATGAGTCTGTCATGATCCTGCCTCAAGACTAGAGAACGAAAATGACAAGAGGGCAGAATCATGACACCTTTATTCCTAAACTTTTACATTTCCCGCTTATTGTTTCCATGGCGAACCGTCATGATCTTGATTTAAAATGTGAGATGGTCTGAACAGTTTAAATCTGACATTTATGTGACATCACTGAACATTGCAAATCCCGAATTTAGGACCATTTCACTCAAAAGGTTTATTCACCGTAGACGTGGTGATTAAAATATAAAAAAGCTCAATCAAAATATTTGACTCACCGTAGACAGCAAGACTGAAATTCTTGATCACACTGTTGATCTGGAGTCTATATTCTCCAGTATGTTCAGTTGTGGTGTTTGTGATGGTCAGAGATCCAGTTTGATCGTCCAGCTTCAGTCTGTCTCTGAATCTCCCATCAAGAACATCATCATATACAGTGATTCTGTCGGTCCATTTATTGATTTCTGCTATTAAAGTGTTTTCATATCCAAACCTCCACTGAATCACATCATCATCTTTCATTTCAGTGTCAGAGTTTAGAGAGACTGAATCTCCCTCCATCACTGACACTGACTTCACTTCATCATAATCATAATCATAATTATAATTATAATCATAATCATAATCATAATAATCACCAGACGCTCCTGAAGAACTGAGTTTTTCACAGATTAAAGCTTTAAATTAACTTGATGTTGGTTTTATGAAGCTTCACTAAAAATCATTTAAATGTGAAGTGATTCATATTCTGCTGCAGTTCAAAGACAAAAGATGATAAATGAAAATTAAAACTAGTTAAAGGGTTTTATAAGTGACTTTAATCTCAAATAATTATTTGATTATAATATTAATAATATATCTCAGTAAAATCACACATTATTTGTTTCTATATGAGAATAACAGTGAATGTTAATCTATTCTGACTATTTTAACCAGTAATTTATCACATCAGAACAGAAACAACTGAAACTAGAAAAACACATTTAAAACTCACCATCCAGACGCCAGAAACACAAACAGAGCAAAACTAATTTGAGAAACATTTTCTTCATCGGTTTACTGAAAAGCCCACGATAGTAACTCTTAATGTCTGAAACACTCAGATTGACCTGAAAGACTGAACTGAGATATTTATCTGGTTGTGTGTGAATCCTCTAACCTCTAATCCTTTAACCTCACCAACATCAACACGCTTTTGCTGATCTGACATTTTCAAATGAATTCTGGCCCTGAATCAAAACTAAAAGACTTTGAAGCTCCCTGCTTTCTTCTCGCCAGGTAAGTCAATGTTACGGTCTAAATTACAAGATTTTTTTTCATTGCTTGGTGGTTGTGTAATTCATTATATAGGCAGCATAACAGTAGAACATGTAGAGTTAAACTCGATGAAGGGCTATTGGAAGACATGTTGTCAGCTTCTTGGTGCATAACGGCTACCGTAGTTGCAACACGCATTTCAAAAAGCGAGGCGCTGTAGAGCACTATTCGTTTGAATGCAAAATACAATTTCACTGCTAGATGGGTGAAATTCCTACACAGTGTACCTTTAAAACTCACCAACCAGACACCACAAACTAAACTAAACTAAGTTGAGAAAAATTTTCTTCATCGGTTCACTGAAAGCCCCTTGAAAGGAACCCTTAAATGAAGTTCCTAAACGTAAGTTAGGGAGGAGTGAGCCAATCAATCTTTCAATCAACAGCCTGAGTATATAAGCAGCCGCTTACCTCTCCCTAGCATCAGCTGTTCCAGTATTGCCGCACGGAATAATGTCCGACATCCCGGAAATCCAGCTCTTTCCTTCAGACGACGAACTGACAAGCCTTCCTGGGACACAGCCAGTCACACCCCGCGTGAGATCGAATCTTACGGATCATCTTCATGAGCGTTCTGATCGAGAAATCCAGCGCTCATATAAACCACGTTCCAAAGGCAACACTCTCCTCCATCTTCAAGATTGCCAATTTTAACCGAGCCTCGTCCATCTTCTCTCCATTCTTCCGCTGCTAATACACCGATTCCACCCATTTCAAAATGTTCAGTCAACAGCCTACGTCAAGTCCTCCAGCTCCGGAATCCATTTCTCCTGCAGATCATCAAAAGCTCAACTCTACGATCTTTTCATCAGTTCTTACAGTTTCAGCATTCCATCAAACACTTCAACATCTTATAAAAGCAAGACTCACACCTCTTCTACCTCCGTTTCTCTCCCGGTTCTGTGTTCTGAACCCACACAATCCCAACGCGCCGATCCAAAGGCCACCGGCGCCGCAACGGCTCGCACTTCCTTGTCCGCCGGTATTTCCACCGGGCCAGCAACAGCGGCCGCAAAAACAGTTCCGATTCTTCTCCAGCTCTCACAAACTTCATGCAGTCAGCCCCACTCCCCAGGCAATAACCAAACTCACAAACACATTCCTCCGCACTTCCCTCTGCTTCTCCAGTTCTCTCTAAACTTTTTTATAATAACCCGTGTGCCAGGTCACCCTCACACACAGTTACATTTCTCTCACCCTCAAAACAACCTACTCAAAGAGCGGATCCTAGCACGAGGTTGCCTTCGCTAGCCATCTTCCCTCTTTCCTTCCATTCAAATTCGCCTCATTCCTTTTTTCCCCTTCTATCTTCCAATTGTCTCCTAATATTCTTTCCAGTTCACATCAGAGCGTGAGGTTGCCTCAGCAAAGGATTTCTACACTTTTTTTTTTCTTTCCCACAAACCCTCCCCTTCCTCTCACTTCAGGCCATGCCAGCCATCTTGGACACCAGCAGTGTTGGGGAGTAACGGAATACATGTACCGGCGTTACGTATTCAGAATACAAATTATGAGTAGGCCCATCTGTATTCCGTTACAGTTACAATTTAAATAGTTGGTATTTAGAATACAGTTACATTGTTGAAATCAATGGATTACATTACGATACTTCTGTTTCACGAGTTTAGTCACTCTCTAAACAATTCAAAACGAAACCAAAACAAACTGCTTTCTGCTTATGTAATCCGTATGAAATGCGCATTTCTCTCTGGCGCGTTCACTAGCATAATGCAAAGATCGCGAGTCAGCATCGTCAACTTCATCTTTGCAGGCGACAGTGACACAGACAGAAAACACTTGTTTATTAATAAACAATTAAAATATATCCTTGCTATATTTGACATATTCATAATCAATACTTTTGCCGACTCTTTGTGACAGCTTTTAGGTGCTTTATTGGCAGCGCCATCCCTACAACGCGTCACCACCACATCACCATTCCGCATTCCAACACTTATAAAATGCAGTTCAATGCGGAAGTAATCCAAGTATTCAGAAAACGTTACTCAGATTTAGTAACTTAACGGAATACGTTACAAATTACATTTTGGGGCATGTATTCTGTAACGAAATACGTTTTGAAAGTATCCTTCCCAACACTGGAAACCAGTCAGTAATGGGACCCTCCGATCAACATTCATTTACTTTTCTCAACACTAACACTTGCTCCTCAGGTACATGGAAACACCTCCAGTCCCAGCCCATCTCCGTTCCCTAATTCTATCAGGTGCAACTATCGATCTTCCTTCTCTACTGACTTCCGTCCCTCTCAATGAATCCCACCGCTCGTTTGACTTAAATCGTTTATCTTACAAATTCCGTACAACCTTCAAAACGAGTTCTCACACTTGCAGAATTCTGCGTTGCTTTTGCCAGATACACAGAAGTAATTTGCACTTCATTTCCAGCCAGACGCAAGGAATTAAATGACTACCTCTCTATCATAGCAGAGCTCAGTCTCTCTTTCGGAGGTAGTAATTTTTATACATACCATAAGCTTTTTTCAGCTAAATGCGCCGCCCGCGTCATACACTGGCACCAGTGTCCTTACTGGGGAGCCTTGGACCTCGAACTATATAACAGAGTCTTCTTAGGCGTTCGAAGCCCTTGCGCCATCTGCAGGTCTATCATTCACTCTACTTCAGAATGTCCCCAAAACAACCCAGATCTTCCAACCCATCCAGCTCCTTTCCAAGAAAAATCCACTTCATATGTCCCTCAATCAAGGAATGACCGTAACCAGATTTTTACCTCAGTTTCAGGCAGACAAGTGTGCAACAGCTTTAATTCATCACGTTGCAACAGACAACGATGCCACTTCCTCCATGTCTGTAATTTCTGTGGCGGAGCTCACGCCCGTTCTATGTGCCCTGTGCGCCGCTCCTCAGCTAACTTTAACCGTCGACATTCTTAGCGTCTGCCTAACCACTCTCCGCTCAGGTCTTTTTCTCCTAACAAAACAAGAACCCTAGACGCCATGTTCAATTTGGCTTTCTTCCGATCATCAAATCAAAATGCTAGGTCGATGGTCGTCCCTCGCCTTCAAAATATACGTTCGTTCAGATCTGCATAACATTAGACAAGCACAGCAAACACTAGCATCCCTCTGAGTCTGGACCACTTCTCCCTACTATTTTGCATCTCCCCGCTTACCTAGCCCCGCAGGGCGTGCATTCATCTGGATGCAGTGAGAGCTCTCCCTTTTCAGATGTGCGTGACCTACCACTCCTGGAGTGGGGTCTCCCATCTGAATCGCCGTGTGGGCTCTTCCGTTCAGATGCATCATAGGCTCTCCCGTTCGACTCGCTGTGTGGGCTCTCCCGTTTTGATCGCTGAGTGAACTCCCTAATTATACATATGGGGGGGCTCTCTCCTCCGAAACGCAGCGGGAGCTCTCCCGGTCGAATCGCAGTATGAGCTTTCCGTTCAGGCGCCGTGGGGGCTCTCCCTTTCTGAATCGCTGTGTGATCCTTCATGTTTTTAACCAAGGAGGCTCTTCCGTTCGGATCGCAGTGTGGGCCCTCCTATCCGAAAAACAGGACTGGAGGTACCAAGGATCGTACGTCCCTCGAACGCGACGGGCCATTATGTCTTTCTGTGATCTCCGCCCCCTGCGTCAGAAGGATGGTAGTTCTGCTTTTCCTATGTATACCGTAGGCTCCCTCTTGCTGCGTAGGGAGTTTCGCTTCAGATACTGGTGGCCTGTTTGCCTTTAGGGACGAGGACCTTCTTCCCCGTTTGTGACATCTGGAGCCCATATGTTCTCTAACTCCATGGAGCTCCATGTCATGGATGTGGCAGGGCGTTCTCAGAGCTCGAGTTGAAGCTGCTTCATCGAGCTCCTCTCCAGTGGACCGCAAGCCAAATAAGTTTAACCTAATATCTTAAAGATTCTATGGGCAAACGAACTCGTTAAAATGTCTGAAAACACTTGCTATTAAACACGCCTGAACTGAGATATTTATCTGGTTGTGTGTGAATCCTCCCCCAACCTCAGTTAGTTTCCGCTCACACATCCGTCTCCTTTAACATCACCAACATCAACACGCTTTTGCTGATCTTACATTTTCAAATGAATTCTGGCCCTGAATCAAAACTAATAGTAGAAGAGTGAAATATTGGATTAGATATCTGTATTAACTGATGTATTATTTAGTGATGTGAGCTGTCAATCATATTTGACCTCTGACCTGTGACTCTTATTCAGTTTATTTCAGTGTAAAGATGTTTTGTGTGGAGTAGTGTTGGGCGATATGCTCCATTTTCATAGAAAAACAAAAACACAAAACACATCACACAGTGCTGTGAGCTGTCAATCATATTTGACCTCTGACTCTTATTTGACTGTTGATAGATTCACTTTATTTCAGTGTAAAGATGTTTTGTGTGGAGTGGAAGATTGTTAGAGGAGTTAAAGAAACGCTTCAGCCACAAAATACTGACACACACAGAGACGACAAACATCCAGCAGAAGCTGTTTACAGGGGTTAAAGTGAAAAATAATCCTGAGCCTGAACTTTTTTTGGGAGGGCACAGACGGATGGCACCATTGATTTTCAAGTGTTACGGCTGTATGTTAAATTGCATCTTTTTACGAATGAAGACCAGTATCACTGATATTTATATAGCTACTGATGTCTCGATGAAAATGATTTTTCTTCAAATTTTAAACATTAGGCTTCAAAAAATATAATTTTTTTTTATTTAAGTGAACTTTAAACAATCCTCACTTAAACCCATAATAAATGTCATATTTACCTGTTCATTTCCTGTCTAACAGGTATGAAATATACAGAAACTGAATAACTCTAATTCTCTCTGTCAGTAAAGTTAACCAAAGAACAAAGAGAACAGCGGCTGCTGTCACTTTAAGATCTGCCGTTGCTGACGGGAAGGATCTCACGCATCTCATTCTCTCACTACTATTTACTTTCATTTTAGATTTTATTTAACTCGTTTAAGACTGTTCTTTCAAGCACGAAAGAGAACGCAATACTGGCGTTCTATTATTACAGATAATAATCTGTGTGATACTGGCGAGCGTCTTTCTGTGCGTTGTGTGAGTGTGTGTGTGTGTGTGTGTGTGTGTGTGTCAGGAGGACATTCACTGACAACGCGTTCTCTTTTGTCTTGTCGTGCATGAACGGTTTAAAAGTATTTGCGTGAATAAGAGCATGATAAGAACGGATGCTGCATTAATTGTGTTAAATATTTTAACACATTAAAGCCGGACAAAATTAATCTCAAGCGTTAACGTTGACAGCACTGCTTGTCATACATTGCTGACAGAAAATTGACACAAACGGGATTTAGAAAAGTGTCTGTCCAGGAAATTACTATTTTTGCACAGCTTTGCATTACTAGCCCTAACACAGCTTCATCTCTCCCTCCTTATGCCGGCATGATGTATCCCGATCTTCAAGCAGAAGGAGCTGGAGGAAATATCATAATCACATCATATTCAGAGGAGAACTGGTTTCTCGATTGAGCCTGGTTTCTCCCAAGGGTTTCTTCTCTGTTTGGGTTTGGGTTTCTTGCCGCTGTCGCCTCTGGATAGTTAATTGGGGACACTTAATACTTGGCAATATTATTGACTTGAATGCACTGACAATATTGGATGTAAATTGAACTGATCTGGATGATGACATCACTGTTTTGCTTGAACTCATTTCACAATTGATTAAATTATCAAATTATCTGAACTGAATCAACACTGAACTGACTTCAGCTGAGCAATAGCACTGTTGTCTTTTTAAAGCTGCTTTAGAACAGAATTGAATTCTGTTTGCATCATTAGGGCCCGAGCACCGATGGTGTGAGGACCCTCTTGGAATTGCTCTGTTTATAAGGGCCCAAGCCTTGAAAAGGCGAAGGCCCTATTGTTTTCCTTAGGATTATTAGGGCCCAAGCCTTGAAAAGGCGAAGGCCCTATTGTTTTCCTTAGGAAAATTAGGAAAATTATTATTTTACTACCTTTTTGGCACTTTTGGGGCCCTTAACATGCTCAAACTCTTGAAACTTTGCACACGGGTCAGAACCCGCGGCCATCAGGGCCGGGCTGAAGCTGGTACCCGGGCGTGGCAGGGCGGCTCGACAGCGCCCCCTGGACTGGGATTCGAACACTTTTCCATAAGTCAAACACACTTGCATGTAATAATATGAAACTCGGTACACTTATAGATCTCATTGGGTTGAACAACTTTCGTGCTCTAAGTTTTACGACAGCCCAACAGGAAGCCGGCTATTATGGTTTGTTTGGAAACGCATACCCCTGAAATTCGATTTAATTCTCCTTGGGAATTGATCGGATTCCAACCAAACTCGGTCAGCATGAAGGGGAGGGAAGGGGAGGGAAGGGGAGGGAAGGGGAGGGGAGGGAAGGGGAGGGAAGGGGAGGGGAGGGGAGGGAAGGGGAGGGAAGGGGAGGGGAGGGGAGGGGAGGGGAGGGGGAGGGGAGGGGAGGGGAGGGGAGGGGAGGGGAAGGGGAGGGGAGGGAGGGAAGGGGAGGGGAGGGGAGGGAAGGGGAGGGAGGGAAGGGAAGGGGAGGGGAGGGAAGGGGAGGGAGGGAAGGGGAGGGGAGGGGAGGGAAGGGGAGGGGAGGGAAGGGGAGGGGAGGGGAGGGAAGGGGAGGGGAGGGAAGGGGAGGGAGGGAAGGGGAGGGGAGGGGAGGGAAGGGGAGGGGAGGGAAGGGGAGGGAGGGTTGATGTCTGTCTTTATGTGTGTGTGTGTGTGTGGCTGGCTGTATGATTTTTCCTGCATTAAAGGATAAAGAAATCTCTAAGTCCTTGTCTTTTTGCATAACAATTTTGTATTTTTTTTAATCAAACATTGTGCTTTTGTAAAATAAAGAAAATAAACAGGGTGTGTCTCTCTTTCTGTCTCTCCATCTCCGTTAACCTTTTTTCTGGAGCACGTCTCTAAACTTAAACAAAACTCAGCGAATACTATTCACCCAAGCATGAGCAATATATCTTTATGATCATTTAAGTTTGTACTATTAAAATATCTAATTCAAAACTAAAATAAATATTCTCTGTTTATGTAATCTATAAAAAAAGAGAGAGGTGTCAGCCGATCTCATTATCGTTCTTTCAGCTCATTATTCTGCTAATGTGACACGCCCACGGACAGCGCGCGTTATTCATAAGCAAATGATCTGAAGCGACACATGCAAGCGTGTCAACGCCCCTCATAAACGCGATAACACAACAAATTTAATCATCAGATTTATGTACCTTTTCTTCTTGCGAGGCTGTGACTGTGAGCAGTAATCCTGGGACATTTACCTCAGAACATGTGCTGGTTTATTTTCATTTTGAGGAGCGACCGATCTAGCCGAGAATTGTGAGTAGCCTAAGTTTTTTATTCTTGTGCTTTGTTCTAATGTCTGTAAATGCAAAAAGACTGTTTAAATTTGAATCACGTTTCTGTGTGTGAATGAATTAACGGCACAGATGGGCGCTGTTGTTTATGTTTAGCCTACTATGCTACAGATGAAATATGAAAGACAACATTTCGTAGTTTTGGATAGATTATAAAGTTTTTATTCTAAAATATCAAATAAGCTTTTGTCATCCAGTTTCTGCTCATATTTTAAATATATAATAGGCTATGTTCTGTCAAAAATAAACTCATCAACTAAGATGTTATTATAGTGTTTGTTCCAATGTAAGCTATATAAAAACTAATGAATCCTTAACTTTAAAATATGTATGATAATACTGTAGGATAATACTGAGGAATACTGTAGTAAGTTTTTTTCATTCTCAAGTGAATCGGGTTTCTGTGTGTGAATGAATGAACGGCAGAGATGCGCTGTTTACCACAACTCGCAAAAAGACAGTTTAAATTTGAATCACGTTTCTGTGTGTGAATGAATGATCCGCTTTTAGCAAACTATATTGCTATACTGAGATGAGTAAAAATCGACTGAAATATGTTGAAATAAAATGTATTTGTATAAGCAACGTATTAAACTGCAAATTATCATTTATATTTCTTATATAAATGAAAGACCTATGTTACAGACATATGAAAGACAACATTTCGTATAGTTTTGGATAGATTATACATTTTTCCTCTAAAATATTTGCCACCTCAAATAAGCTTTTGTTTGCCAATTTTTGCTCATATGTTAAATAGCCTATAGTATGTTTTGTCAAAAATAAAGTAATCAAATAATATGTTATTATGTGTTTGTTCCAATGTAGCCTAGGCTATATCCAAAGTAATGAATCCTTAACTTTGAAATATGTATGATAAAATGTATACTTTAGTTTTTACAAAGAAAGATTGCACTTGAATTGTTGTTGTAATTGTAACATTTTTAATAAAAAAATATATGTACAAGGTAGATGTAAACAAACTATTAAAAGTTAAATATAAGCCTTTTCTTTAAATAATTTTTATTGAGTTTTATTACTGACAAATTTGGGGAGAGGATACATACTCCAAAACTGAAAATACAGTATGATAATTAACTGCACAATTACTAGACATGGAAAAATATATTTAAAAAAATGAGATGCTTCCAACTGTGAACCAATTTGGTAGAATATATATATATACACACACATATGTATTGCTCTTGCATTCTTTCTTGTGGCTCAGTGACACACCTGAATGAATGGCTCATTCAGTATGCGGGCCCCATTGTCTCCTCAGGTGTGGACCACTAAATATGCATGATGGTGTTGAAATCGTTGACGCCCCTTGCGCATATTGCCTTTCCAAACAAAAAGTGTCTTACAAAATTTAAATCAATGTATTGTTTTATGTGAATGATTAGGCAGGATGATTTTCACATCATTTTGAAGAAAAAACTCTAGGCAACGACATCCATTAGTCAAAAGTCTTGTGGACACATATTTAGTATGTGTTTCGTGGCCTTATTTCAGAAACTTTATTTTTTATTTTTTTCAATAACCATGCATAGACAATATTCCCTCAAAAATACAAACATGTACATACATGTTGCTCACATATTATGGTAGCCCTGTTTGTGCTAAATAGAGTGTAATTACACCTTTGCCATTAATATGTTTATAAGCAACTAAAAAAAGCACAAATGTCAGAGCAGGTCAGAACACCTCAAGGTCCCAGAAAACACCTTAGACCCCAGAGGGTTAACGAACAAACATGATCCATCAGGAAACGCCATAGATCGCTGAATTTCACTGCACTTCATGAAGAGTTTTTCTTTTGCGTGAAGAAGCCGCTCGCCGGAGATGTGTTAAAAGATAGCGGAGTGCATTCATGATTATTAGGCTACCGGTATAATAATCATCCTGGCTCCGTGTCTGAGTGAGTAATTTAGCCTACTCTCTTACCTTTGTTCTTTGATTAACATTAGTGACACTTTAAGACCAGCTGCTGACAGAGACGCGATCTGACACGCGTCCCATTTTCTCACAAATCTCTACGTTAATTTAAGACTTTATTTAAATAATTTAATACTGCTCTTATGAGGACACTCGACAAAACGGACATTTTGGCATAATTTGTGTGTGTTATGGTTTGTTCAAGCCCAAAAGAGAACTCGATACTGACGCGCGTCTTTTCTGTGGGTCGCGCGTGCGTGCGTGCGTGCGTGCATGTGTGTGTGTGTGTGTGTTTGTGTGTGTGTGTGTGTAATAGGCAGGACTTATAGCGCGGTCTCTTTAGTCTTGTCGCGCTTAAAAGCATTCACATTAATAAGAGCGTGATCATACAACGCTAGTCAACGGGTGACGGATAGCCTACGGATAGCCTACTGCGTAATTGCGTTAAATATTTTAACGCTTTAAACATTTTTTTTTTGTTTTTTCACCGCAATGTCGCGGTGGGCAAGTGATGAAACCG
Source organism: Gila robusta (assembly GCA_030770095.1). Lineage (NCBI taxonomy): Eukaryota > Metazoa > Chordata > Actinopteri > Cypriniformes > Leuciscidae > Gila > Gila robusta. The sequence goes on along the minus strand of JAVALU010001940.1, from coordinate 1,815,874 downwards.
GTGTTGCGACTGAACACCGTGTAACACCGGTAACACCGACTACCGTAGCAAGCCTACTTGGTTGGGAATCCTTTTGCAGAAATGACTGCTTCAATGCGGCGTGGCATGGAGGCAATCAGCCTGTGGCACTGCTGAGGTGTTATGGAGGCCCAGGATGCTTCGATAGCGGCCTTAAGCTCATCCAGAGTGTTGGGTCTTGCGTCTCTCAACTTTCTCTTCACAATATCCCACAGATTCTCTATGGGGTTCAGGTCAGGAGAGTTGGCAGGCCAATTGAGCACAGTAATACCATGGTCAGTAAACCATTTACCAGTGGTTTTGGCACTGTGAGCAGGTGCCAGGTCGTGCTGAAAAATGAAATCTTCATCTCCATAAAGCTTTTCAGCAGATGGAAGCATGAAGTGCTCCAAAATCTCCTGATAGCTAGCTGCATTGACCCTGCCCTTGATAAAACACAGTGGACCAACACCAGCAGCTGACATGGCACCCCAGACCATCACTGACTGTGGGTACTTGACACTGGACTTCAGGCATTTTGGCATTTCCTTCTCCCCAGTCTTCCTCCAGACTCTGGCACCTTGATTTCCGAATGACATGCAAAATTTGCTTTCATCCGAAAAAAGTACTTTGGACCACTGAGCAACAGTCCAGTGCTGCTTCTCTGTAGCCCAGGTCAGGCGCTTTTGCCGCTGTTTCTGGTTCAAAAGTGGCTTGACCTGGGGAATGCGGCACCTGTAGCCCATTTCCTGCACACGCCTGTGCACGGTGGCTCTGGATGTTTCTACTCCAGACTCAGTCCACTGCTTCCGCAGGTCCCCCAAGGTCTGGAATCGGTCCTTCTCCACAATCTTCCTCAGGGTCCAGTCACCTATTTCTCGTTGTGCAGCGTTTTTTGCCACTCTTTTTCCTTCCCACAGACTTCCCACAGAGGTGCCTTGATACAGCAATCTGGGAACAGCCTATTTGTTCAGAAATTTCTTTCTGTGTCTTACCCTCTTGCTTGAGGGTGTCAATGATGGCCTTCTGGACAGCAGTCAGGTCGGCAGTCTTACCCATGATTGCGGTTTTGAGTAATGAAACAGGCTGGGAGTTTTTAAAAGCCTCAGGAATCATTTGCAGGTGTTTAGAGTTAATTAGTTGATTCAGATGATTAGGTTAATAGCTCGTTTAGAGACCCTTTTCATGATATGCTAATTTTTTGAGATAGGAATTTTGGGTTTTCATGAGCTGTATGCCAAAATCATCAGTATTAAAACAATAAAAGACCTGAAATATTTCAGTTGGTGTGCAATGAATCTAAAATATATGAAAGTTTAATTTTTATCATTACATTATGGAAAATAATGAACTTTTATCACAATATGCTAATTTTTTTAGAAGGACCTGTATGTGTATATTATGAGGCCCGACAGTGTCCGATCTTTCTTAATATATATTGGTTTCTGGATGGTTCTATGGGACCAGATTTCTTGAGCCGCAGTTGCAATCAATTACTTGGTGAGGCATTTTACATGGTGTCCCCACTGCGTATATGCGTATAGCTACACAATACGAAGTGACCTTTCTCGAAAGGGAACGTACTCGGATACTATCGTAACCTCAGTTCCCAGAGAGTTAGGGAACAAGTATTGCGTAGCCGGCCACACTGAGTAACATGGTAGTATGTCGCTTCAGTCGATGTAACCTGGTCGAATGGCAAATTTTCAGGGGCTATTATGGGCACTGGCCACGCCCCCTTGGCGGACTTTGACGTGTATGGCGTAATGCTAGTTCAGTGGCGCACACGCCATTGGATGTGTAGTTGCCGCAGCACAGCCAATGAGTTTTACATTTTAAGCTTCAGACTTTTGAGGAAAAGGAGTTTCCCCACTGCGTATATGTATACGCGTATATATACACAATACTTGTTCCCTAACTCTCATGGAACCGAGGTTACGATTGTAACCGCGTACATTTTTTAATATTAACTTGCAAGTACCGATAGTGTGCGGGAGTTCCTTATTTGCAGATTTGTCGACCTACCTATTTGGTCTTCTTTTCCTAAGCACCCATCACCTGCAGGTGTGAAATGGTGTTTGTTAATTGATATGACTAATTAGTTAAAATAACTAATTACCTTACTTTTTTTACATTAACAGCAGGTTTGGATTTAACTTTGTATATCAGATTGTTTTAAATGCTATACTTTTTATCATATTGGTACCTCTTGATGTTTCTTCCTCTTCTGCTTGAATGTCTTCATTCATCCTCATTTATCTTTATTCTCTCATGTTTTCCAGCTCGTCTGCCTGTTCCTGTCATAAGTGGAGACTGTTCATCATCATCATCATCATGTTCAGGTGTGTTCAGTGGTGAATGTGTGTGATGCGACAATCTCCTGGTATGCAGGAATGAGTGTATTGTCCAGCATCAGTGTGTGTGATCTCAGCATCAGTCTCTCTCTACCTCTGGAGGTGGAATATTAGGATAAAAACACCTACAGCTGTGTGCTGAACAATCCCATCAGCAACCAGACCACACATCTGGACATCAACACACTCTGTCACACATGTGCAGGTACAACAGCACTGCTGATATTAGTGTTTATTGACTGATCTGATGTCAGTTTGATGTGTTTATTCCTCAGACTCTGTCCACTGTTGTGGTCCTACTGAAGCTGTGATCCGATTGGTCCTCTCTGCTCTGGTGGGCGTGGCTACTGTCATCATTCTGGTTTATGACATCAGATCCAGAAGAGCTGAACCAGATCAAGCACATATTCACACATCAGGTGCATGATTGATGATGTCATTTCTCACAAACTGATTTATCATTTATAAATAATTATCAGATATATTAATGGCTTTATATGTTAAACTTTTTCAGGAAGTATTGAAATCTAAAGCAGAACACTGAACTTTAAAGGTCAAGTGTGTTTTGGTTCTTCTAGTGTTTTATTTATAATAAATACTGGTTATTATTTGAGCTTCTGCTTTCTTTCAGAGTCCGATTTTACAAAATCCAATCCAATATGTATGGCTTATATGGCAGAAACATAAAACAAATAAATAAAGAGACACACCGATCTCACTTTACTACTGTATATTTGCTGTATGTATTTTCTTGCTTTTATCAATAAAGTTTCTCACTCTGAGGTTAAAGAGTCTCTCCATGTTTTATTACATTTAATAATGTAACTTTTATTACAAAAAAAAAGACATTTTATTATTATATTGAGCGTCTCCTGGTGGGATCTGTGCACACGCCTGTGCACGGTGGCTCTGGATGTTTCTACTCCAGACTCAGTCCACTGCTTCCGCAGGTCCCCCAAGGTCTGGAATCGGTCCTTCTCCACAATCTTCCTCAGGGTCCGGTCACCTCTTCTCGTTGTGCAGCGTTTTTTGCCACACTTTTTCCTTCCCACAGACTTCCCACTGAGGTGCCTTGATACAGCACTCTGGGAACAGCCTATTTGTTCAGAAATTTCTTTCTGTGTCTTACCCTCTTGCTTGAGGGTGTCAATGATGGCCTTCTGGACATCAGTCAGGTCGGCAGTCTTACCCATGATTGCGGTTTTGAGTAATGAAACAGGCTGGGAGTTTTTAAAAGCCTCAGGAATCTTTTGCAGGTGTTTAGAGTTAATTAGTTGATTCAGATGATTGGGTTAATAGCTCGTTTAGAGAACCTTTTCATGATATGCTATTTTTTGAGATAGGAATTTTGGGTTTTCATGAGCTGTATGCCAAAATCATCAGTATTAAAACAATAAAAGACCTGAAATATTTCAGTTGGTGTGCAATGAATCTAAAATATATGAAAGTTTAATTTTTATCATTACATTATGGAAAATAATGAACTTTATCACAATATGCAAATTTTTTGAGAAGGACCTGTATGTATGTGTATATATATATATATTTTGCTTTAAACAGAAAATCATTTGTTAATCAAACGTTTAGCTGTCGCCCTTTATGATAGAACTATTGTGCTTTTTTTTTTTCACGGTTCTAACGGTGTATGGATTGACTACATTTTTCTACGTTTTTTTTTGTAGCAGTGAAAAAAAAAACTACCAACATTAGCTAGAAACAGTATTAAAGTAGTTGTAAAGAGTAGAGAAGAGAGCCGTGGAACTGCTCAGTTAGCTTCAGAGTCAGTAACGTTACTGGTAAATGCATTTACCTAACACACTGTAGCCCAATGTCAAAACGTTTTTATGTAATTATATTATTAGTATAATAATATACTAATAATATATATTACCCACGGCAATGGATCTATTATTAGGGGTGGCCCACCCCTAACAATAGATCCATTGCCACTGAGTAGCTGACGGATGTATTCCGTCAAAATGGCTGACACGCGGCTAGGGGTCACGTGACTGGGAGATCCCAATTGGATGTTGTGGTACTGCGTAATGTAAGCAGGCACCAGCTCACCGCACCCTTGCTTACAGAGAGACAGGTCTCAGGTGCATGTTGCCAGTGGGAGTCAGGCTCTGACCAGGGGTTGAGTTACCCTTTAAAAATATCAGCAGAGGAGCTGTGAAAGACTAACACAGTCTCATCCCAAGAAGTCATATAACTGACGTCTTGGGACGTGTTTTGACCATACGTCAATATCCGCCTTTTTAGGGTACCCTTAAACGTCGGTTATAGACGATCCTGGGACGTCATACAACTGACGCTTTACCTTTAACGTCAGTTATGTGACGGGGTAGGTTTAGGGGTAGGTTTAGGTCTGGGGTAGAGTTAGGATCCGATAACGTCATCTAACCGACGTTTAAGGGTACCCTTAAAAGGCGGATATTGACGTATGGTCAAAACACGTCCCAAGACGTCAGTTATATGACGTCTTGGGATGAGACTGCGCTGGAAAGACCAGACGAGACTCTCCTGTTCTTTATTCTGTTTTACAGGCATCAGTTAATCTGTCAGCCGGGTCTCCTGCAACATTATTAGTTAATTGTTCATTAATTGTACATTATTTTTTAAAGGGGTGGTTGATTGCGATTTCACTTTTTTCATTTTAAATAGTGTGTAATGTTGCTGTTGGTGCATGAACAGTATCTGCAAAGTTGCTGCGCTGAAAGTTCAACGTATGCAGAGATATCGTCTTTTAAAAATGAGGAAGTTTAATGCCTGCAAAAACGACTCGAATGGGACTACAACGAGATACTCCCGGGTTTTATACATAACTAACCCATAATCAACCCTCCCTCCGGAATATGCAAAAAAGGGGGCATGGCCATATTTCTGCGGCTTTGTCGAAGAGGAAGAGTTATAGTGGAGAGCAGTAGCCATGCCGTGGAAAGTGTTATTTTCACCCAGCTGTCAGGTCTTCTGTGTTCGGGCTTCCTACGGACGCTGTAGTTCGTCAACAATGGCTACAATTTATGTTTGATTATGTTCCAGAAAATTACAATCGTAATTTAGCTCTCTGTGCTGCGCATTTTACGGAAGACAGCTTCCAGAATCTCCACAAATTCAATGTCGGATTCAACAAGAAACTGTTACTAAAACATGAAGCAGTTCCAACTTTAAAACTAGAGGCAGCAGTTGTTGGGCCACAACCAGTAAGTAAGACTTAATAATTTTAAATATATTTGCATGTATAATTTTAGACGTAATGTTTTATTTTTTATCAAGAACGTAAACAAATGCCAGCGCTGGCTTTAGTAGCCACTTAGTTATGCTATTTCGTGTGTCTATGACAAACGCGTACAAACATTTTGGACCTGGCTGAATTTGTAATTATGTACTAATTTTGTAAATGTATTTTCCATGTATACTTTATGACGTAATTTTTCGATTTGATCAAGAACGCTGTTTGTAGCCAGTTAGTTTGATGCTATTTTGTGTGTATAAGACAAACGTGTATAAAGTAAAAAAAAATTATATGTAATCGCAACAGCAAACTTCAGCTGCTGTTATCAGATGTTTTCACGTTCTGTTGGCATTTTAACACAGTTGCCACATGTACACCTAAAGAAAACGATACACTGAGTAAACTAAGTTTTGTGAATAGATAAACGGTTGTTCATTATATCGATAAAACAATAACTTTAAAAAACGGTATTACTCAGTCATTTATTCAGTTATATTAAATATTTAATCAGGAGAAAACCGTATCTCAAAAGCTAACAAGCAGCAGTAGCATTTTCAAGTAACAGCATATCGAAATTCTTATATAATAATAGTAGAATAGAATAATAATAATGATTCAAAAATTTACCATTCAGAAACGTTTTGTAAGAGCCGTGTTTGGGGAGGTTCTGCTTGACTCTCTTCATTGCCGCTTTCAAGCTGATACGCAGTATTGACACCATTATTTACATTTGACCGGAGCACATGCAACTTTCGCCCGTAAAGGTAATAGGCGTGAAGTTTCCGGACTACGTGCGCTACACAGTTTAGCCAATTGCAACACACCGGCCCAACTAACCAATCTGAGCCCATTGCCTGTTTCTGAGGGAGTGGTTTCATAGAATCAGGAAGTCAACCGGTCGTTCAAATGACAGAGGAGAAAGCGGCTTACAATAAAGGTGAAATTTATGAAAAATAAGGCTTTAAAAAAATGAAAAACACGAAGACATTTTATATTGCACCCCATAAACACAATCATGCAAAGAAAAAAAGCAGTAAACCACCCCTTTAAAAAGATCGACAGTTCATCCAGCAGGAGGCGCTCAGTGTTTTTTTTTTTAGCCTTTTGGTTCACTAAAATCTTGGAATATTTTGACTCAATTGCTTGAATGTTTTTTTCTGAGCCTTGTTACCGTTAGTATACAGGATTATAGTGTACTTGTCATACTTGTATTTTAGGAAAACATTGATCCAGGCCTCTAAAGAGTTTCTTAAGAAGAGAAGACCAAGGTAAACTCACATGCATGTGTTTCAACTAGAGTTTCAAAAGTGTTATTTTGCCAGATTTGCCAAAATACCAAAGTCTGCAATCATAAAAACGAGAGATCTTGTTGTAAACTCAGATTTTCCAAACCCCAAATCTCTCTGGTAACAACTGCAAATTTATCTAAATGAACAATAACATTCACAGGTTACAGTGCTTTTTCTCATTAACATTCACTCATGAATTTGGTTTTAACAATGCAGGCAAACATTATAAATGCTATTCACTGGTTTTGGATCGTAAATGGACCCTTCAAAATGATTCATGTTTGTTTTATCTGTACAAAAATTGGTAACACTTTAGAATACGGTTCCTTCGTTAATGAATAACTACACAAGAACCAATGAGTAACACAATATTAACAATCTAGTAACTATTATTAACTAACAAGAAACTCTGATTAACGAACTAGTAAGTAATAGCGCACAGATGAAAGTGGTAGTTCACTATTAACTAATCAATAACTACTATTTTTTTAATGCTTCCCAGAGAACTACTGAAAAAGTTTATTAACAATCTAGTAACTACTATTAACTAAAAAGAAACTCTGATTAACGAATTAGGAAGTAATAGTGCACCTGTGACAAAAAGCTTGGCCCCCCTTGTGGCCCCCGTAAATGTGGAGTGTGAAATAATTTTTACAAAACTGTTTTTTGCTATCGTTGTATGCGTATTATTATTTTTATTATTCTATCTTTGTGGATTTGCTTGTTCACGTGACAATTCGCATCACATTCGCGGGAATCGCGGCAGAATAACGTCTGTCTCCTGCACGCGAGAGAGGAGAGAAGGAGAAAGCTGGTAAATGTCAGTTCAGTTGCAAGTTCATTCTTTATGTGCGTATGGGGTGTGCGATGTGTATTGTCTATTATGATATTGTAATCAATGTTTTAACTGTATACGAGGCATGTGAGCTGACATTTGTCTATCGTCCTTTCACTGCTGTGTGCGGTTGGTAGGCTATGTCCCCAAATTAGTTTGTCTTATATTTATATCATATTATGTTCTTATATTAGAATATCAAATCAGCAAGAGTGCCGTTTTCCCGTGCACAATTGCAACTGTGATATTGATGTTATACAACAGTTAAATTAACAATAAGTTAACATTGGGAGTTACTTTTTAGACACAATATTGTCAATATTGTTTGTTTTCCCTTTATTTCGCCGACTAGAATTTCAAAATGAAACCGTAGCAGAGTCTCAATGCAACAGACAGCGATGATTTATTGACTGAAATCCGCGTTTTGAAGGAATGAATCAGCTGTTTGAACAAATCGGTTGAATGAATGAATCCCTCAACTCACTTAAGACTGTGACTTGCCGCCCCCTACTGGCGGTTTTAGTTTCATATTTAAAGTACCCTTTAATTAAAACGTTAAAATTAGAAATCATTTCATATTTAAATATTGATTTAAAAAAAAAATCTCATAGCTTTATTTATGCAATTGTAAATATATTAATGCCGCTTCTGTGTCACCTCTGCACTGCAAAGATGGATTTTGATTGAATGAATTAATTTGACTGGTAACAGTGGTACTGTATAATTATTGTATAATTAAGTATTATTGTATAAATAAGTATAATTGCTGAATAATTTGAATGTTAGTATTTGACATAAAAGGTGATTTATAACTCTAAATAAGTTTAGAAAGAATGTCCATATATAGGTGAAAATGCCCCTGGAAATCAATTTAAGGTGGCAAATTAAATTAGTTAAAAATTAATTAAAAAATTAATTTCGGTCCCTGCTGTTAACTGGCCACTGCATAGAATATTTAAAAATATGAATATCTTTGTGAGTCTGCTGTCAACAACAGGCCTAAACCAGCCATGGCACCAGCACAAAAAAACAATCAGTAAAATATCATCAAATTATCAACAAAACATTGAAAATATTGATATATATTTTTGTCAATATTGCACACCCCTAATGTACGGTATGAATTTTGATTTCTTCAGGTCTTAAAAAGCCTTAAATTTGACTTTAAAAATTGTGCAGGAACCCTGTAAATGGTTAGACATATAGTTACCTAGCAAGTCAGTTATTTTCAGTAAATTAATTAATAAGCTTCTTGGTCCCCATTGCTTTTGCTCTATAGTTCTCACCAAAATGAAGAGAAAGAAGGACATCATATCAATCACAGTTACTGTGACTAATACTGAATATGTAATGCAAATGTAAAAATATAATGGAAATGCAAATACATTGTTGAATGATTATAAACATGGTACTTTGCCTGTTAATGCCTGCAGTGCAGTGCAGAAAATGATATGACAACAATAAGGTCTATATGTAACTGGCCCCTCTAACAGTATAACTGGCCCCAGCTTGGCCCCCCCAGTTGAAATGGTCTAGAACCGCCACTGCGCTTGGGTGACCTGGAGAAAAGAGCAGAAAATCCTGCAAGATCGGGAAAAAAAGTGCAGATTTTGGGGATGTGTGACGTTGCGAAATCTGCGCGCTTTACTTCCTCCAGAATGTAATCCTTTAGCATTGACAGCATGCAGTCTAATGGCTCGTTTTGTATGGTCTTTGAAAACGGTGGCTGTCTTAAGGTGCTCCTTTAGTACGCTGTCGAGTGAGGCGACGAAGTCCACCAGTCCCCTGAAAATGCCGGGATTATTGGGGATCAGTCTCGTCATGCCCACGCAAGGCCAGCTCAAAAGCCCCACAAAACTTCACACAGTCGATTATTTTGGATAAGATGTGCCGGTTTTTATCCACCTCCTCGCTGTGTTTCCTCACCGCAACCCTGTGGCCTTCGTCAAGCTGCGTAGCGATGTTAACTCTTCGCAATATAGCTAGCTTAACGGAATTATCCATGTGTACCTTGGTGTTCTTGTGTTTCGTTACCTTCTCAGACAGGTGCTTCATATCCCTCACTCCGGTAACCGTCCATGCTGGATCTGTCCCTGTAGTTTTAAAAAGAGATAGAGATGTGAGGTTGATCTGGGCCCAGCTCTTTCACAAGGAGTTTATTTGCTAAAGTTCTCCTCTCAAACGGATCTTGGAGAAGAGATTGTACCAAGTTAGAGTTGGATCTTGTGGGAGTAATTTTGTTCGCCATTATCATACAGTAAAAATGATGCCCTAAGACTCGTCCTGACTATAGTAATGACACACATGGGCGTTGACGCGCGTCGGGGCGCTAAAAGAATCGCCCATAGCTGATTAGATTTGAGCTCGCTGATTGGCTACAGTTTATGTCAAACATGTATATCTTAAATCAGCGATTGGCTTTCAACTGTGTTCTTTACAGTGAATTTTCTTGCTAAATTTCTCCCACATGTAAGATTGTTGTATCATAATAGTAGAATAAGTAACCCTTAGTTTTAAAATACTTACAGTATAAATAATTTGTTAATTCTTCTGGTTATTACCCCTTTATTCCTGAAACTTTACATGTTGTAGGTACACTATAATTACAGAAAGTTACACTGTAAATTGTTTTAAATACGCAGTATTTGCGGGCTGTATTATAAAATACTATTACTATCAGAGTTTAGAGTATATTTGCTGTATGTATTTGCTTGTCTTTATCAATAAGGTTTCTCACTCTGAGGTTCAAGAGTCTCTCCATGTTTTATTAAATTTATTATTTCGAGCGCCTCCTGGAGGAATACAGACTATATATATATTTGAAAGATTTCAGCAGTGTCGCATATAAAGCTTTACATTATCAAAATATTATTTAAAACATTTGTAAATGTTTACATTATTAATAGCTCATTCATTTTTTTTGTTCTTCTATCCACAATAATATACAAACATCTTCCTCCAATCTTCTCCTTTAACCTGAGATCACAGTGAAATACATAAACACAACATATGGGTGCTCCTTTTCAGGCAATGATAAAGTCTTTAAATCTCTAGTGTGATTTGTCTCTGTGGTCTCGTCTGAGGAGCAACTCCTCCATGTAGTGGCTCATCCTGAACTGACATGTTATCAGGAGTTATTTACTCAGTCTATAATGTTATCCAGTGATTGTGTTTGTTACTCAAGAAAGCCACTAGATGGCGCTGTGTTCAGTATTATGTGACGAACACTATGAAACGAGTAACGAAGAATAAAACCACATTGAAGTGTTTAGAGAAAATAAACAGACATGTTGAGACTGCACTGAGAAATATTTTATTCAAATCACTGAACAAAACATGATACCAGGAGTGAACTCAAACTAAAAACAGCTCACTGGATATTTTCTCTTTTTCAGACCATTCTCTGTAAGTCAAGTCACTTTTATTTATTAAGTTCAGTGATATTTCATTTTTGTTGTAAAAAAAGTATATAGCCGCTCTGGAGAAAACCATGTCATTGTCCATCTAAGTTAAGTTCTCATATAATGGTGTCAATGCAGGCAGATCAGTAATATTGTTGAATATCAAATTAAATGTCCCCTACTAAGCAAGACAATGGTGAAAAAGGCGACAGTGGCAAGGAACCAAATCAGTGACAGAATGGAGAAAAAAAAAAAACTTGGGAGAAACCAGGCTCAGTAGGAGGGCCAGTTCTCCTCTGGCCATCGAACGAACAGTGTATGATTATGATTCAGGCAGCATTACAAGTCAGAGGTCAGATTTGATTGGAACAATCAGAATATTATCCAGTTCATCTGGTTGAAGATCTGAGTCACGCCGGTATGGTCGAGTTTGTTGAGGATCAGTGTCGGCTGTCGTGTCGATGAGGCCTTCACAGGGGAGAGTCTAGTTCAGTGTTTCTCAACCTGTGGGTCGTGGATCATTCTATAGGGGGTCAGTTAGGCTATTGATTTATTTCCCGCCTTAGTGGGTCGTATGACTGGCATACAAAAAAAAGTGGGTCGCAGTAGGCAAAAGGTTGAGAAACACAGATTACAGTAAACCTCGGAATAAACAGAAAGACTAACATTAGCGTACATGCCATTCTTCTTATGATGTAACGAGTACATCTGGTGTTAAAGTAAGTGTTCCCGGTTCCAGCTGACCTAATTTATGCAGCCTAATAATCATTTAACTGATTTTAATAATAGAAATGTATAATGTTATATGTGTATGCCAGGTTAAAGAGATGTGTTTTTATTCCAGATTTAAACTGACAGAGTGTGTCTGCTTCCCGGACAATGTTAGGAAGACTATTCCAGAGTTTACAGAGCTAAATAGTATATTAAATATATATATATATAATTCAAATTGAAGGTGTTAATGCTTGCTTTGAGAACTAACATCCTGTCCATACCTCAGTATTCCAGCTTAGGCCAACTTCTGCCTCATATCCAAACATTTGCTCAAAACAGCATCTCATTACTGACTATCTTTGTCAACTCTGACGTCACAGTCTTTAGCAGCGTGTCTGAGCCGTGTGAGAAATTGTCTCACAGTGTTCCTCTCACTATTGCTGTGTTCACTCTCAACAAAGTGAGCATTTAGAGCGTCACATTAGGATCATAATCTTTAGCTGATGAATATTAATCATATGAAGATATCAGAGGACACTTTCATACACACAGTTATAGCAGGCGATCTGTTCCTGCTCCATAAAACCATTAAAGAAACTCTGAGATCAGTCTGAGAGGAGAAACAATCCAGACATTTGATAAGAAATTAAGAACAAACGTCCTGAAGAGAGTTACAGGAGAGAGCAGAGACAAACACTCTCAGGATCTCATGACAAGATCAAACTGTTGCTTTAAAATGTTTTTAACATGTCATGGGTCAGTTTATTTCTGTTGAAAATGATGTCATTGACTTACAGGAAGTTGAGGCCTGAGCTCAAAGTGTGAATGATCAAAGTGTGAATTAATCAGCATAAATAGAGTTAGATGTGCTAGACGGTCACATGCATTAACACTGAATAAATAGGCAGATATTTTAACTCATTGTAGAGTTTCACTTTACTACAGAGCAGCTTCATATCAGCGCGTCTGTCATTTTGTTACTGAATCAGTTTTGAAGAGTTTGTCTTTTCATATTTGTGGACTGAAACCGATGAAGATGTTTCTCCCTGTTTTGCTCTGTTTGTGGCGTCTGGTTGGTGAGTTTTAAATGTGTTTTTATGACTTCGGTTGTTTCAGTTCTGATGTGATAAATTACTGGTTAAATTAGTTTGAGAGGATCAACATTGTTATTCTCATATAGAAATAATTCAACTGTGATTTTACTGTCAGATCAAGTTTGAATTCAGCTCTAAACTCAGTTATTATGGATTGATTAAAATAATATAAATATGAAGCTCAGATAATCAACAGTATTAGTTTTAGTGTGACGTTAAACATTAAAGTAAAAGTGTCTTTTTTAGTTATTGTTCCATATATAAATATATTTCTCTTTTCATTCATCCTCTTTTGTCTTTGAATTACTGCAGAATATTAATAATTTCACATTTAAAGGGGTCATATAATGCCATTTTTGTACAAGTTAGTATGAATCTTTAGGGTCTAAATGAAAACTTTGTAATATACTTTTATTAAAAATTCTCATTAGTATTTTAAGAAAACACTCATTTTACCTGCTCAAAAACAGCTCTGTTTTCAGCACGCCGTTTAAGTGCATATGCCTTTAAATGATAATGAGCTTCGCTGACTCCGCCCCTCTGTTCTGTGGGCGCTTTGACACAACGCACGTGGAGTGTTGACTTGACAACAGTTGAGGGTTTATTATGGCAGCGGGATTCCCTCTGAGGACACATCTGTGCAACCGTATCAGTTTGAACTGGAGTCGGACCCGAAACAAGATGACGGCCCCGAAGAAGTTCGACAATTAAGGCTCGAACAGGACGTTTCTGAATGGTTGGTTAACAATGTCACTTTGATCTATTTTTGTATGTACTGGCAGGGTAACGTTAGAGTTGTGAGATACAAACGCTATGTGTTTAACGTTACTCATGTAAGTTATAGGTTAGTTCGTTGACAGATTTATGTTGAAAAACTTTTTTTTTTTTTTTGTAAATGTAGGCTTGTCAGTGATGCGTGACGTTATCTCAGTGTTAGGTACAACTATCGTGACTGAAACTGACATGAGGTCATGTCAGTAATGATTCTAGCAGTAGTTGAAGGATACCTAAGAATTTGTTGTATGTTTATGTTTAGTGCAGTACGAAAATGTTTTATGTTTTAAGAAAACTTTTAAGTACATCTATAGTATTGTAACTGCATTGATATTCCTGTTAATATTCCTGTTACGTTAACTGTAACACCTGCGTACACAGTTTTTAATAACACAATAACTATAACGCGTTTTTCATTATAAACGTGGGATTATGAATTATATTGAGAACGTCGTAACGTTACATAGAATACATGCCGTAATGCACCCTGAGTGTAAACATTAGCCACAATCATCGTGAAGCGTGCAAGGGATTTGCAAAGATTAATATAAAGGTTAATAAAACGTTACACTCACTTCTTCTGGAGGTCCAACAGGAACACGAATAGTTGGTACCGATTCCTTTTTCAGTAGCAGCTTCTTAGCAAAACCTGATTTATATTGACCCTCGCCTCGTTTAAAAAGCAGTCTGGTGAGAAATGATTTGCGCAAACATGAGCGCATTGACGTTGCTCGTCGGGAATATTCCCTTCATAAACAAAACTCAGCCACTGCGTCTTCAGCGGTTCGGATTTAGGAACATTAAAATGACTGCTGTGTTCCTTATTACACCCAAGAACAGAACACCACAATCGCTTACACGCCATTCTGCTCCAGTGTATCAACAATGACGAACTATGATTGACATCTCACGAGAGAGGGCGGGTCTGTGTTGAAACGCTGCTGTCAATCATCAATCGTGGGAGGGGCGTGCGAGCTTGTGACGTCACAGGCTCGAACGGCTCGATTTGAGGCAGGGGAAAACATATAAGGAGATTAAAACAAAACCACTGGATGGATTTTTATCATTATATGATGGCTGTGTACAGGCACTGCCAAGACACATTTCAGTACAATCAACTTGTAAAAGTGCATGTACCATTATATGACCCCTTTAAATGATTAAAAGTATTTTAGTGAAGCTTCATCAAACCAACATCAAGTGATTTTAAAGCTTTAATCTGTGAAAAACTCTGTTCTTCAGGAGGGGTTGCTGAGTCAGTGTTTGTTTATGAGGGAGATTTAGTCACTATAAACTCTGATCTTACTGAAATAAAGGATGATGATGTGATTCAGTGGAGGTTTGGAGATGAAAACACATTAATAGCTGAAATCAATAAACGGGCCGACAGATTCACTGTATATGATGATGTTCTTGATGGGAGATTCAGAGACAGACTGAAGCTGGACCATCAAACTGGATCTCTGACCATCACAAACACCACAATTGAACATGCTGGAGATTATAAACTACAGATCAACAGTGAGATCAAGAGTTTCGATGTCTATGTCTACGGTGAGTAAACCTTTTGAGTGATTCGGTCCCACATATGGGATTTGCAATGTTCAGTGATGTCACATAACTGTCAGATTTAAACTGTTCAGACAATTTGAACTGCGGCGCAAACAAACATAGCAGCGCCATCTCACAATTTAAATCAAGATCATGACGGTTCGCCCATACCTGTCAACATTTGGTTTTCAAAATCCGGGAGATTTGTACGCGTGGGGGCGTGGGGGCGTGGGGGCGTGGGGGGGGGGGTGGGGGGTGGGGGTTGGGGGGGGGGGGTTGGGGGGTTGGGGGTGGTGGTGTTTATATTTTTTTATTTGTAAATAGATGTTGCCCAATCTCAATGGTAAAGTGTTGCACAGCAACATTGCCCAAAACATCACCTGCCATCATGTCTATCGGCTCGCTTTCTGGTTAAACTTTCCGCGACTGCGCAACTGGGTTATAGGTTGCCAGGTTGAGGTGACAAACGGGTTGAAATTGTAAATGGTCTGTGGATTGTGTGAATATAATGCATTTAATACAATCTGGCAACTGGTCAACATTAGACAAACATATTGGTCCGATTATTCATAAAGGAGTTTAGGTAATGCAAATTATGGGAGTTTCCCGGGAAAAATAACAAACCGGGAGGGGTCCGGGAGATAGGGCTAAAAAATGGGAGAAACCCGGGAAAAATGGGAGCGTTGACAGGTATGGGTTCCCCATGGAAACAATAACGTTCTAAATTAATGTCGCCTTGAAAAAACTCACCCAGTCAGAATCACGTGTGAAAAGGTTAAATAGTCTATTGGTTTCACCTGATTTTAATGACAAAAATAAATTAAACTCCATTTTTTTGGAGGATATTATTAATTTCACATTTAAAGGATTAAAAGTATTTTAGTGATGTCACGTGATGGGTTGTAGAAAAGGAGCGAGGACTCAAGTGCGAAGAAGTGAACATTTATTAAAGATAGAAAATAAATAAAGACCACAAGGCAGGTAACAGGATAAACAGATCTTGGCAGGAACAAACACATGGAGATTAAATAGGGGAACAAACATAAGAGGGTAACGAGGCAGGCAGGTGGGGAAAATTAAACAATAACGAGATAACAAGATGGGCGGGGTTGACAATTGACAGGAGAGCACATGGCACAAGGAAATAACATGACAGCCATGTGCTCACAACAGACCAGACTAAACACAAACACATGACAAACCGGGAGTGTCAGAGCTCTGTCACTAAACCAAGAGAAAACAAAGACAAGGGTGACAGAACTGTGACACTACCCCCCCTCAAAGGGACGCCACCTGGCGTTCCCAAGGAGGGACACCAAAAACAAGACAGGAACATGAAAATACATGACCAAAGAACAACAACAGACAAGACAAGCAGATCAGAACACAGAAACCAAGAGGGGAGGAAGCGAGGGGAGCCTAAATGAAAGTCCATAGATTCCTAAGCAGCGACGAGGGAGGGACGGGAGGGTTGAGCCAGGGAGCCTCAGGCAGGTCAGGAGTCCTGGCTGAGGGCCAGGGTGGTGCAGGCTGAACAGTACACCAGGGCGGATCAGGCTGTGCAGTACACCAGGGCGGAGCAGGCTGAGCAGTACACCAGGGCAGAGCAGGCTGAGCAGTACACCAGGGCAGAGCAGGCTGTGCAGGACACCAGGGCGGAGCAGGCTGAGCAGTACACCAGGGCGGAGCAGGCTGTGCAGGACACCAGGGCGGAGCAGGCTGAGCAGTACACCAGGGCGGAGCAGGCTGAGCAGTACACCAGGGCGGAGCAGGCTGTGCAGGACACCAGGGCGGACCAGGCTGTGCAGGACTCCAGGGCGGAGCAGGCTGTGCAGGACACCAGGGCGGAGCAGGCTGTGCAGTACACCAGGGCGGAGCAGGCTGTGCAGGACACCAGGACGGAGCAGGCTGTGCAGGACACCAGGACGGAGCAGGCTGTGTAGGACACCAGGCCGGAGCAGGCTGTACAGGACACCAGGGCGGAGCAGGCTGAGCAGTACACCAGGGCGGAGCAGGCTGAGCAGTACACCAGAGCGGAGCAGGCTGTGCAGGACACCAGGGCGGAGCAGGCTGAGCAGGACACCAGGGTGGAGCAGGCTGTGCAGTACACCAGGGCGGAGCAGGCTGTGCAGGTCACCAGGGCGGAGCAGGCTGTGTAGGACACCAGGGCGGAGCAGGCTGTGTAGGACACCAGGGCGGAGCAGGCTGTGCAGGTCACCAGGGCGGAGCAGGCTGTGTAGGACACCAGGGCGGAGCAGGCTGTGCAGGACACCAGGGCAGGACACCAGGGCGGAGCAGGCTGTGCAGGTCACCAGGGCGGTGCAGGCTGTGTAGGACACCTGGGCGGAGCAGGCTGTGCAGGACACCAGGGCGGAGCAGGCTGTGTAGGACACCAGGGCAGAGCAGGCTGTGCAGGTCACCAGGGCGGAGCAGGCTGTGCAGGACACCAGGGCGGAGCAGGCTGTGCAGACCCTTCGGGCGGCCATGGTGGGGACGACCGTCCATCGGGCGGCCACGGCGGAGATGGCCCCTCGGGCGGCCACAGCTCGGAACAGACACCGGCTTGGGAACAGACAACGGCTCGGGAACAGACACCGGCTCGGGAACAGACACCGGAATGACCATCTTGTCTGGGAACACTGGCTCGTGGTGGCCATCCTGTCCGGAGACACTGGCATGGCTGACCTGATGCGAACAGTCTCTGGTTCGGCAGACGTGACGTGAGCAGATTCGGGCTTGACTGGTAGCATGGGTGGCGCCGGCAGGGCCAGGAGCTTGGGCGGCGCCGGCAGGGAAAAGCGCTGGAGTGGCGCTGGTAGGGCGAGGCGCTGGGGTGGTGCCGGCAAGGCAATGAGTATGGAGACGGTCTCTGGGCTGACAGCAGGCTTAGGAATGACCTCCGGGCCTTGTGGAATGCAGGAAGTCTTCCTCCTCTTCCTCAGTTTCCGAGAGTGAGAGGGCGCTGCAGCCTCTTCAGCTACCATTGGAGGTGCTGCCATCTCTTGAGCCACCACTGGGGGCGTGACAGAGAGAGTGGACAGCTCTGGGACAACTGAAGTCGGGTCCTCCCGGACCACCAGACTAGAGACCTCCGAAGACGGGTCCTCCCTGACCACCAGACTTGAGACCACCGAAGATGGGTCCTCCCGGACCACGAGACTTGAGACCACCGAAGTCGTGTCCTCCCGGACCACCGGACTTGAGACAACCAAAGACGGGCCCTCCCAAACCACCGAATCAGGGAAAGCAACAGGAGCCTTCCTCCTGCGCTTTTGAGGGTGCGGTGGTGTGGGAATAACCGCCTCTGGAGATGCTGCCGCCATAACTGCCACTGCTGGGGGAACTATAACTTCCTTGACTGGAGGATTCTCTTGACGATCAAGGTATTCTACGAATTTCTCAAACGTCAAAATTCAGCCCTCTCATTATCCCAAAGTCGATGGGCTCATCAAGGCCATAACTAAATAAGTCCTTAGTAGCCGCATCACCAAGTCCCAGTCCCTCTGCAGCAGCATTGAATCTCAAGGCAAACTCCCTCACGCTGGTCCCCTGTTGACGGAGGGAGGTCAAGTCTCTGAACTTCAATATACGTTCATATTGAGGGCATGAACCAGGAGAGGCCTGTGGCTTGCGCGAATCCTTCTTCCGCTGAATCCTCATGTGGCTGGTTCGTTCTGTCACGTGATGGGTTGTAGAAAAGGAGCGAGGACTCAAGTGCGAAGAAGTGAACATTTATTAAAGATAGAAAATAAATAAAGACTACAAACGAAAACTCCCCGTGGGGGAAAACAAGGCAGGTAACAGGATAAACAGATCTTGGCAGGAACACGAGGGAACATGGACAACGAACCAGCACAGGACTGCAAATACAGGGAGATTAAATAGGGTGTTGGAGCTACATTAGTTTGCTTTCAGTAGTGGTAATTTGTTAATTAAATTGTTTATTATTATGATTTTGTTTACATTAGTAATATATATATATATATATTTTGGTAATGTTCCTTTGTTTGTTTAGTTAATTGTTTTTATTTATATGTTTAGTCTTTATTTTTGGTTAGTTTAATAATTACAATGTTTGATTTAGACACCTGAGGGCAGTAGTGGGCACAGGTGAAGGTAAATATAGGTAGGAAGTAGGAGGTGACCTGTAGCACCTGGGCAATGGGCATATGTTTTTTTTTTACCAGCGTGAGAGATGCTATATTGTTTGCTCAGTTGGAACAAATAAACCAGCCACAAACCCTGAAACCAGCCTGGAATTGATTTTATGTCTTGCCTGCGTACATCACCTGCCCAGGGTGCTAGAAGTTGTCGTTTGAAGGTTTGATTTAAATTTAATTTCTTTTGTTTGTTGACAAAAGGCCACTACATAGGGGAACAAACATAAGAGGGTAACGAGGCAGGCAGGTGGGGAAAATTAAACAATAACGAGATAAGATGGGCGGGGTTTGACAATTGACAGGAGAGCACATGGCACAAGGAAATAACATGACAGCCATGTGCTCACAACAGACCAGACTAAACACAAACACATGATAAACCGGGAGTGTCAGAGCTCTGTCACTAAACCAAGAGAAAACACAGACAAGACAAGGGTGACAGAACTGTGACAAGTGAAGCTTCATCAAACCAACATCAAGTTATTTAAAGCTTTAATCTGTGAAAAACTCTGTTCTTCAGGAGCATTTGCTGAAGTGAAGTCAGTGTCAGTGATGGAGGGAGATTCAGTCTCTCTAATCTCTGGTCTTACTGAAATGAAGGATTTTGATGTGATTCTGTGGAGGTTTAGAAATGAAAACACATTAATAGCAGAAATCAATAAACGGGCCGACAGAATCACTGTATATGATGATGTTCTTGATGGGAGATTCAGAGACAGACTGAAGCTGGACAATCAAACTGGATCTCTGACCATCACAAACACCACAACTGAACATGCTGGAGATTATAAACTACTGATCAACAGTGAGATCAAGATTTTTGTTCTCTTTGTCATTGGTGAGTTAAATATTTGTTTCACTTGTTTTTTTTTTTATTCAGCACAGAGATACAATTATTAATCCAAACTCCATTTTGCTTCTGTTGTTTAATGATGATATTCATTTCAAATAAAAAAAAATCAAACTATTTACTTTTATAAACCATCAAGTGATCATCTTAATATGTGACGAACCCTGTTTCTCTGTGTGTGTGTGTGTGTGTGTGTGTGTGTGTGTGTGTGTGTGTGTGTGTGTGTGTGTGTGTGTTTGGTGATTCAGGACTGAAGTCAGTGATTAAGGAAGATTCTATTTATTTAATAGTATTAATCTCTGACAAGCCCTCTTTCTGTTTGTTCTCTGTGTGTTTGACAGATGAAGTGAAGTCAGTGTCAGTGATGGAGGGAGATTCAGTCTCTCTAAACTCTAGTCTTACTGAAATGAAGGATGATGATGTGATTCAGTGGAGGTTTAAAAACACATTAATAGCTGAAATCAATAAACGGGCCGACAGAATCACTGTATATGATGATGTTCTTGATGGGAAATTCAGAGACAGACTGAAGCTGGACAATCAAACTGGATCTCTGACCATCACAAACATCAGAACTGAACATACTGGAGATTATAAACTACTGAAGGTTTCAGGAGGAAGATTCTTCACATCACAAGCATTCAGAGTTTCTCTCTATGGTGAGTAGAGATCATTTGTCCTGTCTTTCAAATATTCTTATTCACTTTTTACATATTGAATTGTTGAATCGTTTATAGTTTGAGATGACAGACCGTATAAAAACTCGCTTGGAACCGAATATAAGATTGTTGATTAGAGTCGATCATATTTTTGTTTAATTCAAAAAATTAGTTGATGTCAGCGCTGTTATTAGTGTTTTTTTGACTGATCTGGGGGCTGTTCCATAAACCAAGATTAGAGTATAAGCCAGGCTTATTTCGGTTAGTCAGGCTTATTTTTGGTAGATTCGGTTTCATAAATCAAACTTAAAGTTCAAACTCAGTTACCCTGGCAACTTATGCTGGGAAACTAGCCTGGTCCAGGGCAGGCTAACTGTCAGGGTAAGCCTCAGTTGTTACACAGATCCTCAACACTGACCGACAAGAACACAATGATATTACCACTGACAGTCTCTAATACCATTATTGGACTTTATAAATACTCAGTATACAGAAAATCAACTTAAATAAGGCTACAATATAGACAATATAGACACATATATAAGGCGTTTTAAAGTTGTCCGTTTAGGACATGTCATTTTTGTAATAAAGACATTTTAATTAAGGAGTGCCTCGGTTATCAGATAATTCTTTCTCTACACTGTCTCTTATATATATATATATATTTTATGTACTTTATTATGTCTTTCAATTCAAACACATTTAACACAATTATACAAATGGACAGTTCCTTTAAAGACATCATATTTTCCCCCAATAAATATTCCTTATTTTTCCTTCTACTTTTTTTTCTTTTGTGATAATACCAACACATACATATAAATAAAACAATAAATAAATATTTAGAAAAATATAACATTCACATATATCAAACTCTTATAATGAATGACACATAATTCCTAATAGTTATTCAAGTAATATTATTTAAATATCAAATATTCAATATTAAATAAGTAAATAAATAAAATAACAAATAACTAGAAATAAAAGGGAAGGTTACATAAAAATGTAGTTAATGTAGGCCAATATATATTCCTTTATTTTATGGAATATTCTTTGATTTTAGAGTTGCACATATCTTTTCATAATGTATACATTTGTTCTTAATTTAATGTTATCCTCTATAATGTACTTTAGAAACTAAATCTAACCACTCATTTAAAACTGGGGATTCTTGCTTTCTCAAAAAAATTATTGCATAAAAAGCTGTAATTCTCAGCATTCTAAATAAGTATATATCATCTTTATAAAGTAGCATAGGTCCTATACCCAAAACTATATTTTGTATCTTTATATATTTAGTTTCTTAAAAAAAATCTTCCCTGAATTAGGCTACTTCTGTTCAATTTCTTTTTTTTATTAGAAGTATAAAATATATGTGTGTAATGGGCTAGAAGTTCACTGCAACTTATCCAACATCCTAAAGAGAAATTATTATAATTAGAAGATATTTCTAGTGTTATAAAATATCGCATATTAATTTTCCAAGCAAAATGTATATTTTAGTCAGAATTATTGCGCTCCTATTTGGCGCGCATGCGCGCATCAGCGCTCGTTCAATATGAAGATAAGCTGCAAAAAGGATACATTTGCACGACTTTCTAACATTTACAGATGGAGAATATAACTGTAAAATGTAATTTTTGCACTGAGGGGGGAAAAAAACATGTCACAAACGCATAAAACAGCACAAAATATACGGTGGTCGATTTGATCCACGATCGACCTCTAGGGCTGCTTCAGAAACGCGTGCACACGCAATTATCTAGACTAGATAAACCTGGATCAAATTAGTGAGATTGCGTGAACTTCAATTACCTTTTATGGAACCACTTTAGCCCCAACTTATTTGTTAGGCTCATTCAAGTCCGGTTTTGGAGTTTAATCCCCGCTTTTCTAAGCTTCATTTATGGAACAGCCCCCTGATCTCAGTTTGATGTGTTTATTCCTCAGACTCTGTCCACTGTTGTGGTCCTACTGAAGCTGTGATCCGATTGGTCCTCTCTGCTCTGGTGGGCGTGGCTACTGTCATCATTCTGGTTTATGACATCAGATCCAGAAGAGCTGAACGAGATCAAGCACATATTCACACATCAGGTACATGATTGATGTAATTTCTCACAAACTGATTTTTCATATATATTTGAGAGATTTATTAATTTTTTGGCTTTATATTTTTATCTTTTTTAGGAAGTATTGAAATGTAAAGCAGAACGCTGAACTTTAAAGGTTCTTCAAGTGTGTTTTTTTTTCGTTCTTCTAGTGTTTTTTTCATAATAAATACTGAATAATTGAGCTAGATTATTTTTGAGATTTAAAAAAAATATCTTATTTGTAAGGCTTTATTGTTTATATTTCTCTCAGATACAAAACAATGAATAAAGAGACACAGATCTCACTTTACTACTGCTGTATATTTGCTGTATGTATTTTCTTGCCTTTATCAATAAAGTTTCTCACTCTGAGGTTCAAGAGTCTATCCATGATTTTATTACATTTATTATGTAAAGCACCTCGTGGAGGAATACTAACTTTGTTTATTTTAAAGATTTCAGAAGTTTGGAACATATAAAGCTTTACATTATTAAAATATTATTTAGCAATACTGATAGGTCTACTGTTTTTCTATCTACAATAATAAACAAACAACTTCCACCGGCTTCTCTTTTATCCTGAGAAAAATAGTGATTTGGGAAACATTATAATATGCTTTGAGATCACAGTGAAATACATAAACACAACATATCGGTGCTCCATTTCCTCCATCAGGCAATGATAAAGTCTTTAAATCTCTAGTGTGATTTGTCTCTGTGGTCTCGTCTGAGGAGCAACACCTCCATCTAGTGACTCATCCTGAACTGACATGTTATCAGGAGTTACAGGTGAAACTCGGAAAAATTAGAATATCGTGCAAAAGTTCATGTATTTCAGTAATTCAAATTAAAAGGTGAAACTAATACATTTAGTATATATAACGCAGTGGTGGGCCGTCAGGGCCAGCAAGGCCTTCTCTGCTGGCCTAAACACTATCAGAATCACTGACTTGCACTTTAATATATTTTTTCCATGAATGAGTATTAAATTATTCCCAATAGTCCATTCTCTTAATCTCACAGCTTTTCTCTTCACTACAGTGCGGGCGCCTGTAGCGAATGTATGAATGGAAATGAAACCGTTGCTTTAACCAATCAGATAATCAGTCAGATTTAATCAGCCAATCAGATTTCGATTTGACTGCACCGGGGCCATCTAGCAGGCGTACAACAACGTCGGCATTTTCACGTCCTTTGATTGGGTGGTCAGAGCGCGTACTATTACTGGTAGTCAGAGGCTGAGCTAGCTAACCGCATCTGTAGCGAACTGCAGAAACTAAAATACATTCCTGTAGATTTAATAGTTTTTCAACCCACAAATTAATGTTTCTTTCCCTCCTCGACCCCCAGCAGGTTCAATACTACAGGAAAAATTATTCAGCCCTTATTCCCTTATTCAGCCTTATCCAGCTTAACGCAGAGTCACGGTACTCTATTCGATCTGTTCTATTCGATGCCGATAGAAAAGGTTGTTGGGACTGAAACGCACAGATAACCTGTACAACAGAGTAATTGAAGTCGCGCATGCGTCGTGGAAATCTCTTCAACTCTCGTCTCAGGCCCACAAGGAAGTAATGGAATAGTCAAATAAAGTCGTTATTTATGTTTTTTTTTCGCACAAAAAGTATTCTCGTCACTTGATAAACTTATAGTTGAGCCACTGTAGGCACATGGAATATTTAAACATTTTCTTTAATGACTTTCTGGGCCGTCAAGTTTCATTCCCTTAGGCAGTCTATGGAGGAGTGATCCACCTCTCAGATTTAATCAAAAATATCTTCATTTGTGTTCCGAAGATGAACGAAGGTCTTACGGGGTTGGTACAGCATGGGGGTGAGTAATTAATGACTTAATTTTCATTTTTGGGTGAACTAACCCTTTAAGCTCATCCAGAGTGTTGGGTCTTGCGTCTCTCAACTTTCTCTTCACAATATCCCACAGATTCTCTATGGGGTTCAGGTCAGGAGAGTTGGCAGGCCAATTGAGCACAGTAATACCATGGTCAGTAAACCATTTACCAGTGGTTTTGGCACTGTGAGCAGGTGCCAGGTCGTGCTGAAAAATGAAATCTTCATCTCCATAAAGCTTTTCAGCAGATGGAAGCATGAAGTGCCCCAAAATCTCCTGATAGCTAGCTGCATTGACCCTGCCCTTGATAAAACACAGTGGACCAACACCAGCAGCTGACATGGCACCCCAGACCATCACTGACTGTGGGTACTTGACACTGGACTTTAGGCATTTTGGCATTTCCTTCTCCCCAGTCTTCCTCCAGACTCCACCTTGATTTCCGAATGACATGCAAAATTTGCTTTCATCCGAAAAAAGTACTTTGGACCACTGAGCAACAGTCCAGTGCTGCTTCTCTGTAGCCCAGGTCAGGCGCTTCTGCCGCTGTTTCTGGTTCAAAAGTGGCTTGACCCGGGGAATGCGGCACCTGTAGCCCATTTCCTGCACACGCCTGTGCACGGTGGCTCTGGATGTTTCTACTCCAGACTCAGTCCACTGCTTCCGCAGGTCCCCCAAGGTCTGGAATCGGTCCTTCTCCACAATCTTCCTCAGGGTCCGGTCACCTCTTCTCGTTGTGCAGCGTTTTTTGCCACACTTTTTCCTTCCCACAGACTTTCCACTGAGGTGCCTTGATACAGCACTCTGGGAACAGCCTATTTGTTCAGAAATTTCTTTCTGTGTCTTACCCTCTTGCTTGAGGGGGTCAATGATGGCCTTCTGGACAGCAGTCAGGTCGGCAGTCTTACCCATGATTGCGGTTTTGAGTAATGAAACAGGCTGGGAGTTTTTAAAAGCCTCAGGAATCTTTTGCAGGTTATTAGAGTTAATTAGTTGATTCAGATGATTAGGTTAATAGCTCGTTTAGAGACCCTTTTCATGATATGCTAATTTTTTGAGATAGGAATTTTGGGTTTTCATGAGCTGTATGCCAAAATCATCAGTATTAAAACAATAAAAGACCTGAAATATTTCAGTTGGTGTGCAATGAATCTAAAATATATGAAAGTTTAATTTTTATCATTACATTATGGAAAATAATGAACTTTATCACAATATGCTAATTCTTTGAGAAGGACCTGTATTTACTCAGTCTCTGTAATGAGATCCAGTAATTGTGTCTGTTACTCAAGAAAGCCACTAGATGGCGCTGTGTTCAGTATTATGTGACGAATACTATGACATGAGTAATGAAGAATAAAACCACTTGAAGTGTTCAGAGAAAATAAACAGACATGTTGAGACTGCACTGAGAAATATTTTATTCAAATCACTGAACAAAACATGATACCAAGAGTGAATTCAAACTACAAACAGCTCACTGGATATTTTCTCTTTTTCAGACCATTCTCTGTAAATCAAGTCACATTTATTTTTATAGCGCATTTTACAATATATATTGTTTCAAAGCAGCTTTACAGAAATAACAGGAAAATAATACAGCAAAGTTTGTTTACAGAAGAAAAAAGCGTCACAGTCCAGCTTAAATAAGTTCAGTGATATTTAATTTTTGTTGCAAAAAAGTATATATATATAGCAGTGGCGATTTTTTTAAGACTGCAAGGGAAGCTCGGCATCCCCTATAATCAGAGATGTATAGTAACGAAGTAGAACTACTTCACTACTGTACGTAAGTACTAAAAGGCTGTATCTGTACTCTACTAGAGTATAATTTTTTTCTCCTACTTCAGTACATATTTTCGATAAGTTTAATACTTTTACTCCGATAAATTTTTTATGTGCTGCATCGTTACTCGTGTAACCCAGTGAGTCTAAAGACACTAAATTACTGTTTGAAAGTAATATGTTTATTTACATTATAATGTATTTTATTTATTCTGTGCCTTTACAGTGTTTTCATTTGTATGTATATAGTTATATATATATATATATATATATATATATATATATATATATATATATATACATAATATTATTTAATGTTAAATGTCTTATTTACGTACTCACGTATCACGCAATGGACGTAAAGGAGGAGCGTAGCGAAGAGTGAGAAAAAACAGAAAAACGGGTCGGGGGAAAAAAGAAAATTGTAGAGTGTAGAGGCTGAATAATAGGATTTTCACACGATAATCCCGTATATAGAGGCTGAATCTGTCCTTAGTATTTCTATTCTGCTAATAAGAACTTTATTTATGAATAATTGGTGATATTCGTCCTGGATTTCACTCAGTACGGTCACTCCATGCGCTCGTGTGGTGAGTAGCACGAGCGACTAGCCGGATAACACTCGGAGAGGAGGCGAACATAGCCCTCCGGGTAACCAGAAAACCCGGGGTTCCTCTGGCAACTAGGGATAGATCGTCACAACAGATAGCGCTCTGGGTGACCGGAAAAGCCCGGAGTTCCTCTGTTGCATCGCGGGAGAGCGAAACAGCCGGTCGTGCGAGCTGAAGCCGACATCATCGTATCGCGGGACACATCGCGTTCTGGAAAACATCAGGCCTGCAACGTAGGGTGTGTGTGTGAATGAGAGCGTGAATGTGGGCCCAATTAAGTGAGTTTTGATTTAAATTACTGAGTATTTCATTGGGTTTAATACCAATTGGAAGACTGTGTTATTGAGTTGTACATCAATATGTTTCAGGGTGTTTAACACTTGTGAAGATAAGTGTTTGGTTTATTTCAAATAATTGTAAACCATTTAAAAGGATTTAATTTGACATTTTATTTTATTTCAAAAGAGTGTATTTTCACATTTTATTACTTGTCACATTTCCTTACTCAATTCATTGGGTTATTTAAATATATAAAAAGACTCATAAGATCAGTATTGGATTCAATAGTCTTTATTGCTGCTGAAGGGAATGGATAATACATGTGATTATTATAGGTAATCATAAGAGTGAAACGAATACTTACCCAGGCCCCAGCTTTAACATAGCGGGTATCATTACTGGGGTTACATTTGTTACAATTATAACAATGTTACGAATCATTCCAAACCCACATAATCACTGCCATAGCGGTAGATGGTTCTATCATCAGGTTTGATGAAGCTGGATCATCATTGAGCGAATCAGTGTTGCCACACACAGGCACCACACGGTGTTGCCCGGCCCGCACGTCAACACTACACTTAAGTTTTGCTGAAGAAAACAGTTCAGTTTAGAATCAGTTTAACAAAACGAAGCAGTAAAGTGCTTAAAAAAATTAGTTCAGAAAGGTGAGGAGGACCGTGGAGGGGCGAAGAGGAAGGCAGAGTCTGAAGAGCAGCGGAAAAGTAAGCATAGGCCAAACATATAGGACAGAGTGGGAAAAAGTTTTGCAGGATGAAAACCTGTCCCAGGAAACGATGCTAAAGCAGTCTGTCGTTGTTGCAACGTCCAAATGGTGGCAGAGATCACGGTTTAAAAAAATCATGGAAAAACCAAGAAACATACAGATAAAAAGAAAAATCTAGCCCCATCACAAAGGTCCATAGCACAATGCCTACAGAAACCATCTGAAAAGCAAAAGTTAGATGAATCTGTGAAGAATGCTGAAATCAAGTTAACAGGGTTCATGGCAGAGCACAACGTACCTCTGAGAATCTCAGACCATTTGGTCTTGGTCTTAAAAGATATTTTCCACGATTCAGAAATAGCCCAAAATATGACCCTTGGGCGCACAAAGACGAATGCTATAACCAAGCATGTCATTGGGGATTGTTATTCTGAAACTCTAACAGAAATTCTTCAAAGAAAGAAATTCAGTGTTTTGATTGATGAATCAACTGACATAGGCAATGTAAAAACGCTGTGTGTAGTTGTTAATTTTTTTGATGAGGGACCAAGGAAGATTCAGACCAGGTTTTGGAAACTGGTACAAATCTTCTCGAACACAGACATGCTAGGGAGGGAGCCACTGCGGAACGACTTTACGCAGAGATGATGAAGTCATTCACTGATGCAGGTGTACCACTCGAAAATATTGTGGGGTTCGGGTCAGATGGCTGCAACACAATGATGGGGAAACACAACTCTGTCTCCAGCCGCCTCAGGAGTGATCTTCCAGGCATCACTGTGCAACGCTGCGTGTGCCTTTTACTGCACCTTTGCGCAAGCGAGGCATGCAGACAACTCCCTCGCAGGTGTGAGGATTTAGCCAGAGACATTTATGCGTACTTCAGAAACAGCGCAAAACGTATCGCGCAACTCCGAGAATTCCAAGATTTTTGCCATGTTGAGCCCCACAAAATGCTCAAGCCGTCACAGACTAGATGGCTGTCACTGAACGACGTTGTAAAACGTGTGTCTGCGCAATGGGATGCTCTCCATCTTTTTTTCACAGATCAGTGGCTTGAGGCCAGACTTACTGCTGCGGAGACTATTTTTCACTCACTCAATGACCAGTCTCTACGCCTCTTCTATTATTTCCTTGAATGGGTCCTACCGAAATTCACAGATCTTAATCAGTATTTTCAGAGTGAAAAGGTGGTGATCACTTAATTGAGAAGCAAGGTCTGCGAGACTTACAAAGATCTGCTTCTGACGTTCATGGATAGGGACCATGGCATGCGCACTCCACTGAAAGACATTGACATCAATAATGGTCCAAAGCTCACACTGAGCTCAATGTACTTGGGCATAAAGGTGATGCAGCATGTGCAGCAGCAGCAGGCACAAATTTCGCCAGCAAATCTGACAGATTTTTATGTGCGCTGTCAGAAATTTCTACAGGTTGCCTGCGGGGAAGAAACGATTTGATTTTGATGATGCTCTCTTGACCCGCCTTGTATGCCTTTCTCCTGCCACTGCAACAGATGCAAACGCACGAGTTGAACATCCGTCTCTGCTCCCCCTCATGGAACAAGTGCCACGGCTGATTGACATGTCAGACACAGACAGTCTCCAAGTCATTGATGACCAGTGGAGGCGATTGCCTCTCATGGCCTTAAGTGAAGACACGAAAGAAATGGATGTCGATGAATTTTGGCATCATATTTCTACGTTGGAGGATTTCCAGGGGATAGCCGTGTTCAGCGAACTGGGAAAGTTTGCTCTGGATGTGCTTGTGTTTCCCCACTCAAATGCGTCATGCGAACGAGTGTTTTCAAAAGTCAATTTAATCAAAACAAAACCACGAAACTGATTAATTACAGACACTTTGAATGGACTCCTGCACACATCGGAGTGTGTGAAGAATGCTGGTGGGTGTCACGCCTTCAAACCGACAAACACTATGCTGCGCTCCATGACGGCATCCAATCTGTAGCCTACCGTAAAAGCATTCCCCAACCAACAACATCTGCCAACACAGCACAAGTGGATGTGGCATCCAATGATGACAGCGACTTAGAAATCGAATTTGAATCTTTCTAGTGTTAATTGTGCACTTTTTTCTCTCTGTGTCATAGGCTAGTTTAAGGTCTAGTTCAAAATGTGGACTGTCGGCATATATTTTGGACTTTGGCAAAAAAAAGTTAAGTATTCAGACTTCCTCCAGTTAGTGTGAGCGTATTACACAGCTTGTTTAAATTGGCTGTAAAATTATTTGGAAAATAAAATAGTTGGAAAATAGCTATATTTTATGCGTTTTGGTTTTTCTCAATTTTTCTTGAGCTCGCGAGCTCCAAACCGTGTAGCGCGCGCTCGGCAGAGAGGGAGAGAGCGAGAGACCTTGCGTGTGTGTGTGTGTGCGTGTGTGTGTGCACACAGAGTCCATGTTTTCATTTGTCGGAGTGAAAGATAATTCATATAGAATGTGTGAGGACGCCGACGCACTGAATCGTTCTTTGTTTTTAATAGTTCAAAGTTACTATTAGATTTAATGTTATTACCTTGACAAACTATACATCATTAAAAAGATATAAGACTCAAGTTTCAGTATTTAACCACTATTTTATTCTGAGAAACTTATAGTGACAGTTATTTCTTAATTTGTGTTTCTTAATTGGTGTTATGTAATGAAAAAATGATTCGATACCTTTAATATGAATTATGAGCGTCAGCCGCTCTCATTCAGAAAAAAAAACTGTGTAGTCGTCATGACAGTGCTTGTCCAAACAACGTCCCTCGGGCTTTTAGCTCGTGCAGTTTTTGATAAATATTGATAGATTTTCATAAATTTAGAGAGGTCTATAGAGAGGAATAATATTTATTGAATTTATACCCAAAATGGGCAGATTTAATCATTATGAGCGTTGAATACTCTGATATACCGTGTTTTCAATCCATACTGGCAGCCTGGGGGCGCCCTGTGCACATTTAGTCCATATGTGGAACACATGAAGAAGAGCCATATCATGTGACATCCCAGGAACTCCTTGACATAAACAAAACTTTCAGATATCTCTGTAACATGCAGATAAATACCCAATAAGCTGTGGAGAAAAAAGGCACAAGCAGGGAAGAGAAGGGTGAGATGCTTTACTACATAATACAATACTTGTACTTTTACTTTCAGTACTTGAGTAGTATTTTTTTTTTAAAAACTACTTGCAATACTTAAGTACAATTTTTTTGAATACTTTAGTACTTCCACTTAAGTATGGTGCTTAAAGAGCACTTCAGCTTCTACTCTACTTTTACTCAAGTCTGTGTCTCTAGTACTTTATACATCTCTGCCTATAATGTCAAAAAATTAATGGTCAAATGTGTACTATTGTGTTAACATTTTATTGACTAAAAATGCGTTAGAACACGTTCATCTCGAAGACGAGTTCGTTTAGAATCAGCTACATATAGCAGATCGCTACTCGAAATCACATGAAATCCAAAGAGCAGTCGACTGAGGAAAGACAGCTGTCAATCATTGCATTCACGACTGCAGGTAAGTGCAGCTGGACCCCGCGTGATCCGAGATGATATCTGATAGCAAAGTTATTTTGAGACATATACTTCCTTTAAGTTTCGTTGAGGGAGACAGGTTTAAAAACAGAAAAAGCAAAGTGCTGTTAGAAACTTTGCTTATAGAACACCGTTATCTTTGTGTCTCTGAAACATCTGTCAGCGCAGCGCATTTTCTCACTGGAAGCATGTGGATGTTTTTGTTTTTCTCAACATAAATGTGAAACAATATAAACACGATAATCATATGCTGACTCGAGTGCATATATGTACGTTCTGGACGATAACTACGCAGTCTGCTTTATTAGGTGTTTTTTTTTTCGTTCGCGCTGCTTGAGCTTAAATGCTTTTGTTCTTTATATTTTTTGTTTACACATACTGTTTAATGTTTTGAATTAAAAGACAACGTCTCAGATTACGTATGTAACCCTGGTTCCCTGATAGGGAACGAGACGCTGCGTTGAGACGCAGTGGGAACGCTCTGCGTGATTGCGTCGTGAAGCACGTGTATAATCAGTCCAATGGAAGAGCGAGACATCATAGGCGGGTGACGTCATCGACCAGGAAACTATAAAGCAACCCTGAAATCAGACCGCGACAGCTTCTGAAAGGCCTGAAGCAAGTCGATCAGGGCATGCAGGAAGTATGGCAGATAAGTGCAGCGTCTCGTTCCCTATCAGGGAACCAGGGTTACATACGTAACCTGAGACGTTCCCTTTCAAGGGAACTCGAGCTGCGTTGAGACGCGGTGGGAACCCCATACCCACTACGCCATAAAGACAAATGCCCATTCTGTGTGAAGTCCTTGCGCACACTAGAAGCAAGCATCCTAGCCCCAGGAGTGGAGAGGTGTAGGTCATAAAATCTGACAAATGTATGTGGTGAGGACCAGCCTGCCGCATTACAAATATCCTGAAGGGAAACACCCGAAATTAAAGCCTAGAGGCAGCCATACTCCTTGAAGAATGGGCCTGAACAGCCATAGGTGAAGGCTGTCCGGCCGCTTCATAAGCAAGTGAGATAGCCTCAACTACCCACTTGCTCATTACCTGTCCCGATGCAGGGCAACCTTTCTTGGTTGAACCGAAGCAGACAAATAACTGCTCTGATCTACGCCACAGGGCAGCTCTGTGAACGTAAGCATCCAAAGCCCTAACGGGACATAACAGATTGAGACTTTCCTGATCTGGGGTATTAAAAGGTGGAGGGCAAAAAGCCTGCAGCACAATAGGGCCCATCACATTAGTGGGGACCTAGGAATGTAACCCGGCCTAGGGTGTAAAAATCCTTTCACCATACCAGGTGCAAATTCCAAACACGAAGGAGCCACTGACAGGGCTTGCAGATCTCCAATTCTCTTGATGGAAGAAATGGCAAGAAAAAATAAAGTTTTTAGTGTAAGGAACTTCTCTGAAACCCCTTCAATAGGCTCGAAGGGAGCCAAGGCCAGACCCTCAGGTACAATGGCCAAATCCCAAGCCGGTGCTCAGAGTGCAGTGCAGGCCTCAGCCTCAATGTACCACGGAGAAAACAAATAATAAGAGGATCTCTCCCAAGAGAAGAAGCCCCCAGAGGGGTGCAATAAGCAGATATAGCCGCTACGTACACCTCTAAGGTGGAGGGAGAAAAAATCCAGCAGAGAAACGGTCTTTTAGGAAATCGAGAACTGTACCAACCGGGCAGTTAACAGGATTTAAAAAACGTTCTCCACGCCATGTAGAGAACAGTTTCCATTTCAATGTATATAGTTTTCTCGTGGAAGGAGCTCTGGATTGAAGGATGGTCTCAACGACCTCAGTCGAGAGACCTGATTCTATGAGCTGGGCCCCCTCAGAGGCCAAGCCCACCGTTTCCACAACTCCGGGTGAGGGTGAAATATTGTGCTCCCCGTTTGGGATAGCAAGTCCCTTCTGATAGGAATCTCCCTAGGAGAGCCGTCCAGAAGGGACACTAGGTATGAGAACCACACTCGGGCCGGCCAGTGCGGGGCTACTAATAATAGATGAGCCCCTTCCTGGCGAACCCTCTCCAGAACTCCCGGGAGCATTGATATCAGGGGGGGGATGTGTACAGGTGCAGCCTCGGCCACACCTGCACCATAGCGTCCAGTCCGAGAGGAGCTGGATATGTGAGGGAGAACCATAGCGGACAATGGGTTGTATCATATGATGCGAAAAGATCGACCTGAGCTTGACCAAAGTTCTCCCATAGGAGCTCCACCACCTCGGGGTGAAGTCTCCATTCCCCGGGCCTCAGCCCCTGCCTCAACAGGATATCTGCTCTGATATACGAGACCATCAGTGTGTTGTCCGGACCCTTCGCCGAGCGACCACTCATGATTGCCCCCGACTTGTGAGGGAAGCATCCATCGATAGCATTATGCGTCGACAAGAAGCCCCCAACACTGGGCCTGGGCGAGGAACCAAGGTTCTTCCACATGACCGAGGCACGAAGGCATAGCCGCGTGACCTTGATCATGCGAAAACGGATTTCCCCTCGGAGAAAACCCCCTTGGTCCTGAGCCACCACTGCAGGGGTCTCATGTACAGAAGTCCAAAAGTAACTACGTTGGACGCAACTGCCATGAGCCCCAACCAAAGACCCTTCACCGAGCGGCCACTCATGACCGCCCCCCATCCTGTGAGGGAAGCATCGGTCGATAGCATTATGCGTCAAGAAGAAGCCCCCAACACTGGGCCTGGGCGAGGAACCAAGGTTCTTCCACATGACCGAGGCATAGCCGCGTGACCTTGATCATGCGAAAACGGATTTCCCCTCGGAGAAAACTCATTGGTCCCGAGCCACCACTGCAGGGGTCTCATGTACAGAAGGCCAAAAGTAACTACGTTGGACGCAACTACCATGAGCCCCAACAGTCTCAGAGACTGTTTTGCAGTGAGTGACTGACCTAGTTTTACATTCTTTACGGCTGTGAGAATCGCAGAAATACATGCAGGAGACAGACGTGCTTGCATTGTTGTCGAATCCCATATTACACCTAGAAAAGTGGTCCTCTGAGCTGGGAGGAGTACACTCTTTTTGGTGTTGAGCCGCAACCCCAACCTCCTTATGTGGGACAGAACGTCATCTCGATGTCGAACTGCCAAAAGCTCGGACTTGAGCTAAAATCAACCAATCGTCAATATAATTTAACACGCGAATGCCCTGGAATCTCAGAGGAGCCAGAGCTGCATCCACGCATATTGTAAAGGTGCGGGGGGGTGATAACCTAGGCCGAATGGAAGAACCCGATACTGGTATGCTTTTTTTTTTTTTAATTTATAGTGTGCAGGACCCACTGAGAAATACGTGGCAGTAGTTTCCACACTGCCAGAGATTCTACTAGGGGAACCAGTCTCTCAAGACTGGCCTCTGGATTGGTTGAACAGTCACTACGGTGCCCTGAAGCGGCGAACCGGCAGGGAACAACCGAACTGACCGTTCTACGACCCTCCTCGGAGGATCGTATGGGGACGCTGACACCTCGGTGCCCTGAACGGCGAACCGGCAGGGAACAACCGAACTGGCAGCGCTGCGACCCTCCTCAGAGAGTCGCACCCCAGAGGGCGCCGAGGAGAAACGATTTCTCAAAACCGTCCCTGCCCCGTAGGAGCCCTCAGAAGCCTGAAAGCCTCGTTTTTTTTTTTTTTTCGACAGGACTTCCTGTCTAAGCTTTATTAGAGATTACGACCGTCCTCAGATTTTGCCTACCTCTAAGTAGCTTAGTTCCTACGACCCTCCTCGGAGGACCGTTGGAAAAAACAGGCACCTCGGCACCCTGAAACGGCGAACCGGCAGGGAAACCGAACTGACTGCTCTACGACGCCCCTCGGAAGATCGTTTGGGGACACTGACACCTTGGTGCCCTGTACGGTGAACCGGCAGGAAAACCAAACTGGCAGTGCTGCGACCCTCCTCAGAGAGTCGCACCCCAGAGGGCGCCGAGGAGAAACGATTTCTCAAAACCATCCCTACCCCGGAGGGGACCACCCTTAGAAGCCTGAAAGCCTCGGCGTCAGGGCTTCTTCTTTGTCCAAGCTATTTAGAGATAAAACAGTCTCTAACTGCTCACGCCACCCAGGTCCCCCTTGATTGTGGAGGAGCCCAAATGGCGACGCTCTGATTGCACACTGTGCTGTGAGGAGCTTAGTAGGCCGAGACTGCTCCGCCCAGCAGTCTCAGGAACATTAGATTGGTGAGGAAGAAACCTCTGGAACGCCGCTGAAAGGTTTATTTCTTAGTTTTCTTGAAAGCGGAGCGTCCAGAAGAACAGACATATTTTTATCTTCATTTTTCTTTCTTTTTATATCAGAAAAACTATATATATATATATATATACATATCACTCCGTGGCCAGAGGACGCAGAGGAGAAACGATTTCTCGAAACCGTCCCTCCCCAGTATAGTTTATCTGTTTTTCCACGACGCAATTCTTGAATAGCGTCAGTGCTGACATCCTCACATTCATCCATGTCCTTATACTTTACCCACCAGCGCTGCCTAATAAAATTTATTTATTTAAGATGGCTGGTGGGTAACGTCGGGGTTAAAAATGATGACGCCGACTCGGGAGAGAGAAAGCTCGCGAGCGACTCTTTAACCCGAGGCACTGTCATACCATGATACTTAATACCCATAGCATTACTATAGTTAGACGTTTGGGCATTAAACACATAAAATAGAAGCCAGGTTATTCCACGATCTCGACACCTCAGTGTGGAGATAGGGAAAAAACGGCAGTCCCCGACGAGGAGGCTGAGATACAGAGTTTTTCTGTTTTTAGATATATTTTCATCTAATAAACTCTTTTTATTTTCACTCTCATGATGTTCAGCTGGCCAGTAAATATTTAACTAGCAACAGCACTAGATAAACCTCCTTTTAAAGCTCCTCTTTATTCAACAGAGTTATGAGCTGACTTATTTATTTATTTATTGAAAACTCAAACATCTGCCTTTTTCTTAATATCTTTATTTGTTTTGTTCTCTTTTTCTAAACAAAACACTAACGATACCAATTCCTCGGAACTGGAAATCGCCAGCACTGGATCTGGCAGGTGAAAGCTGAGATAGGGTGGGGCCCGTCCCAACCCTCGCTGTCAGATCCGTTTGCGAACCCCAAAATGCGAGTCGCCGCCGTGCCTCGGCAACCGTGGGACCCGCGCGGGGAGCGCGAACCGAACCGTCCTCCTCAAAGAACGCCCGGCTGGAGCGTAGCGTCCTCACGGACAGCTTCTCGCAATGCTCACAGTCAGCTCCCTCGAGAACTGACTGTGGCACGCTCCACTCCCAAATAATAACAACTTTAAAGCTGATATGTGTGTCCCCACCCGTGATATAACGTGGGCAGGGACCAACACAAAGCTGCTTGCTCTCTTATGCCATAATATATATATATATATATATATATATATATATATATATATTGCAACTTGACAGACAACAATAAATATGACAAGGACAGAATACACAGATCGCTTGCTGAAGGCACAGAAGCTGTCGCGGTCTGTTTTCTGGTGTGCTTTACAGCTTCCTGGTCTATGACGTCACCCGCCTATGACGTCTCAATCTTCCATTGGACTGATTATACACGTGTTTCACGACGCAATCACGCAGAGCGTTCCCACCGCGTCTCAACGCAGCTCGAGTTCCCTTGAAAGGTAACTTTAATATATATTGTAAGCTTGTGTATATTGCCTAATCGTAAGCTTGTTCAGAAATGCTGACAAAAACTTCAAAAAACGTAAAAAATAACGTCTTTTTCGTTAAACAAACGAATATTCGAATATTCGTTTTTTATGAGATGCCCATCCCTAGTGCTGTGTAGCACACAGCTTGTGTTTTACACTAGCTGTGTGCTTTCATGTCATGTTCTGTGTGAACACGTGGCTTATGAGTGTTCTCATTGTTCTTCATGTCTCATTTTGTGTGAGCACTTTGCTTATGATTTGTTTTACTGGCCATGTGCCTGTGTTTTTTGTCATGTTTGGTGTGAGCACATGGCTTGTCATGTGTTTCCTTGTGCCATGTGCTCTCCTGTCGATTGTGTCGACTCCCATCTTGTGACCTGATTATTGGTTCATTTGCACCACTTTTCCTCCCTCGTTACCTGCCTTGTTTGCTCCCTATTTATTCTCCTTGTGTCTGCAGTCTTGTGCTGGTGGCGGGAATG
This sequence comes from Gila robusta, assembly GCA_030770095.1. Taxonomy (NCBI): domain Eukaryota; kingdom Metazoa; phylum Chordata; class Actinopteri; order Cypriniformes; family Leuciscidae; genus Gila; species Gila robusta. The sequence goes on along the minus strand of JAVALU010001940.1, from coordinate 1,777,902 downwards.
CACATTAAAAAGTTGTTTGCCAACCACCATTAAAAAAAAAATCAGAAGATGAATTTTGTAGAATGTTTGTATTTTGTTTTATTTTATTATTAAAATAAAGCCCATCAACTCTGCATCTAAGTCCTCGCTACTTTCTCCATCCCCACACCTGACAGTTGAGTTTAAAAAAAAAAGAGCTTCCCCTCTTTGAAAGACCAGCAGCCGCCACTGATGTATAGCCAGAGATCGTCCATCTACAGTAAGTTCAGTTCTCATATAATGGTGTATGATTGATACAGTGTATGATTATGATTCAGGCAGCATTACAGGTCAGAAGTCAGATTTGATTGGAACATTCAGAATATCATCCAGTTCATCTGGTTGAAGATCGAAGTCACGCCGGTATGGAGTCTGGCGGCACAACCGTGTCCTAAAGTGCAGACGGATAAAGATCAATGCCGCCTCCTCCATCATTACATCCTTCATACGCAAGAGAGTTCATCCGAGAAGGTGCAAAGACAGCCAATGTCCATACAACATCAGACATCGGCCAGAGGGATAGTTTTGATGTTTTTTTGTGACTGGGTATTTTTAGGCATAAAGTAATAATTAAAACACAATCCAACATATGGATCATAAATTGATTATCTCTGTTACTTTGTGGAGAAGAGAAGATGAGAATCCTTAACTGAACAGAGAGCTCACACTTACATGTTCTGTTAAACTAAAGAAAGAAAAGAGACATGATTGGTAGGAAACCGGTTACAATTTTTTTAAAGTTATAATTTATAGACATTTTAAGAATGAAATCATTTGCCAGTTGAGAGTGTGTTGACAGTCTGTGTAGTTGTGTTAGCTAAATAACACAGTTAGCTAAATAACACATTGCAAATATAGCTAGCTTGTATGTTGGCAAACTACTGTGAAGTTAAATAAATATTTTGAGCTGGACTGTGTTTTTATAAGCACAGCGCTGCATTCAGAGGTTACCAATGAAACAGCTTTATTTCTGCTCTTCCATAAGCGCCATCTGCTGTCAGAGAGTCCATTACATTTCCATTCGGCCCGTCGCTGTTTTTCTGCAAACCAATGTGAAAAATGTCATGTTCTCTTCTGTATAGAACTGAACCAGTGTAACATTTAGTTAAAACTGTAAGCAGAGATGGACACAAATACATCAAAAAGTATTCAATTACATTTTACAAATACTTACTATCAAATGTATTTATATACAAAAAAATATTTAATTAAAATACAAGTAATTTGTCATTTGAAAATACAAACAAATTTACAATCATTTGAAGTGTGAGAGTAACTTTGGAGTCAGATATACGTAAGAGTATAGAATATCGGAATATCATCGTTTACTGTAGAAGATGCGATTTTAATGCTACTTGTTGCCCCATAATAAAAGATCCTTACAACTGCCAGTCTGCCACTGGGTGGCGAATTCAGAGAGTCCGAATGTCGTGTGCAGTGGAAAGGCGACTTTACATTAAAGGGACATTCGGCAACTTAATAAATCTGTTTAGTAATCATTTGGATGGTTAAATAACCTGTTCTGGTGAGAATGGTGACTTTCCCTGCTCCCCCCAACGTTCCCAGGCGGAAAACCAACCTTGCAACATGAGGATTAACGTCCCGGTAAGCAGTGTTGGGCAAGCTACTTAGAGTAGGCCAGCATTTACCCGCTATATCTCTATAGATACCATAATCTTCGCAGTTTTAAAAAAACAATCATTATTCCTAATGCCGAAACTGACAGCCAATCCGAGTCAGAGTAGGGCAGAATTGTTTTCAAAGTCTTTTACACCGCGAGTCTGACAGTACTGGACACACTGCCGAAAAAAAGAACCGCACGTCGCCAAGCAAGCGGTAAGTTAGCTTACAATGTTAACTGTCCTGTCAGATACAGACAGCGATGTTGCCAGTGTCATTATTTTGACATAGAAGAGGGCGGGATATTATCGCGAGTGTGCGCGGGCGCCGTGAGCGCTGAGCGAGCAGGAACGAGTAGTGAGTTGTCGTCGAAAAAGATGGATAACGCAAAAAAGCTGTCGGGGCTAAAAAAAGAAAAGAGGGGAAAGGAGATGGCACGTAAATTGATGCGACAGCAGCTTAATAAGTGGATGGTGAAAGGCTACAGGTAGGATTTTGTTTTGTGTGACGTCCAGGCATGTAGGCTAATGCCATCGGGACTACCAGGAGATTCCCGGTGGGCTGACGTGCTTTTTGGGCCGATACATCTCATACTTTTTTGTTTTGTGTTTTGTCTTAACGGCCCATAAAACTCGTATATGGGCGGCCCATTCGTTTTGTTTTGCTCAATTGGCGGCGCTGGGTTAGTGCGTAATTAGTGTGTAATGCATTGGTCAAAAAAAAAGTCAGCGTTTTTTTTTTTTTTTTCTGACACCCCATGAAACACGTAGATCAGCGGCCCATTGGTTGTTTTTGACACTGGGCTGCCCAATCACATCTTTAATGTGAAGTATAGAAATATACTCTTTCAAGTATAGAAATTAGTACAAACCTAATTATGAAAGTTTCCTTTATTTTTCAGTGCGTTTGTTTTACAATATATGGCTATAACTATCATGGGATTAATATTACAACTATTATTATGTAGTAGTAATGTAGACAGACACTGTAACTAACAGAGTTTTGAATTTTCTGGTTTTGAACACCAGATTGATGAATTTAACATTAAAAAGCACAAAATTTTCTTACTGGGGAGCTTGTCCCCGAACCCCCCTAGAGGGACAGAGGTCCACTCACCACTGTGATCCAAAAATTCTGTGAGAAACACTGCTATAGCTATGCCAATGCAGCTTACAGCTTTTTGGGGGGGAATTCATCACTGTGGAGTATAGTTCAATTCTATTAATAAGTGATTTTTTCTTTTTTTTACTTATTTCATCTGTTAACTCTCACTCGTTCCAACTCACTCATTACATTTATCTTTTTTTTACTTTTTTTTTTTTTTTGGGGGGGGGGGGGGTGTGTGTGTATATATATATATATATATATATATATATATATATATATAAGTTAATTGGATTGGATATTTTGCTGCCGCATCCTTCTCACCTTTTTTACCCCTGACCTGTTTTCATGCCTGCTTCCCTCCATTCAGGACATTGCAGAGAACCGCTGTGCCTCTCGGGCCAGGAGAATTTGCGAAGAAATGGCTAGAGTTGCCGAGTTCCCCTTTAATTTAAGAAACGACCGACTGTGTTTACCTGAATATTCTCCAAGGCGGGCATTTTGACATAATTTTGTGTGTATCTGGCAGTTCCCCCCCAAACAGCAGTTCATCAACCAATCAGATTTCAGCAACACACTCACGTACACATGTAGACCTACACGTTGTTTTAATATTTCCATCATTAATGATTTATATCGACCCACCCGCAATTAATCAGAATGTTTTTTTTTGTTTTACTTGACCCCCCCGCCCCGCCTGCAAATATGCACATCACTAGACAGCGCATGTCACTCTTTAGCTAGCAAGTCAATTCTCAAGTTCTAGCTATTTGCACCAATCTTCTGTCCTATAATGACATTCAGTGAACAATATCTGATATTATATTTTACTACATACTTTACCTTAAAGCAGTTTGACTGAGCACAAAACTTTACTTAATTGCATCTGACCTTGTTCACAATGAAGGAGCTGGACCTTTTTCACAGACTGTAATGATGCGTTTTAACGGTCATCAGCATCGTAAATCCTGCACATTTTTTTTATAAAGGTAATTTTATAAAGGTAATTTACCAAAAAAACTAGTTAACGCTGCTGTGAGGGTGTTTCAAATGCAGCGGCTGTGACAGTAAAACACATATACACATAAACACATCAACAATATATTGTTTCCACTACTTTCCAAAACAGATGGGGAAAAAAAAATATAGAGATTGATTAGATTGATTCAGAAGAGAGAAATATGTTTAATTCACAGTCACTCCCTCAGAATCTGTATTAGAAACACCCTCACAGCAGTGTTTACAAGTGCCTCTAATGCCAAGGTATAACACAATGTATAGTGTCATGCAGTGTTGGGAAGGATACTTTTAAAATGTATTTCGTTACAGAATACAGAATACATGCCCCAAATTGTAATTTGTAACGTATTCCGTTACGTTACTCAATCTGAGTAACGTATTCTGAATACTTGGATTACTTCCACATTGAATTGCATTTTATAAGTGTAGGAATGCGGAATGGTGATGCGGTGGTGACGGGTTGTAACATGTAGGGATGGCGCTGCCAATAAAGCACCTAAAAGCTGTCACAAAGAACCGGCAAAAGTATTGATTATGAATATGTCAAATATAGCAAGGAGATATTTTAATTGTTTATTAATAACAGTGTTTTCTGTCTGTGTCACTGTCGCCTGCAAAGATGAAGTTGACGATGCTGACTCGCGATCTTTGCAGTATGCTAGTGAACGCGCCAGAGAGAAATGCGCATTTCATACGGATTACATAAGCAGAACGCAGTCTGTTTTGTTTCGTTTTGAATTGTTCTGTTTAAATGTAGACATGTCTGTGACTGTGAGGCAAGTATACTAATCTTACGCTAAGTTTCGGTTCATTTAAGAGACAAGCTCCAGTTCACGCGCCGGCGCCTCTATAAGTCTGAAATATTTAGCCTACTTATTTATTAAATCCAGGCAATGGGTTGATGAAACATTTATTAAAATTAAGATACAATTAATACAAAACGAAATTCCCTTTAAAGAAAGGCTTTGTGCTTTCTGTTTGAGGTCTCTGTGAAAGTTTTAAAGCAGTCTTTTAATGCCGCTTTCAGAGCGCTCACGTTCGTAACATTGTTTTTTCCTCATAAATGCGAACGCGAAAAAATTAATAAAATTAATATTTTATGTTCTGTGGAGAGCCAACCCTTCTTCATCCGGTGGGTAGTATTACTTTTGGTTTGAGCAGTGTAATTCACAGAAGAAGGCTACTAAAAAATATTTTGCCACCTAAAAGTTAAAGTCACGTTTTTGTGTCACGCATGTTTATTTCCCTCATATTAAATAGAAAACGCATGTGTAGACACATATTTTTCTAATGTCTGGACTCCTTTATGACGGGAGTATATGGATATATAAACAGACGTTTTTAAATATATTCGTATTAAATGCATTTTCTGAGAATTTCTATTTCAAGTTTTGTTTCAAGTTTCAAGTTCCATAATGCTGGAATTGCTCAATTTTAAAGTATTTATTTTGTGGTGTAGGTCTACATATTTTATAATGTTAACTTCAAATAATTATTATAGTAATTTAAAGATGTGGTAGCATTGGATCTGGACGGGAAGGATAACTTACTTTAAGATGCTTCTTCAGGTTGGAGACGCTGAAAGGAGCTGGTTGCTGGCAAGCAGAGGTTGCACTGCACAGTTAGGCTATATTTCGTTCTCCCTTCTCTTTCTTTAATGTGAAATGCTGTTTGAATTTCCAATATAGATACGCATTCTTGCCCTGTCTCTGTTGTTCCGGCTCCATCTCTAGCCTACTCCAGCTCCCGCTGCCTGCTCCTCTTCCGACTTCATTGTGACTGATCACGCAAACCGCGCATTTTTTCGTTTTCACATTGGGGCTTCTGGGAAATGCTGAGTTGCCTTAATTTATTTAGAGAGTGAATAAACTCGTGAAACAGAGAAGTATCGTAATGTAATCCGTTGATTTCAACAATGTAACTGTATTCTAAATACCAACTATTTAAATTGTAACTGTAACGGAATACAGATACTCATAATTTGTATTCTGAATACGTAACGCCGGTACATGTATTCCGTTACTCCCCAACACTGGTGTCATGTGATACACACAAAGTACACACTTATGGTTTTTTTTATGAGTATTGTTATTCACTGATTACGCTGCTTTATTTCCTTCATGCAGTGTTGATGTGTAAAATAACGAATGTACATTGAACTACATGAAAAAAAGAAGAGAATACAGAATCGCGCACTGCGCATGCGTCCTCATATCAGCAGAGGAGCTGACAGACCAGACGCGACTCTCCTGCTCTTCTGACTTTATCCTGCTTTACAGGTAAAAACACGGGAATTAAAAGAGAAACCATTACAAATGGATCCGTGACTGTACTATTACAATGTACAATTAATGTAAACTGTTATTGGTGAAGCAATTCGAAGACGTGCTGTTTTTCTTGATTTATGGTGTTCACACTAACATGAAGAAAATTATTTAATATGCTTCAGTGATCATTATATTTAAGTATAGTATAGTATTTATTATTTCGGGGTTATTAAATGTTTATTTGTTCGTGTTAAAGAGTTAATAGATCACTCTGATCGCATTTGGCGCGCTTACTAGTCACGTGATCAGACTGAGGAAAGAAAGCCACTGAATCTGTGCATCCATTTATGAATCCACTATTATGAGTGAAATAAGAGTGAATTAGCTTTTAGAAGCAAGTACAGATTGAAAAACATAATTGCACTGGGTATACTATGAGTTAATACGCACTAATTCTCATGGTCTTGGTCAAAATTAATATTGCAGTTTATAAGAAGTCAAGGTAACTAAAGAAGGTGAAATGAAGGAGGCAAAATAATGACAAAAGGTGATTTATTTTTGTGTTGTTGACACTGTCATAGAACAGAGACACAGACAAAGGAATGTGAAGTAATGCTTTAAAAGCAATTGTGTGGAACTAAAATTAACTGGTTGTTAAATTAAAGGGTAACTAAACCCTAAAACAACTTTTTTTAGTTAATGATCTGTAAGACTGGGGCTTTATTAATGCTGTTCATTGATTCGAGAAATTTTTTTGACATTTGGGTATAAAGTGTTTTAATTCTACAATATACAGTATGATGTAAAAACGTCTGAGTGCTGCCCTCTTCAGGTTGAACAGTGGCTACTGCAGTTGAATTTTCCTGTTGGATGTTGTGGTTCTGCGTGACGTATGCAGGCACCAGCTCACCGCACCCTTGCTTACAGAGAGACGCGGGTCTCAGAGTCAGGTGCACCCCCCCTCCTACCAACTAGAGTTTCAAACGTGTTCTTTTGTCAGATTTGCCAAAATACCAAAGTCTGCAATCATAAAACCTAGAGATCTTATTGTAAACCCAGATTTTCCAACCCCCAAATCTCTCTGGTAACAACTGCACATTTATCTAAATGAACAATAACATTCACAGGTTACAGTGCATTTCTCATTAACATTCACTCATGAATTTGGTTTTAACAATGCAGGCAAATATTATAAATGTTATTCACTGGTTTTGGATTGTAAATGGACCCTTCAAAATGTTTCTTGTTTGTTTTATCTGTACAAAAATTTGGTTTGATCAGTCATGTGGATAAACAGCTTCTGCTGGATGTTTGTGGTTGCTGTGTGAGTGTGTCAATTGTTTGTGGCTAAATTTTTTCCTGAAGTACGATAAACATTGACAGTACACGCTTCCACAGCTTGATATAGCATATTATAATGTAGTTAGAATGACCACTAAAGTCAAGATATCAGGATAAAATATTTTTGATTAAAATATCTTTTTATACTGGTCATAAGCCCAAGTTAAGCAATATCACATGAGCAAGAGTGTTTCCCTGAACATTAGCACTATTGCAAATGTGATACTGAATTTATCAATTAAGTTTTCTTGCTCTGAGGTTCAAGAGTCTCTCCATGTTTTATTACATTTATTATGTCCAGCTAAATGTATATATTACATTTATTATGTCCAGCGTTCCCTGGAGGAATACAGTTTTTATGTATATTTGATCAATTTCCACCTAGTGGCTCACACTGAATTGACATGTTATCAGGAGTTATACGCTCAGTATCTTCTCACTCGACTAGTTCTGTCTGATTGGTTTTGCTGTTAGCTGGTGTGTCATTTGCTTTCTTACTAAAGAATTTCTTCACAAACATGGAATTGCTTTTATATTGTGGACAGAATTTCTTTTTGGACACAATAGTTTATGTATCTTGGTCTTTTCTTGTCCTATCAGATCTTGGTCCTCCACCTCAAGCTGTGAATGTCTATCCCTGTGACGGGGAAGCCAACTTCTGTTTATCTTGCCGATATTTATAAATTGGGGCAGCCGATGGCCGATATAAGATGCAGATTTTTGGGGGGCCGATTGTTTATATTTTCCAGTGGCGGCTGGTGAAAAATATCTTAGGGCTGTGCCATATTCAGTCAGTTTCAATAGTCTGGTAATTATGGGAGCAATCAGGGCTTTTAGCGTTGTGGCTCTTCCTCAAGACATCCGTCAAGCATCCACACTTCTCTCCTTCAAAAAACAATTTTTATCTGAATATTAAACTTCAGCTCACAGTCTTTAAATTATACCATGTAATGGATATGTTATTTGTTTAAATCTTTAACCTAACTTTGTAAGTTGACCTCTTTATATTACTTTCTGCCCTTGGTATGTCTATCTTTGATGTTGAGGTTTATTTTGTTCAATTCCTTAGCCTATCTTTGTAAAGCGACCTTAGGTGTTGGAAAGGCTATATAAATTAAAATTCTTATTATAATAAACCACATATTTTCTGTCACATGTGAGGATTCCTTACACACTGAATTTCTTTCCAATGAAATCTGCTATTATTTTGCTGCTTGTGACGGCTTTGTCATAAACCTGGAATCTACTAAGCTAACAAAAATAAGGATGCAAATATAAATTTCAGACCACCTGCTCCATCAGTGGATCAGTCAGATGTGGCAGTATGCCATCCTTCAGGTTTTTTTATTATTATTATTACGTAGCTACATATCACCACAGGCATAAAAAACGTTGTAGAGGAAACACTGACTGTTACATCTCAACTTACCTCTGTAGCCAGTTGTTGTTCTCCTGTTCCCAGTATCCTCCGTCACTTTATAGGCTGCTGGTCAGATGCACCGTCCCCACACAGAGAGGGAATACAGGCCCTGGTCAAAAAAAAAAAATAGTTTAAGTTGATAACCTGTTATCAGACGTCTTAACTCCCACATGTGCACATCCACTGACTCATACACACACATAAGGACTGTCTAGCAGCTAGTAACCTGTGAAGTATATCATAACATTTCTATCATTGTTCTATTATATTTATGAGCTGGATGCATTTTTCCTGTGTAAATTTTAGTCTAAATGACAATAAAGTTTAATAACAACTAGGCCCCTTCTAGAAATTGACCTGGTGGACACCTGAATAAGCCTGTCGTTAGAAACTGTGTTTGATAGTTTACCTGCATTATTATCCAAATCTAATGGTCTCTTTGCTTTTAAAATACTTATTACAATATAACTGTAATGGGCTCTATGATAATCATCCACTTGGATGACTAGGCACATTTAGACACAGCTGGAAATAAGCAAATCACATTTCTAACAACAAAAGATTTATCAGCCAATATTAAATATAGTTATTTACCTGATCGTTTGAATGCTGTCTGTGAACCTCTGGACAAGTGCTTTAATGAAGACCTTTTCTGTTCATTAAAAAAAAGTTATTTTCTGCAGCTGGTTGAACAGCATGTCCACGTGTGGCATGATCTTGTGGAACAGTGCCAGAAAAAAACAGAAAGCCTCATCTTCAAGCATCCTCACAAAGCCCCCAGCCTCTCTGACAGTGAGAGGATCAACGTTTCCATTGTCTCTGATGGTCTGAAAACACTTTAGGAGAGCATCCATGTGTTCGTACACTGTGTTTACAGCACGACTGTGGAAATTCCAGCGTGTTGTAGAGGATCTGGAAAGTCTATGGGCAACCACTTGGTCAAGCACGGGGGTTCGCTTGGGTGACCTGGAGAAAAGAGCAGAAAATCTTTTTTTTTGTGCAGATTTTGGGGATGTGTGACGTTGCCTGCTGCATGATGAGATTCAGCTGATGCACGTAACAGTGGATGTAATGAGCATTTTAGTGGACATCCATTACGTTGCGCTGCACTCCACCGGTGGCTCCCCTGATTACATTAGCTCCGTCATAAACTTGGCCAATAAGTTTGGCTTTTTGTGCGTCTGGAAGTGTGATGAGTAGCCTTTCCAGAAGCGCCGTGTCTGGCATTCTGGACCATAATGAACTCGAAAAACGGATGTTGTTGCCGTCGATGTAACGTAGCACAAGCACCAGCTGGCAGTGGGTGGAAATGTCGGCTTGTATGTCGATGAAATCTGCGCGCTTTACTTCCTCCAGAATGTAATCCTTTAGCATTGACACTATACTAACGGGCAATCATAATAATTAAATCAAATATAAACAAAATATTTTTATCACCATCAAATGAAAAATATTTTAGTATAATATCAACTTCTTCAAAGTTAACAGGAATCATAGCTTTTCTCTGTAAGTAATTACTGAGTTCTCTCCAAAATATTTGGGTCTTGGGACACTTCTAAAATAGATGATTAATAGTCTCAGGGGAAATTTTACAAAAAACACAATTATCTTCAGTGTTCACTTTAAAACGCAGTACCACAAGTGACTTTATTATGACTACATAATATTTTTTATGACATACTTTATTATGACTACATACATAGTCCATGAAAGTAATGTTTTTTTTGTGGAAACTTACAAGTTTAATGGGTATTTTGTTGATATTATAATCACATTTTAATATGAACTCTATACCACCTTGTTGAAATATAAAGCTAGGTACCATATCATTTTTGTAAAAAATTTGGACCCATTTCATTTTGAATTTCAGGTTAGAGATCTTAAAATCCAAAACATTCAATTCTCCTTCAAATTTTGACCTACAAATATTTATTTTTTAATATAGTGTGATTTGTTCTTAACAATAAATTTCAAAAGTTTGGTGTCTATCATTTTAATTAATGAGGGGGATACATCTAACACTTGAGCAGTATAACCCAAACTAGATAAACCCTCAGCTTTAACCAGTAACACACGACCAGCTAAAGCGATATCTCTCATCATTAGCCAAGAATTCAGTTTCTTTTCAAATGACTGAATGATTATAGGAGTCAAATTTAACTCATTCCTGACTTCTTTACTTTTAGATATCTTGATACCTAAATATTTGAAAACTTCTTTCAGGGGAATATTGCATACTGCTGTAAAGTTACAGGAACCTAAAGCCATAAGCTCACGTTTATTAGCTCCCGTTATTTGTTTTTATTTCTACACACTTCCTCCAGGTTCTCATCACGTGCTTCGCTGAAGCCCCGCCCACAGCGCTGACTCTTCACTCGTGGTCTCCTCTGATTGGCTGCGTGTCTGGCCAATGAGTCTCAGCCGTCTTTGCAGGAGCACAACCGAGCCATATTTCACTGAGCATTAGCTCGAGCAGTTCATTATTAAATCAGGATCTTGATCTTAATAAAGATCCTTTAACAGTGCAGAGATGCGGGTCGCTGCAGCAGTGTGCTTTATATCTGCACTGGCTTTCACTGTACATGCAGATGTCTAATTTAACAGTTTTGATGTGTTTTACTGATTATTTCACGTCATCTGAGCTTCACCACTTTGAGCGCCTCGGCCACAACGTCCTGTAGATCGAATCGATAGCCATCACTATGTGATAATGTGTTATGTGCATGCCAGGTTAAAGAGATGTGTTTTTACTCTAGATTTAAACTGACAGAGTGTGTCTGCTTCACAAAGCTAGGAAGACTATTCCAGAGTTTGGATGCTAAATAGGAAAAGGATTTATCGCCTGCAGTTGTTTTTGATATTCCAGTTATCATCAACTGGCCAGAGATTTGAGACTGCAGTGGACGTGAAAGACTATAAAGTGATAAAAGCTCTCTCAAGTACTGAGGAAGTAAACCATTCAGGGCCTTTACAGTAACAACACAGGCAAACATTATACATGTGATTTACTGGTTTTTGTGTCAAACGGACCCTGCAATGGTTTTTCTCTTTTATTTTATCTGTACAAACATCTGTGTGTCTGGTTATATCTGTCGGAGGATAAACAGCTTCTGCTGGATGTTTGTCGTCTCTGTGTGTGTCAGTAGTTTGTGGCTGAAGCGTTTCTTCATTTTCTCTCCTGCTAATAAGAAGCTCACAATCTTCCACTCCACACAAAACATCTTTACACTGAAATAAAGTGAATCCATCAACAGACAAATAAGAGTCACAGGTCAGAGGTTAAATATGATTGACAGCACTAAATAACACAGTAGATACAGATATCTAATCCAATATTTCACTCTTCTGCTGTTCGTTTTCATTCAGGGCCAGAATTCATTTGAAAATGTAAGATCAGCAAAACCTTGTTGATTTTCGTGATGTTAAAGGAGACGGATGTGTGTGTGGAAACTAACTGAGGTTGGGGGAGGATTCACACACAACCTGATAAATATCTCAGTTCAGTCATGTTTCATAGCAAGTGTTTTCAGACATTTTAAGGGTTGTTTTCATGTTTTGTTTTTTTTTCCAGTGAACCGATGAATAAAATGTTCCTAAAATTAGTTTAGTTCGGTTTGTTGGATCTGGTTGGTGAGTTTTAAATGTATTTTTATGGCTTCAGTCGTCTTCCATTTTGCAACAGAATTATACCAGTCTGGACCAACACATATTAACCCTTCAAATTTAGAAAAAGTATTTCCACGTTAGAAATACAGCCCTCATCTCCAGGCGATTATCACATAATCACATGAAGTGAGGCTGACCATGGTGAGAGACAGCTGAGCCAGTTCTCTTAAACCCAATCACCGCTATCATGCAGAGAGAGATAGGGAAACCCCGTCAGCTTACTCTGTCACCAAAGCCAGTTGGCCTAGCACTGAAATAGCTTGCCATAGGGAATTACTCTTACATGTGCACTCATTCACACAATGTTCAGCTCAACATTTCCAGTTGGGCCGACAAGAATAGAGTAATTAGTCATGCAAAATAGTGTTGGTAGCATGAAGTGACACAAACCATGTAATGGTTTTTACTCTTTCTTTTATCTGTACAGAAATGTGGTTTGATCTGCTGGGTGGATAAACAGCTTCTGCTGGATGTTTGTGGTCATTGTGTGTGTCAGAGTTTGTGGCTGAAGCATTTTTCCCCCAGCTAGTATGATAAACTCCTGCATGTGCACTTTAAGAGTGCATGCTTTCACTGCGTGATATTATAATGCACAGCTTATATAATAAGCTTATAATTGTCTGTTTCTATTGACTGCATCTGCAACCAAGTTATTAACATATCAATATCTATATCTGCAATGGACATTAACATATTTTTTTCAAAGCATTTAGTTTATCATTAATGTGATAATTCTGCATATGCATATTGGATAATTCATATTGAGTTATACATAAAATAAACAAAGCAGCACATTTTAACCTCTGAAAGTTTATCGTCTATCCATCTGTAATTTGAAGCTCAGTGGGTTTTACAACCATAGGCTGCACAATGATGACATTTTTTTAATGAAAGTTAGTAGATTTAGTGTGAGTGATGAAAATGTTAATCGTTCCAAGACGGCGGACGTCTGGAGCTGTCGAATATGGCATCTACTGTATGTGTACATATCCATACTTGGAATACCCCCAAAATGAAAGATGATGAAAACATTTCATAGCTACTTACAGTATTTCATGTATTAAACACCTTCACTTGAGCAAGAGTGCCGTTTTTCCTGAACATCGATTGCAAATGTAATATTGATTGTAGACAACAGTTCAACAAAAGTTAACATTGAGTTACATTTTAGACAACTAAGTGTTTTACAAATAATATAGTTCTGTAGCGGCCTACCTGTCTTTCTTGTAATTAAGTAGGACAGTGCACCAGATTCATTGACTATTTGCCTACCGATGTTGAAGATAGTTACTAACAGTGGCGGCTGGTGAAAAATATCTTAGGCAGGGCTGTGTCATATTCAGTCAGTTTCAATAGTCTGGTAACCATAAGAGCCATCAGGTCTTTTAGCGTTGTGGCTCTTCCTCAAGACATCCATCAAGCATCCACACTTCTCTCATTCAAAAACCTCTTAAAACACTTTTTTCTCTGAATATTACTCTTCAGTAGCCTGGTTAAAACCAGACCCTTCTCAGTTGTAACTGAGTTAGGGTCTGGCAAAGCTCCATAGACGAATCATTTCCAAAGGGGCGTCACCAACGGACGTCGCTCAAATGCCTCTGGGCGCAATTGGATAGACCTAAAACCAATCAGAGCGATGAAGGAGATGACGTATGCATGCAGAGGGCTCTCGCTAAGACCCTCCCATTCATTTAGCCCATATAGACAGTAAAGGTTTAGCCACCAACGGGTCAAGCTGGTTGTAATAATTTTTTACAGTCTATGGTTGTAACGGGGTTCGTTATTATGGGAAGGAGGCGGAAACCGGCGAACATTCACACATTTTAATGACAAAATAAAACAAATACAAAAATGAAAGTAAAGACGGCAGTCGACTGCCGCCACACATAATAAAACAAAACATCAAATAAAATTCAGGCCTGTCCTTTCTCGATCTTCACCGTTGTCGCTCCTCCTTTTATGCTTCTGCTCCTCCGTGAGAGATGCGAGACCGGTGCGTCTCACAGGTGTCATTCATTATCACTCGCGCCGAGCTCTCACGTCCCTCGGCATCTTCCTGCTCGTCACACTGGTATATCAGACGTTTGCCGAATCCAGTCGGTAAGACAGCGATAACATCTTTTTTAGACATGAAAAGGACAATTTTAAATCGCTTAAAACAGACGCGATAGCTGATTCGAACGAGTGATGTTCCACGGCGGCATCCATCTTTGTAATGTACAAATTAAAATCTGCTTCACCGTCACTGCGCTGTCGTCATCGTGTAAAGCCCGCCCCAACGTTTCTGATTGGTGCCGCGATTTCTGCGAACTGGAAATTGGTTTCAATGGGCTCTTTGCCATACTAACTTTCAGTGCAAATCCAAATTTGCCGGTAGTTGTCTTGGTTTTCCCAGGGTAACTCTTCAGCTCACAGTCTGTAAATTCTACCTTATACTGTATGTTGTTTGAATCCCTCTTTGTTTGTATCTTTAACCTAACTTTGTAAGTGACCTCTGTATACTTTCTGCTATTGGTGTGTGTATTGTGCTTCGATGTTGATTTTGTTCTATTCCTTAATCCAGTGGTTCTCAAAGTTTTTAAAGTGTTGTCCCCCGAAGCTTTTAACATCCATGCATTTACCCCCTCTCTGCAGTCACTCCTTTTACAGTATGGGTCAATATTTGCCCCCTTAAATCGATATTTCCAGTGCATTTTTTACCTTTATAAAATAAATAATGCTTTAAATAAAAAATGTTCAATAGAGAAATATGCAATGATTGTAAAAACAAAGTGATGCTTTAAAATACTGAATTAAATCCAAGTCACTGTCTTTATGAGTGAGTCATCGAGTCATTTATTCATCAGTAGCGAAGCAAGTGGCTGTAATTATGAATGAATCATTGACTCACGATTTGTTCAAAGCTGCAGACCCGTTCACAAACACTGCTGTGGTTCTCGCTGGAGCTATCGTTTTGTTGCAAAAAATACGGACAATACTGTTTAAAATGAACATCAGTTAATATTAATACCTATCGTTTGTTGAACTGTTGTATAAAATCAATGTCACATTTGAAATCGTGTGGATATTCGTATAATGTGATCATTAAACACAGGAACTCACACAGGGTATGTTTTTGTATCGAAGAGAGTTTGAATCTTAAATCGATCTCTATGTGCAGAGATCTGTGTCTGTGTCTATATTTGTTCTTTGAGCTAGTAAGTGCTAAATTCCCACTTTTACAAATGTACATAGTCGAGAACAGCAGTGCGCACGATTTGCTAAGACAGCATAATCTGCACGAATCATATACACGCTGCTTGTGTGAATGCAGTCAGTTTTGACCCAAAAAACGAGGTAATTTGATCGGATGTCACGTAGCCTATTTACGACATTTTACCTGCTAGAAATACATGCTAAGTTTTAATGTTTCTGTAACGCGTGTCGCGGGAAGAGTACCCTCACTCTCAAACAGTGAAATATGCAAATGAGCGTGAAGGGAGTGCACCGCTTCAAGATTTGGACCAGTGACCAGAAGACTAGACTCGCTCAAGAGACGGTGTGAACTAGCCTGGATCCGCCCTCCTACGTACTTCCACTCAATCTTCATTTTCCTTCAGTACTACGTCTGGGATTGTGCTGTAGTCTTTGGTTTTCTTCGATCAAGTTTTTACCGGGCCAATCAGCGAACAGAGGGAGTGGCTGAGAACGATGACGTTGATGTCATGCGTTATTTTGAGTTGTACTTCAGTAATGGCAGTGGAGAAAGATGCGAGCGAAGCCATTCGGTCCGTTGTGGCATCGCTGCCGAATATCAAGAAGTTAAAGCCGGAGCAAGAACAATCTTTGCTTAGTTTTGTTGGTGGCCATGATGTTGTGGCCCTCCTCCCCACGGGGTTCGACATGACATACGTCACGACCAAACGTTAGCGATTGGTTATGGCAGATCCAGAGTGACTCTGGGCAGATCCAATAGTTTTAGACTTCAATAGAGTACCCGTCTACAAGGAAGTTAACACTTGTCAATGGAGTGGTGCCAGACTCTATGTACAAATTAAATGTAGAACACAGATTTGCATATAAATAAACATCTATATCTTAAATCAGCAATTGGCTAAGCTGCTCCAGAGACCCGCCTCCCTGGGGCGATTTCTCCAGCGCCCCAAAGCTAATGACACGTGCAGACAGGTGGAGAGGACGTGTAGAAAAAGCAGACATTTAGAAACTGTGGCAGGATCTATCAAAAGCCCAAACTGAGAAGAGGCAGAGAAACAACAGAGCCTATATTCCTCTCTACAACACCAGGACTTTGAGTGACAGCATAGGCTGACGACACATGCAGAGCGACAGCCAAGCAGCTTCAACAGACTGATGATCTAAAAACAGAAGGACAGACATCCCTTCCCTTACGGGCACCACAGGTGTGACAACTTTAGTGATCACTAGAGAAACTGCTTCAAATTTGGTTAATTATTATATTAATATTAATAATTATCAGCGTTAATGAAAGATCATGTAAGGAGGGAAGCAAAATATTCTGCAGATGACATTTAATGTTGTGTCTGCTGGCTTTATTTCTTCAACAGCTTCAAGTTTAACGCACTTTCTTACAGGCCGTTTCACGTTTATTTTCACACACCACTTCTACGCATATATTGAGACTTCTCAGTGAATAGCTTTATTGATCTCCATTTCAATGGTACTGTCATTGATGGATAAATCTATTTGCTAATAGCTGAACTTGTAACAGTAAAGAAAGAACACAAAGCAACCCCAGTTTTGCGTGATTCATATCTGCGTGATGGCGCAACTGGTAAAACAAGTGCATTTGTGAGCAAGCGAATTGGGCAACCTGGGTTTGATTCCAGTCTGTGGTGGTTCCTACATTCAGTGTACATACATCTATTCTCATTATCTCACTGATGCTCACTGTCGCGTATGCTTACTGCCTACCTAGATACTACATTCACTGTAAAATGCATTTTTTATATATTTATTTTTATATTTATACTTATGTTAATATTAATATAGAATAAAAGGTATAAATATATATATATATTTTTTTTTTAGCAAACTAGATGGTGCACCCTCTGGGAGTTGGTGGCCTTCGCAAACTGCGTACTCTGTGGCGGTACTGAACAAGCATGTTAATGACAGCAGTCTCTAATGCATCTCTTGAGATCAGGTTACACTTCCCCCCTTAAACCTCACTCCCATCCGGGTCACGGCACCACATGTAACCGATCCTACTCAGCCTGCTCAAGCAAGTTTCGAACCACCGTCTCCAGCATGGGAGGAGGGAACACTAACAAGGACACTAAAGACCACAGCTGACCTCTACTACCTCTCACTGTGAGAATAAAATCAGTCTAATAGGTTCTGTTCATTTAGTAGTCCTAACCCAGAAAAAAAAAAAATTGAGCCTTGCTTTGTCCCACAGAAACGTTTTTTTTGGGGGGTAAAATGGTGCTTGTTGCGAATATTACTTGAAGACATTTTTACATTTTGTTTTTCAAAATAAATTACACCCAGCTATGCCTCAAAGTCATGGCCGTAGCAGCGATGAGGTCACTGAGGTCCGGACCAAGGTATTTTTAACGAGGTGTACTTTATGAAAATGTGGTAGCACCAACATTAAAAAGACTTTCTCATTTGAGCTGCCTCAGCCGTCATCTGACTGCTCGTCATTGTCAAAAATATTTGAGATGACCAATCAAATCAAAGAAGGCGGGCTTTATGTTGACAGAAGCTGCTAAGCGTGAATTTCAATGTGACTCTACAGTTAGCACTTTCTGCTGCCAGCTGGTGGCGCTATGACTATAACTACATTTAGACATGTATGTGTCTTCAGGCCAGGGCATTTATCAAACATGTGAAGTTTGGAGGAAATTGAACATTGCATGAGTTACAACAACTTCATGTTTTATGCCGATGATAGCATGCTTTAGCACTTCAGAGTTATTTTGCTCAGATTCACCAAAATACCAAAGTCTACAATCAAAAGCAAAACATCTGATTATGAACTCAAGGATTTCTCATCAAATTTTCCCAAGACAAAAACTTTCTGGTAACCAAATGATATTTCTCTAAATGAACGATTACATTTACAGGTTACTGTAAGTTTTCATTAATGTTCACTCATGAATTTTGTTGTAACAACACAGGCAAACATTATACATGTGATTTAGTGGCTTTTCCGTCAAAATGGACGCTGCAATGGTTTTTCCCTTTTATTTTATCTGTACAAACATCTGTGTGTCTGGTTTGATCTGTCGGAGGATAAACAGCTTCTGCTGGATGTTTGTCGTCTCTGTGTGTGTCAGTAGTTTGTGGCTGAAGCGTTTCTTCATTTTCTCTCCTGCTAATAAGAAGCTCACAATCTTCCACTCCACACAAAACATCTTTACACTGAAGATATCTCTTACACTTTATATCTCAGTTCAGTTTTTTCCAGTGAACCGATGAATAAAATGTTTATAAAATTAGTTAAGTTCTGATTGTGGTGTCTGGTTGATGAGTTTTAAATGTATTTTTATGGCTTCAGTTGTCTTCCATTTTGTAACAGAATTATACCAGTCCGGACCAACACACAGGGTTCCTGCACACTTTTTAAAGTCAAATTTAAGGCTTTTTAAGACCTTTTTAAGACCTGAAAAAAACAAAATTAATACCATACATTGGGGTGTGCAATATTGACAAAAATATATCTTGATATTTACAACGTTTTGTTGATAATAATTAGATGACATTTTACTGATTGTGTTTTTGTGCTGGTGCCATGGCTGGTTTAGGCCTGTTGTTGACCGCAGACTCACAAAGATATTCATATTTTTCATATTCTATGCAGTGGTCAGTTCACAGCAGTGACAGAAATGATTAATTAATGTGCAATATTTGCCACCTTAAATTGACTTCCAGGGGCATTTTCACCTATATATGGACATTTTTTCTAAACTTATTTAGAGTTATGCATCACCTTTTATGTCAAATACTAACATTCAAATTATTCAAATTAAATTATACAGTAATTATACTTATTTATACAATAATACTTAATTACACAATTATAGGCTACAGTACCACCGTTACCAGTCAAATTAAATCATTCAATCAAAATCCATCTTTGCAGTGCAGAGGTGACACAGAAGCGGCATCAGAACTGGCATTAATATTTACACTCCATGCTATGAGATAGTTTTTTTTTTAAATCAATATTCAATATTTAAATTATGAAATGATTTCTAATTTTAACGTTTTAATTAAAGGGTACTTTAAATATGAAACTAAAACCGCCAGTAGGCGGCGGCAAGTCACTGTCTTAATAAGCGAGTTGAGGGATTCTTTCATTCAACCGATTTGTTCAAACAGCTGATTCATTCGGGAAAGAAACAAGTGATTGTTCATTGAATCGTTAAAATGACTCGTTCAAACCGCGGATTTCAGTCAAGAAATCATCGCTGTCTGTTGCATCGAGACTCTGCTACGGTTTCACTTTGAAATTCTAGTCGGCAAAATAAAGGGAAAACAAACAATACTGACAATATGGTGTCTAAAAAGTAACTCACAATGTTAATTTATTTTTAATTTAACTATTGTATAACATAAATAGGCTATCGCACTTGTGCCCGGGAAAACGGCACTCTTACTGATGTGATATTCTAATATAAGAACATCATATGATGTAAATATAAGACAAAAACTAATTTGGGGACATACCTATAACTGCACACATCACGCAGTGAAACCACGAGAGACAAATGCGATGTCAGCTCACAGTGCCTCGTACATCGTTAAAACAATGATTACAATATCATAATAGACAATACACATCGCACACCCCTACGCACATAAAGAATGAACTTACAACTGAACTAACATTTACCAATTTTCTTCTTCTCTCCTCTCTCGCGTGCAGGAGACAGACGTCATTCTGCCGCGAATGTGATGCGAATTGTCACGTGAACAAGCAAATCCACAAAGATAGAATAATAAAAAATAATACTACGCTAATTAGTTTTAATTTGGAAAACATTTAGATATGTCTAAGTCGAAGTGTCATCTAAAATTTAAGACCTTTCATAAGTAAAAATAAGACTTTATAAGACTTTTTATGGCCTTAAATTTTAAAAATCTAATTTAAGACTTTTAAAGGATCCGCGGGAACCCTGAACACATATTAACCCTTCAAATTTAGGAGAAGTATTTCCACGCTAGAAATACAGCCGTCATCTCCAGGCGATTATATGTCATATTAGCAGGGGCGCCGCTAAGGGGGGAAAAGTTAGGACGATTATAAGGGCCCACACACTTTTAGGGCCCCCAGAGATCGATTTTATTAATGGAATTGGTGCGGTAGGGGGCCCAACCTCATGTTCGTTCATAGGGCCCAAAATATCTAACGGCGCCCCTGCATATTAGATGAGGGCCTACACAGAGACTGAGCTGGCAGCCGTTCAAGATCACATCTCATCCTGTGAGAGAGGAGTCCAGGATACGATCCACAAGTTTTACTCCGGACCAACACATGATTGCCTCAGTTTTACCAGAAAGACTCGGGGGATATAATGATGTAACAAAGCATTATTTTATTTTATTTTATTTTACAAATGGCAGAAGTTACCATTATTCTGAAAGCATTGATCTAGGCTTCTACACTTCTACAAGTCAATTCACCTTTATTTATATAGCATTGTTTAAAAGATTGTTTCAAAGCAGCTTTTTAAATAAGAAAATAATGATTCAATGATGCAAACAGAATTCAATTCTAAAAGACAATAGTGCTATTGTTCAGTAGCCTGGATGCCAGCCGAACTTTTGAGGGGGGGAAGTTCGGTCTGGACTTGATCCGTTGAGAAGCAAGTATGCCCGAACCAAAGCTGTCCGGACCAATCAAATTGTCAGGGCGGGCTTTATACGATGATGGACAGATGATCAACAGTAACGTAATCATTCACGTCACCAAAGAGCGCTTGGGTTGAATTCGTTTCGCTGGAGAATTTAGATAAGTAGATTCAGCCATCGCTTCTGTTATAGAAGATGTAGACAACACATTCTATTTAAAAGAGGAACAGAGAACCACGAACCGCGATCAAGGCATTTGTCGATGGGAAAGATGTTTTTGCCGTCCTTCCTAGGGATTCGCCAAAAGTTGAATTTATCAGCTGGCCCCGATGGTCGCTATGAAGATGGGGCGCAATGAAAACCCTGTGGTCATTGTTGTTTCTCCGTTGGTCGCACTCATGGAGGACCAAGTGAAAGAAGCAACCGAAATGGCATCACGGCGATGCAACTCTGTGCACGACGAGGTGGACATAACCAGCAGTCGTTGCCAGCTCCTTTTCAGAAGCCCGGAAACATACGTCATGTACACCATTGCTCTGATTGGTTATTGGTCTATCCAATTGAGTGCAGAGGCATTTTCTATCCTGGTTCGGTTGAAACACGCCCCATAATCACAGCCCAATGGAGCAGTATCAGACTCACATTCTGACTTGAATCTGAGCATGACAACGTCAGGCTAATTGTTCAGCTGAAGTCAGATCAATAGCTGCATTTCCACTGCCGGGCCAGGGCCGAGCCGTGCTAGTGTGTGCCAGGGCCAGTCGCGTTTCCACTGTCACTTCCGGGGCTTGATCGGGGGTTACTCAGGGCCAACGGCCAGGATTTCTGGCCCGTCGAATACCTTGGGCCAAAGCAGGCCAGCTCGGGCTAGAGGCGTGGGCAAGGTAAAAGGCGGAGTTTATCAGTGTTAGGGAAAGTTATGGTCTGCGGCAAAGCCGGCAAGATGCACATTTCACTTTTTTATATCTCGCAAAATAATCGCTGCTCGAAATGGAGAATCGCCTGTACTGGTCTGTTGAAGATACCAAAGCTCTTCTGAGCATTTGGGCAGAAGAAAGGGTACAACGTCAATTTGACGGCGTGTGAAGAAACGAGGACGTTATAAAATACATCATTGCTGAATTTTCTAAGCTAAGCATTCAGCGAGCAACGCTTCAAGTTCGGGAAAAAATAAAAAAAAGTTGCGGGCGCAGTATTGTACAAGGCGATTAAAACACACAATGGACAAAGCGGAGCTCAGAGAAGAAACTTTCCATGGTTCGACTTGATGGACGGTGTGCTGGGTCACAGTCCCTCTGTTAGTGGCGACTCGTGAGACAAGTCGGGACACTATTGCAGCCACGGCCGGTGAGTTAATATACATGCTATCTTCCTAACTTAAAAAATAAATAAATTCATAATACCCGCTGAAATGGGTTGGGTTATGATGTTTGATCCAGAAAGGTGTGTTAGGGGCGGGGTTTAGGGCAGCGTTGCGGGGCTACTGGCCCGGCAGTGGAAACGCAAGCCCGGTGCTTAAGGCCTGAGGCCACTGGCTCGGCTCGCTGTTAGCCCTGGCCCGACAGTGGAAACGCGGCTACTGAGTCTCTTTCTACCTCTGGAGGAATATCAGGATAAAAACACCTACAGCTGTGTGCTGAACAATCCCATCAGCAACCAGACCACACATCTGGACATCAACACACTCGGTCACACATGTGCAGGTACGATAGTGCTGATATTAGTGTTTATTGACTGATCTGATCTCAGTTTGATGTGTTTATTCCTCAGACTCTGTCCACTGTTGTGGTCCTACTGAAGCTGCGATCCGATTGGTCCTCTCTGCTATATATATATATATATATATATATATATATATAGAGAGAGAGAGAGAGAGAGAGAGAGAGAGAGAGAGAGAGAGAGAGCCCTGTCAGCTGGTTTTATTAAATCTTAAAAATACATGTGTTTTTTATTAAAATAACAACTTTATAATATTTTAATGATATAAGTAAAAATATAATAAATATATAATAGTGCACATATTTAGCAAAAAACTAATTTATACTAATACTAAATATATTCTTAAATACTCATGTTTCTAGCCAACTAACGTGCTATGGTCATTAAATTTTTTTTTCTGAGGTAAATGTAACGTTATGTGACATATTGTTCTCCAGCCTCTTCTTCTTATTGACCTCTTTCCGCGTCGATTTATCAATATTATGTATGAGGGATATACATTTCAGTAAGTTGTACTGTATCTTTTAACATAGGCTATTATTGTTCATTTGTGTTTATTTACTATTAACTAGTAGTAAAGAGAGATTATCGGTTCACGTGCCGCCAGATCGTTGTCAGATCGTTGTGGCTTCTCGGTGTGTGTCCATGTTCCCGCGTTCGTTTCCTGGTTTCCTGAATCCTGATGTGTGGATTATCTGTGTTCCTCGTCACCTGTCTGGACGTCTATATTGTCCTGCGCCATCTACCATCTGTGTTTGTGGCCGCCTGACTAATCTAATTCAATATTTCACTCTTCTGCTGTTAGTTTTCATTCAGGGCCAGAATTCATTTGAAAATGTAAGATCAGCAAAAGCTTGTTGATTTTCGTGATGTTAAAGGAGACGGATGTGTGTGTGGAAACTAACTGAGGTTGGGGGAGGATTCACACACAACCTGATAAATATCTCAGTTCAGTCTTTCAGATCAATCTGAGTGTTTCAGACATTAAGAGTTACTATCGTGGGCTTTTCAGTGAACCGATGAAGAAAATGTTTCTCAAATTAGTTTTGCTCTGTTTGTGTTTCTGGCGTCTGGATGGTGAGTTTTAAATGTGTTTTTCTGGTTCTGGTATCTTGTGATAAATTACTGGTTAAATTAGTCAGAAAGAATTAACATTCACTGTTATTCTCATATAGAAACAAATAATGTGTGATTTTGCTGAGAGATAACACTCTTATTTGAGATTAAAATTGATCTTTTTAATGCAGTTATTGATTATATAAAAGAACTGATAAGAATGTAAATGTTTACCTTGAAATGCAATGTAAGTCGCTTTGGATAAAAGTGTCTACCAAATACATAAATGTAAATGTAAATATAAAACTGTTTAACTATTTCTCATTTTCATTCATCATCTTTTGTCTTTGAACTGCTGCAGAATATTAATCGCTTTATATTTACATGATTAAATGTATTTTAGTGAAGCTTCATCAAACCAATATCAAGTGATTTTAAAGCTTTAATCTGTGAAAAACTCTGTTCTTCAGGAGTGTTCGGTTATTTTGGAGATGAAAGCGCATTAATAGCTGAAATCAATGTAACGGCCGACAGATTCACTGTATATGATGATGTTCTTGATGGGAGATTCAGAGACAGACTGAAGCTGGACAAGCAAACTGGATCTCTGACCATCACAAACACCACAACTGAACATGCTGGAGATTATAAACTACAGATCAACAGTGAGAGGAAGAAGTTCATTCTCAAGGTCATTGGTGAGATACTGCTGAGAACTTTTAAATTTAGTAAACCATTATAAAGTGATTTAACAGTATTAATCTCTGACAAACCCTGTTTCTGGGCTTCGGCTGCTGTTGTTGTTCTGGTTTATGACGTCAGATTCAGAAGAGATGGACAGGATTTTTCACTAGTGATTTTTAATGTCTTTCTATATTCCTCTTCCTCAAAGAGTGAAATCTGAAGCTCCATCAGTTTGAACTGAGAACAAGAGAATGAAGATCGAAACTGAAATTAAAACCTTAGAAAACATTTAGTTTCATGAAATAGTATAAATGTTAAAGGGATAGTTCACCCAAAAATGAAAATTCTGTCAGTATTTACTCACCCTCATGTTGTTCCAACCCCGTAAGACCTTCGTTCATCTTCGGAACAAGAATTAAGATATTTTTGATGAAATCTGAGAGCTGGATCACTCCTCCATAGGCTTCAAAAGGACTGAAACTTGCCGGCCTCGAAAAGTTATTAAAGACATCGTTAAAATAGTCCAAGTGACTACAGTGGCTCAATCTTAAGTTTATCAAGCGACGAGAATACTTTTTGTGCGCAAAAACAAACAAAAATAACGACTTTATTTCAACTATTCATTTCCTTCTCTGTTGGCCTCTAGTCAGTTAACTTAGTGTAATAGCGTAGAGGTACGTCACACGTAGGCTCACTATTGGCCGACGCTGGTCATGTGTGTGATGCGTGTGACGTACAACAACAGAAGCTCTACGCTTTTACACTAGTGAACTGACTCGAGGCCCACAGAGAAGGAAATTAATAGTTGAAATAAAGTCGTTATTTTTGTTTTTTTGCGCACAAAAAGTATTCTCGTCGTTTGATAAACTTAAGATTGAGCCACTGTAGTCACTTGGACTATTTTAACGATGTCTGTAATAACTTTTCGGGGCCTGCAAGTTCAATCCCTCAAGAAGCCTATGGAGGAGTGATCCAGCTCTCAGATTTCATCAAAAATATCTTAATTCGTGTTCCGAAGATGAACGAAGGTCTTACGGGGTTGGAACAACATGAGGGTGAGTAAATACTGACAGAATTTTCATTTTTGGGTGAACTAACCCTTTAACTGAAATAAGAAATCTAAATTTTTTTTATTTCAGCTAGTTAACATAAGGGTACATTTCTAAAATAACTAAAACTGAAATTTAAAATGGATAACAACTACAAAAATGAATTACAATCACAAAAACAACAATTACTAAGACTTCAACTAAATTGAAAATGGAAAATATGAAAGTAAAACTGGTTCAAAATATTAATATCTATTTATTAAATAAAATAAAATACATGTACTGCGTTAGATTAAACTGGGAAGGGTCATAGCACTTGCATATTGTTGTCCTATTGTTAGTTTTATTTATTGTCATTTGTAAGTCGCTTTGGATAAAAGCTTCTGCTAAATTAATAAATGTAGAATTAATAAAAATTATAATAATATCTAAATTATCCTGACATATCACTGGTTTGATTCTCATAGAATAAATGTTAATACAAAATGTTAAATGCTAGTTTAAGAGTATGTATAAAAGTTGTTGAGGTCCGGATCTGTTGTGGCAAAAACAATAATTAAACAAACAGCATCACAGCGTAAGAGACATCAGGATTCAAATTGTACTTTAAAAGATATTTATTTCTTTTAAAGGAGGGTTGATCAAAAACACACCGTAGCAGCTACCCTACGATGGAACAAGACCTGCATCACACACAAAACAAGCAGCTTTTATACCCCCTTTTGACAAAGTCTCTTCTTCTGTAATTTTCCGCTTACCCCAGTAAAATCAGATCTAGCAGGTTTTAGAAATACAATGGTCCTTCCTAACCCCCCTTCCTGGGCTTTTACTGTCCCCACACCTGTGCGGTCAAAGGCTGAATAACCCTTAGTCTTTCCTGATTACCCATGCTAATGAATTCAGAGGCTCTGTTTGACCATTTGCTTATGTGTGTGTGTGTGTGTCTTTGTCCCTGTGGCCTACAGGCATACATTCCATAGAGAAATACATGATTGAATTAAATGAAAACCCACACAATGTCTAAATGAAAACTAAAATATAAATTTTTCCACAACAGATCTTAAACTAGGTGACAACCGCTACAGATTGTTCAGGCAGAACAATAAATCACTTGGTCCATGTCCACAACAAAGTTCTTTACTGTTATCTTTTGATTCATACATCAGTATGGGTGTGGTTCTATAAGTGAACAATAATAACAATAATGAATATAGATACAATGAGGTAGAAACAGTAATAACTGCAACAATATAAAAGTAATGCAATAGCATAAAGATAAGGACATATTTATACAAGTCCAGCAGCTGTAAATTTCCTCAGGTTTATACACATATTCACTTTGAATAAACTATCAGATGAAATAGAATTCAATATGTTCACATAATATTCAAAGATTAACATTCAAAGTCTAATTCAGCGTGTTTTATGCTGAAATGAATGTGTGATCGAGCTTACGTGTGCATTGACTACCTCACAGGAATAAACAAACTTTTAGTATTGCAATATAACATAGCAGCAAATAAATCTACGAATATTTACATGAAAGAGTATTTAAAGGCGGGGTAGGTAAGTCTGAGAAACTAGCAGAAAACTGCTGGATTTTGAAAGTATCCAACAGAGAAACTCCCGCCCCCTTCCTTCTGAGCTCATTCCAAAGCCACGCCCCCAAAACACTTGAACGTGCAATAGAGAGCCTAAGCCCCTCCCCTCCGCTTCCGGCTCATGGGACCTTATTTCAGAAAAAATATGTATGGTAGTCAATGGCGAGAGACAACTTATCTTTTTATTCTGTCTGAACTGTGCCCTGAATTACACATATGATGTTTGTCAATTTAAAAGATAATTATGAAAGTCAAGAAAGTCACAGTTTGTCATAAAACATAAGAGTAACATTTAGTTTTATGTGAAAATCGCTCAATGAACTACAACCCCAGATCAGAAAAAGTTGGGACATTTTGTAAAATACAATAAAATCAAGAATCTGTGATTTGTTCATTCTATTTAACCTTTTATTAACTAACAAAAGTACAAAAGAAACGTTTTCCAATGTTTTCACTGACCAACATAATTGTATTTTGTAAATATGGACAAATTTTGATTTTGATGGCTGCAACACACCCCAAAAAAGTTGGGACAGAGACGAAATAAAAGTGAAAAGATTATCCAAATTAGATTATCCAGCTCTTTTGAAACAGTCCACAATGAGCAGGTGAATTGGTAATGGTTGAGGGTATCGTGTTTGGGTGTAAAAGTGTTTCTCAGGCTTTTTAAGCAAAGATGAGTCATGGCTCATCACTTTGTGCCAAATATCAGGAGAGAATTGTCAAACAATTAAAAAATCCCATTTCTCAATGCAAGATTGCAAAGAATTTATGCCTTTCATCATCTTCCATACATAATATTGTCACAAGATTCAGGGAATCCAGAGAAATCTCAGTCTGTGTTGGGTAAGGCAGTAGACCTCTGTTGAATGTGCGTGACCTTTGAGCCCTCAGATGGCATTGCACATGATACCATCATGCTAATCCGTTAAATACAGCCACATGTGCTCAGGAGTAATTTGGAAAACCGTTTTCACTGAACACAGTCTGACTCCGCATTAAGAAATGCCACTTGAATCTCTGTTACACAAGAAGAAAGCTTTACATCAGTTCTATGTGGAGATGCTGGCGAGTTCTCTGGGCCTGAGCTCATCTCAGATGGTCTAGAAGACAGTGGGAATGTGTGCTGTGGTCAGATGAGTCCATGTTTCAGCTTGTTTTTGGGAGAAAATGGACATCGAGTTCTCAGTCCCAAAGACGAAAGGGACCAACCAGACTTTCACCAGCGACAGGTGCAAAAGCAAACATCTGTGCTGGTATTGTGGTGCATCATTGCAAACGGTATGGGTAACTTGCATTATTGTGAAGGTACCATTGTGAAGGTACCAATCAAAATTTGTTCATATTTACAAAATACAATTATGTTGGTCGGTGAAAACATTGGAAAACGTTTCTTTGTACTTTTATTCAATTCAATTCAATTCAAATTTATTTGTATAGCGCTTTTCACAATACATATTGTTTCAAAGCAGCTTTACAGAAAGTGCATTTCAGAAATGTACGTAGAAAATACAGTTAGTTAATCATCATGTATTAATTTAGGGGATAACATATCGCCGGCGTTGAGTCGTGTCTTCACAGGCGTCGAGTCGTCTCATCGCAGGCGTTTAGTCGTCTCTTCACAGGCGTCGAGTCGTCTCTTCACAGGCGTTTAGTCATCTCATCGCAGGCGTTTAGTCGTCTCATCGCAGGTGTTGGGGCATCTGAAGTCTCCGTGAGAGGCTGGATACAGACTGTTGCTGAAGAACGCTATTTACCTCGGGACTAGCGTCCCGAGATAAAAGCAGATGGGAAATAATTAGCGTAGCTGCTGTTCATAATATTAATGCATTCGATCTGATTCAACAGTGGTATAAAAGGCAAGCATTATGTGAATGCTTGGCTGAAGAGATGCGTCTTTAATCTAGTTTTGAACTGGGAGAGCGAGTCTTTTATCAGTTAATAAAAGGTTAAATAGAATGAACAAATCACAGATTCTTGATTTTATTGCATTTTACAAAATGTCCCAACTTTTTCTGATTTGGGGTTGTACATCTCTCGTCTCGCACCATGTACGTCACCAAGCTCGTGTGTGTGCAGTCTGGTACAAAACACACAGGCATGATGGCGTAACGTTACGATTATAACGTTAGACTATAGAAAAAATGACAGACGTTAGCTTCAGTAAAGTTAGCTTCATTCATTGAGAGAAAAGGTATGACGTCACATGCACGCCTTTTGGGTTTGTAGTCTTTGTAATTGCGTATTTTCACAGTCTTATACCTCAACAGTTTTACATCAAACTGCAACTTTCGTGACTTTAAAATGTATCTTTTAAATTGACAAATATCATGTGTGTAATTCAGGGCACAATTCAAACAGGATCCAAATATTTGTTGTCTCTCGCCATTGACTACCATACAATATTTTTCCGAAATAAGGTCCCATGGTCCACCGGAAGGGGAGGGGCTTAGGCTCTCTATGCCAACCACTCAGCTGGAGGACGCGTTTACCAGTGCGGAGCGGAGGGGAGCGCAGTGCGATGGAGTGACATCATGTCAGAATCACAGGTAATAAAATACCTTTTAGACTGCCCTTTCTCTGCCATAATTGTGAGACTTCGTGGCTTGCGGCCGGTACGCACCTCTCCTCTTCCGAAATGAGCGAGTCAACCGAGTGCGCGCATGTGGGCAGCTCCTGTTGGTAGCCATAGCAGTGAGGGAGAGTGACAGTCGCCCAGTCAATCAGAGCACTCGGTCCGAATGGAATAATGAGCTGTGTTTATTGCAGCCCTGAGAGGACTACAGACACTTTTTTTTATAAACTCCTTTTCAGAGTACTTACATTTTAGATATGTATTGGTATATAAAGACAGTTTAAACAAATTTGGCAAAAAGTGTTTTAGAAACACATTGCCTACCCTACCTTTAACTACTTACTTTTAAGATGTACGCACACAGTATGAACAAAAATTGGACCAGATCAACACGGAGATCACTACAAAAACTGCCGCAGAATTTAGCAACATAGTTACATGTCTGGGCATGAACACTCTTTGATTGACATTCAGTTCTCTCTATCTAAACCAATGAAATTGCAGAACTGGTGATTCAGAAATAATAGGTATATCCTAAAGTGCAACAAATTAAATGTCCAGCAGAGGGCAGCACCGGTGTCCTTAAAGCTTAGCCTTTTGTTCAGCGTATAAGGGACATTCTACCAGAAACGTACATTTCCACTTCTAAAAATATTTTATTCTTCAACCTGAACACTGAGTCATATAGAGGACATGTTAAACTATGAGAAACACATAGCATGCCATCTCAGCATGTTTTTATGATTGAATAAAATACATTTTCATATGCATTTCACCCCTAAAATGTCAGGCCCTGTCACAGACAAATCTGTATATGTTAGAATGGTTTCCTAATGAATTTCTTTGATACAAAAAGGCATTTTCTTATTGGTCACACGTCCCTGATTGTATCTAACATGGT
Organism: Gila robusta; assembly: GCA_030770095.1. NCBI lineage: Eukaryota > Metazoa > Chordata > Actinopteri > Cypriniformes > Leuciscidae > Gila > Gila robusta. The sequence goes on along the minus strand of JAVALU010001940.1, from coordinate 1,747,041 downwards.
TTTGTAATTCCTTTAAGAAATATTTAGCAACTTTTCGGTCAACTGTAGTACTCAAAATCACAGAATACCCGCCAGGCACTCATATAGTTGTAAAAAACTAGCTTTAAATAGGAGATTTTTACAAAAACATAGTGGTGGATTTATTCCCCCACCTTCATCTACACAATTAAAGAGATTAATTCATCAATATTTCCTCAAATAGTACATTTTTATATCATAATTTCCTGTGTGACAGGACTGACCGTGGCGTGACAGGACTGACGGTGCTGTGACAGGACTGACTTTTTGGATTTCGTTGATGCAGAAAAAGATATGTTTTCTGTTCTTTATTTGTACATTCCCTGAAGAAAATGTGAAGTGATGCTTGCAGTGGCAAAACTCACCACTCGGTTGCTAGGGTGTGGTACATGATTGCATACGAGCCAACAAACATGTCTGTACGATGTTCTGGTGCTGAGATATGGCTTATTCATGTGTTCAGGTGGTTGCTAGGACGTTGCTAGGGTGTTCTGGGTGGTTGCTATGGTGTTGCTAGGGTGTTCTGGGTGGTTGCTATGGTGTTGCTAGGGTATTCTGGGTGGTTGCTAGGGCGTTGCTAAGTGGTTGCTAGGGTGTTCCGGGTGGTTGCTATGGTGTTGCTAGGGTATTCTGGATGGTTGTTAGGGCGTTGCTAGGGTGTTCTTGGTGGTTGCTATGGTGTTGCTAGGGTATTTTGGGTGGTTGCTATGGTGTTGCTAGGTGGTTGCTAGGGTATTCTGGATGGTTGCTAGGGCGTTGCTAGGGTGCTCTGGGTGGTTGCTAGGGTGTTTTACTATGGCATGCATTAAATACATATTATATGCATTAAAGGTAATAAAAAAAGTACAAAGCCATTCATTTGTAAAGCCGTGTCACAGGACTGTCAGGCCCTGTCACATAGGGATGTGACGGGACCTGATGTGACAGGGCCTGACGGCCGCCATTTTAAACTGCCATTACTCAGCCTGTTAGCATACTAGCATACAAACTGTTAACATGCAAGCAAGGAATTTCAGTAACATTTTTAGACATGTTTTGGATTTAAAAAAAAATCATTATTTTCTGGGATGTTTTCCCGTGACAGGGCCTGACCCTTTAGCTCGTCCTCCTCAAAAAAAACATACAAAAACAAGTTTAAAATCATACAGTTCAATGAGAGAACTTACCCTTGATAATGTCAGCTTCACCTCTGTCAAATTATGTCACTTCCTCTGAGTCATACCCTTAAAGGCTTATTGCACACATTTTATGTAGGGTTTTATGTAAACGTGACAGGACTGACCGAAAACATGGGGACAGTTGTAAAATAGTATTTATTTGTAGAATTTATGTAGAATTTCATGTTTTTAATCAATTGATGTGAATGATAAGAAGTTAAACTTGTTATTGATGGAGTTATTTTCTAAATAACAGTTTTTAGCATAACAAAACTATGAAAGCTGTAGCTCCAATTTGGCTGAGGACAAGGACAAGTACAGGATTTGTAATTTTCAAAAGTGTTTTTAATAAAGAAAAAAATATCTGAGAACCTAATGAATGACAAATTCATTTACAGACCAACTCACAGAAACCAACCATCAGTCAGTTTTAGAATTTTTTTGGATGAAATACTTTATATATAACAGTTCAAGGACAGATAATGTACGTTTCTGGTAGAATGTCCCATAAATAGCGCTTTTTCAAAGAAAAGTGTCGGCTGAAGTTCAGCTGAAGTCAGTTCAGTGTTGATTCAGTTCTGTTGTAAATATCATCAATTATTAAACTAGTTTATTTCATCTATAAAGCAGTTCTTCAGAAAACAGTGATGTCATCATCATCCAGCTCAGTTCAATTTTACCGTCAGTAAAGTCAGATCAATAATATTGTTAATTATGAACTGTTGATGTGTGTGACCATTGCCGTTTTGTTTGACATTTTTTTACTTCTGAACTTCACGGGATACTTTTGAAATTAGAACCATTGAACAGGATCTACAGGAAGTTTCAGCTTAAAGTGAGGCTGGGTTTACACTTGGCATTAACATGCGATCACCGTGATGATCATTAGCCAATCAGGACATGGTGCGTTTACATTTGTTCACATTAAGTAGCCTCTGTATCTGGATAACCGATCGGATTTCTGTTTCCTGCATAATATTTAAATTAGGTCTGTGGCCCGACACCAGATTAAGAGTAGCCTAAAGATGATACAAATTAAACAATGTCCCAATTGCTTTCACTCACTCACTTTACTTTCATGCAATCTCCAGTAATTAGATCAAATTAAGTTTTTTGAACGAAGGAATACTTCCAGAGTTGATCATACAAAAACAACTGGGTTGATCATGTTAAACAAGTCACATCGATCATCTGGGTTTAAGGTTATAGCGTGCAATTACTATATTGACAGAAATGGGAAATTGATAAACATGCTGAAACAATAAAAACATTCAACATTTAAAACAAAAAAAATCCGATTACGATTATCAGAATCAGAATCAGAATCAGAAAGTTCCTGTTCCTCCTGAAGTCCACGATCATCTCCACTGTTTTGAGCGTGTTCAGCTCAAGGTTGTTATAACTGCACCAGACAGCCAGCTGTTCAACCTCCAGTCTGTAAGCAGACTCGTCACCGTTTCGGATGAGACCGATGACAGTGGTGTCGTCGGCAAATTTCAGGAGCTTAACAGTGGGGTCTTTAGAAGTGCAGTCATTAGTGTACAGGGAGAAGAGCAGTGGGGAGAGAACGCACACTTGGGAGGCGCCAGTGCTGGTGGTGAGAGTCCTGGATGTGTGTTTCCCCAGTCTCACTCGCTGCTGCCGGTCTGTCAGGAAGCTGGTGATCCACTGACAGATCGAGGATGGTATGGAGAGCTGGGTCAGTTTGGCTGTGAGAAGACCAGGCATGATGGTATTGAAGGCCGAACTGAAGTCCACAAAGAGGATCCTTGCATAAGTCCCTGGTCTGTCGAGATGTTGCAGGATATAATGCAGTCCCATGTTGACTGCATCATCCACAGACCTGTTTGTTCTTTAAGCAAACTGAAAGCAGATGAGATGCCGTCTGGGCCTGAGGCTTTCCTAGTCTTCTGTTTTTTGAAGACTCGGCTCACGTCCTCCACACAGACCTTAAGCTCAGGTTGGATGGCAGGAGGGGGGAGTAATGGGAGTGCAGGAGGTGATGGTGAATGTGTGAAGTGCAGGTCAGAGCCGGTGTGTGGTGTGAATGAGGGCTTTTCAAACCTGCAATAAAATGAGTTTAAATCATCAGCCAGGTGTTGATTGTCCACAGATCGGGGGGATGGTGACTTGTAGTTGGTGATGTTCTTCAGGCCATTCCAGACTGATGATGGGTCGTTGGATGAAAACTGGTTTTTCAGTTTTTCAGAGTAGCTTCTTTTAGCAACTCTGATCTCCTTTGTCAATCTGTTTCTGGCCTGGTTATACAAGATTTTATCCCCACTTCTGTAGGCATCCTCTTTGGCATGACGAAGGTGTTTGAGTTTCCCAGTAAACCATGGTTTATCATTAGTAAATGATAAGAATGTCCTGGTAGGAATGCATGTATCCTCACAGAAACTTATATATGATGTTACAGTATCTGTGAGCTCATCCAGATCGTTGGTAGCAGCTTCAAAAACAGTCCAATCAGTGCAATCAAAGCAGGCCTGTAGATTCTGCTCTGCTTCATTAGTCAATCTTTTTACAGTCCTTATTACAGGTTTAGCTGATTTCAGTTTCTGCCTGTAGGTCGGTATGAGATGAACCAAACAGTGATCAGAGAGCCCCAAAGCTGCTCGTGAAACGGAGTGATACGCATCTTTTATTGTGGTGTAACAGTGGTCCAGTATATTACTGTCTATAGTGGGACATGTAACGTGCTGTCTGTATTTTGGAAGTTCACGGGAAAGATTTGCTTTGTTAAAATCCCCAAGAATGATTAAAATAGAGTCAGGATACCTTTGTTCTGTTTCAGCTATTTGTTCAGCCAGCTGTTGTAGCGCCGCGCTCACGCACGCGTCTGGAGGGATGTAAACATTCAAGAGAATGAAAGAGGAAAACTCCCGAGGCGAGTAGAAAGGTTTACAGTTTATGAAATGTGCATCTAAATTAGGAGAGCACATCTTCTTCAGTGTTGTTACATCTGAACACCAACTTTCGTTAATGTAGAAACACAATCCACCACCTCTTGTTTTCCCCGTTAGCTCCACGATGCGATCCGCTCGGAACAGCTGGAAGCCCGGCAGATGTATTGCGTTGTCCGGTATGGTTTCACTCAGCCAGGTTTCAGTGAAGCACAGAGCAGCAGAGTTTAAAAAATCCTTGTTAGTGCGGGTGAGGAGAAGAAGTTCGTCCGTTTTGTTAGGAAGGGATCGGAGATTCGCGAGATGAATACTGGGGAGTGCAGTGCGCAGGCCGCGCTCGCGGAGTTTAACCAGCGCGCCGGCTCGCTTCCCGCGTTTGCGTCTGAACGCGCGTTTGAACAACAACGCTGCCCCTCCGACGAGAATGTCCTGCAAGACGTCCGAATAATCAAAAACTGTAGAAAAGTTATCTGGTGTGTGTTTCCTAATGTCCAGTAGTTCGTCTTTGGTGAAACTGATAGGAAAAGAATGACTAAACGCAGAAGAAACAAACAAAAACAACACAATAGCTGGAGAGCCCCACACAGAGGCAGCCGTCTGCGGCGCCATCTTGGATTTTATCCCTCTGGCAAAGAAGCATGCAGCTCTTCATTTATTAAGATCTCATGACTGACTGTGATTGTAGGCTATAGGCGATCGCCTCGTTCAGATAATGTTGCACATTTAAAATGAAAAATGACACACATAGTTTATTTAGACTTACATGATACTGTTTTAAAGATTGACGTTTATTGTAAGGTTCAAATAAATTTAATTTCTTGTCTAAACTGCGTCTGGCCATTATTTTCTGACAGCCACGCGGGGAGACTGGGCGGGGATTTAAATAACGTCCACCTGTGAATGCAGACACGATGGCTGGATTGCGTTTACATTACACTGAGATCCGATCACAATGCGCCCTCAACTACCTCCGAACCTGGACACGCTGATCGGATAACATTCCGATCAGAAGTGCGTTTACACTTGTCTTTTCAATGTGTATGGCTGCGTTAACACTTGGCATTAACATGCGATCACCGTGATCCGATCAAGCAGATCGGATCATTAGCCAATCAGGACATTGTGCGTTTACATTTGTTCACATTAACCAGCCTCTGTATCTGGATAACCGATCGGATTTCTGTTTCCTGCATAAATTAGGTCTGTGGCACGACACCAGATTAAGAGTAAGGATGATACAAATTAAACAATGTCCCAAATGCTTTCACTCACTCACTTTACTTTCAATCTCCAGTAATTAGATCAAATAATTTTTTTTGAACGAAGGAATACTTCCAGAGTTGATCATACAAAAATAACTGGGTTGATCATGTTAAAGTCACATCGATCATCTGGGTTTAAGTTTATAGCGTGCAATGACTATATTGACAGAAATGGGAGATTGATAAACATGCTGAAACAATAAAAACATTCAACATTTAAAACATTTAAAAAATTCAGATTCCGATTATTCCTCTGGCAAAGCAGCGTGCAGCTCTTCATGATCGACTGACTGTGATTGTACAGGCGATCGCCACGTTCAGATAATGTTACAAAATTAAAATGAAAAATGACACACATATAGTATCATGTAAGTCTAAATAAACTGTTTTAAAGATTGACGTTTATTGTAAGGTTCAAATAAGTTTCATTTCTTGTCTAAACTGCGTCTGGCCATTATTTTCTGACAGTCACGCGGGGAGACTGGGCGGGGATTTAAATTACGTCCACCTGTGAATGCAGACACGATGGCTGGATTGCGTTTACATTACACTGAGATCCGATCACAATGCGTCCCCGACTACCTCCGAACGGGGACACGCTGATCGGATAACATTTCGATCAGAAGTGCGTTTACACTTGTATTTTCAATGTGTATGTGGACAACATCCGGATACAGGTCGCATATAAATGCCAAGTGTAAACGCAGCCTACCACTCAGAGTGTCGAATAATCAGTAAACAAACAAACAAACAAACAAACAAACAAACGACGATGATCACACCAACACCGTCACAGATGTGCAGTTATTTTTGCTGACGGTAGTTTCAGATAATTTTACTAAAAAAACAGCTCTAACATCAGAGGATCTGTCATTTTATCACTGAAGCAGTTTTGAACAGTTTGTCTTTTCATATTATTGGACTGAAACCGATGAAGAGAATGTTTCTCAAATTAGTTTTGCTCTGTTTGTGTTTGTGGCGTTTGGTTGTTGAGTTTTAAATGTGTTTTTATGACTTCAGTTGTTTCAGTTCTGGTTCTTAAATTAGTTCGAGAGGATCAACATTCACTGTTATTCTCATATAGAAATAATTGAACTGTGATTTTACTGTCAGATCAAGTTTGAATTCAGCTCTAAACTCATTTATTATGGATTGATTAAAATAATATAAATATTAAGCTCAGATAATCAACAGCATTAGTTTTAGTGTAACGTTAAACATTAAAGTTATGTCCATATATAAATATATTTCTCTTTTCATTCATCATCTTTTGTCTTTGTACTGCTGCAGAATATTATTAATTTCACATTTAAATGATTAGTATTTTAGTGAAGATTCATCAAACCAACATCAAGTGATTTAAAGCTTTAATCTGTGAAAAACTCTGTTCTTCAGGAGCTATAGTGGAGTTTAATGATGATATTTATTTCAAATTTAAATGTCAAACTATTTACTTTTATAAACCATCAAGTGGTCGTCTTAATCTGTGACAAACCCTGTTTCTGTTTGTTCTCTGTGTGTGTGTGTGTGTGTGTGTGTGTGTGTGTGTGTGTGTGTGTTTGGTGATTCAGGACTGAAGTCAGTGATTGAGGGAGATTCAGTCTCTCTAAACTCTGATCTTACTGAAATGAAGGATGATGATGTGATTCAGTGGAGGTTTGGAGATGAAAACACATTAATAGCTGAAATCAATGTAACGGCCGACAGAATCACTTTATGTGATGATGTTCTTGATGGGAGATTCAGAGACAGACTGAGGCTGGACAAACAAACTGGATCTCTGACCATCGCAAACACCAGAACTGAACATACTGGAGATTATATACTACTGATCAACAGTGAGATCAAGATTTTCATTCTCTTTGTCATTGGTGAGTTCAAAAACGTTTACACCTGTATTTTAATGACACAATTTAAATTAATTCATACACCGTTTTGTTTTTATTATTTTTAGTGCTGTCAAACAATTAAAATATTTAATCGCGATTAATCGCATTAATGTAATAGTTAACTCGCAATTAATCTGACATTTTTATCTATTCTAAATGTCCCTTGATTTCTTTTTCTCCCATTATTTTTTTCTCATTTTAATGCTCTTATCAACATGGAAAAGTGGATCGGCAGTAAGTTTGTTCTTAGTTGTAGTGTCCATGTGCTTCTGTCTGAAGTCATCCCAGACATTCCAACCTGCAAAAAGTGTGTGTGGGGGGGATATTGGTTCAGAAGCCCACCCACACTGACAATTGATTGGTTGACTTACTGAAACAGGCCAATCAGGATGCTCTCTGTCTTACATGCGCTTCATGAGGCACACACACGCAAGGTCTCTCGCTCTCTCCGCCGTGCGCGCACTATACGGTTTGGAGCAGTCTCTTCTGTCTCGCATGCGCGCTCTTGCTCGCTCGCTCTACATTCCGGGAGATTTTAACTAATTTTTTGGACATCAGGGAGCCACTATCAATATGCAGGAGACTCCCGGAGAATTCGCATCAGCTGTGTGCTTGGCCATCAAGTGGTATTTCAGACTGGATGTGCTGCGATGATAGCTCAGTTCACAACTACAAAACACACAGATCACTTTGGTCTTGTCAATGGAACCATTTGGCAACTTTTTAAAAGTAAACTTTCCATTCAGAATCTTATTGGCATCCATTTCGGCATCTCGCGCTCGCCATCCACTCAACACGTAACGCTAGCCTACTACTCTTTGGCCGGCTCGGAAGCCCAAACAAGTGTGTGCGGCGTGCTGTTCCCTTTCGAACGGTCACTTCGTATTGCGTAGCTATGTGGGGGGAAACTCCTTTTCCTCGATTTACTGAAGCTTATTTGTAAAACGCATTTGCAGCTGCACAGCTAGCACATTGAGCGTCTGGCTCGCTCAAAGGCTGTGCTGCGGCAACTGCACATCCAATGGCGCGGGCGCCTCTGACGTGCGACCAATGAGCTAGCATTACGTCATTACACGTCAGGGGGCGTGAATTCGCCATTATAGCACTCCTTCAGCGACAACTTCACGTCTCTGTCTGTTTTACTGAGCACATCGCCGTTGAACAAGCCCTTCACTTCATATGCAGCATCACTTCAGCAGACTACGCCTTCTCAGCCGTTTTCTCCTGACGCCGTCTCACCTGTGGTTATCTGGCGACGACACTATATCCTTTTCTCTGCATTTGAGTGTGCTAGGCGTTGTTTCAAATGCCTCGCCTAACCTGCGCCACGTGCGGACGCAAGCTGCACGAAGCCGACGAGCACGCGAGTTGCGTTTCATGCCTGGGAGTCGACCATGCGGAGAACGCACTCTCTACCGGTGGATGTTCGGCCTGCGAGAGCATGCCCATCGCCGTGCTGTGGGCGTGGCTAGCCCTCTCACGAGACGGCGACGCCGCTGCACGCGCGCTTCCCTTTCCGGGCTTACTTCAGCCGAGGAGGAAGAAGCGCCGCAACCAACGGCAACCGGCGAGCATGGAAGTTTGTGAGCGCACACCGGCCACGTCCCCGCGTGCCTCACTTTCTCCAGCTCGGACACCTTCTCCGGTCCTGTTCGCGGGAGATCAGTGCCCCCCCACCCACGTGGCGGGCCTCGTTTCCGTCGAGCACGACGACAACCACTCTATCGCTGCATCTGAGGAGGAATGGCCGGTCTCTCTAGACCCCGTCACTGCTTCCCAGTCTGAGGCCAGCGCGCCAGCTGCCAGGACCTACTCCGACGCGGAAATGCTTCGGATCCTGACTCAGGCCGTTGCGGACCTCGAGCTCGAGTGGGCCTCGCCCGAGGAACCTCCTAAAAGCCGGCTGGACGGCTGGTTTCTGTCGGGGCGCCAGCAGGCCCCTCGTCTCAGGCCTGCACTGTTTTTTTCCTGAGGTGCACGAGGAGCTGACCAAGGCGTGGCGAGCTCCTTATTCAGCACGTGTGGGATCGTCAGTTTCCGCAGCACTCTCCTCCGTGGACGGCATGGCGGAAAAGGGCTATGAGTCATTGCCGCCCCTAGAAGAGGCCGTGGATGCTCATCTTTGCCTGAACACAGCTTCTAGTTGGCCTGCAAGAGCTGTTCACCCCAACAAACCCTGCTGAAACACTTCAGCCCTCGCTGGACGCGCTTATTCCGCCTCTGGTCAGGCTGCTTCGGCCCTGCACACGATGGCCGTGCTGCAGGTCTACCAGGCCAAACTCCTCCAATCCATGGACGAGGCTGGCCCGGACCCTGAGGCCTTCCGAGACCTCCGAAGGGGAGGAACATGGCGAGCTTGGTCGTGCTCGAGTGCCACCTCTGGCTCAATTTCACCGAGATTAAAGACGCGGACAGAACGAGGTTCCTCGACGCCCCGGTATCCAGCTCCGGCCTCTTCGGCCCGGCAGTGAAGGGGTTCTCTGAGAGATACACGGAGGCACAGAAGGCGACCCAAGCTATGCGACACTTCTTGCCGAAGCGCTCGAGCTCCGCGTCGAGCAAACCAAAGCCTGCCCCGTCTGCACCGTATCCAGCTAAGCCGGCGAAACGGGTCTCTCAGCCCTGCCCTGCGGCTGATACCCGCCGCCAGCCAAGATCAGCGAAGTGCGCCCTGGCGCCAGGGCCCGCGAACCAGCGTCGTGCTCGATGCCGTGCCGCTGAAGCCGTCCTAGCACCTCAGGTAAAGAGAGAGGGCTCGAGTATCGCGCTAGCCGGACCACCCTAGAAAAAACCTGCAAAACTTCCTGCAGCTCCCTGTTCAGTTCAGGCGGCTGGGGATTTTATTATTGTAAACAGGCCCGCAGCAGTCCCCCCTGCGCTTTGTAAACAAACGCCATTTTCACGCCGACCCAAATAAAGCACAAAAAGAGCATGTTTCACAATCACAACACACGGGTTCACGGTCCCCCTTCACTAGGTGGCCTCTTCCCTGTTGTAACACTGACTTCCCCCAGGCAAAAGCTTGTACAGTCAGTCCAACACTCAGTATGTGCACAAATCACAGTGTAAGGGTATCAGGTCGCCCTATATTAGGCGACCCATCCCAATCAGTGTGTCAATCCCTAGCCACACAGGTGCTGGCCTGGCAAGCCATCCCCGGTGTGTCGAGTTGGGTCATAAACACTATAAAGCGAGGCTACTCGCTCCAATTCGCTCGCAGACCCCCAAAGTTTCAGGCGGATATCGAGACTTCGGTGAGAAGGAGCGTAGGTCACGTGCGTCGCGCCAGAGTGCAGAATTTATTAGCAAAAGGGGCGATAGAGCCAGTCCCCCCTGCGCTAAAGCATTCGGGTTTCTACAGCCGCTATTTTTTAATCCCGAAAAAAGTCGTCAGTCTCAGGCCCTGGCCCATACTAGATTTGAGACATTTGAACAAGGCTCTTATGAGACGGCCTTTCAAAATGTTAACCATCAAACACATGCTCACGCAAGTTCGCCCGGGGGATTGGTTTGTTACAATGGATCTGAAAGATGCATACTTTCACATTCAGATAAACCCTCGTCACAGGCCATTCTTGAGATTCGCCTTCGAGGGTCAGGGTTATCAATACAACGTTCTGCCGTTCGGTCTGTCCCTGGCACCCCGTACATTCACAAAGTGTATGGATGCAGCGCTCTCTCCCCTGAGACTTCAGGGAGTGCATGTGCTAAGTTATCTTGAAGACTGGCTGGTGCTGGCGCAGTCGAGAGCCGAGCTACTAGCTCACAGGGATTTGATTTTCGGCCATTTAGAATGCCTGGGTCTCAAAATCAATGTTTCAAAGAGCAAACTGACCCCCAGCCAGAGCGTGGTCTTTCTGGGCGCAGTTTTAGTCTCTGTGACTATGACGGCGCGGCTCACACGGAAGCGCGTGCTCTCAGTGCAGACGCTTGCAGCCTCGTTCAGAGCGCGCGAATGCGCGCCCCTGAAGAAATTTCAGTAACTTCTCGGTCTCATGGCAGCAGCATCGTCAGTACTCCGTATGGGATTACTGCGCATGCGTCCGCTGCAGCACTGGCTGAAACGCTGTGTGTCAACCCATGCATGGCAGTCGGGCAGCCTGCGCATCATGGTGAATCACGGTTGTTTAAGGACCCTGATTCCCTGGCGAGCTCAGGACTGGTATCACGAGGGTGTGACCATGGGAACAGTTTCCAGGAGGAAAGTGTTTTTTACAGACGCATCCAACCTGGGTTGGGGAACTCTGCATGAGGGCAAGCCTGCCTCCGGCCTCTGGTCGAGCACGGAGCAGAGCTTACATATCAACTGTCTGGAGATGAAAGCAGTTGGTTTGGCCCTGAAAGCATTTCTGTCAGACCTCAGAGGTCACCACGTCTTAGTCTGCACGGACAACATGTCTGTGGTGGCCTACATAAATCGCCAGGGGGGCATCAGGTCAGGCAACCTGCATGCTATGGCGAGAGACCTCCTCTTATGGGTACAATCCAATTTGAGCTCTCTGGGAGCAGCGCATATCCCTGGCGTCCAGAATTTGGGTGCGGATATGCTCTCACGGGGCAACACTCCCCTAGGCAAGTGGTCCCTGAACTCACAGACGGTCAGTCTGATATGGAGTGTGTTCGGCGAGGCCGAAGTCGACCTTTTCGCCTCGAGAACCAACACCCATTGCGAAGTGTTCTTCTCGAAGAGCAGGGACGTGCTGGCCCATCTCTGACCCAACCGCCCCCTTTACGCCTTTCCCCCTGTCTAGATGATTCCACAAGTCATCAAACGGGTCAGGGAGAGCGGATGCCCAGTCCTTCTGGTGGCCCCCCTCAAGAAATCCAGACTGTGTTTTCCGGAGCTGGTTCAGTTATCAGACACAATCCCCTGGCCTGTTCCAATGAGGAAAGACCTCCTCACACAGGCTAACGGGACAATATGGCATCCTCGACCCGATTTATGGGCTCTCCATGTATGGCCCCTAAACGGGTACCCGGGGACCTTCCTGAGAAGGTCTGAAGCTAGGGCCCCGTCTACTCTGCGCCTTTATGCTTTGAAATGGTCGGGTTTTTCCAGTTGGTGCTTGAAAAATCATGTGGACCCAGAGTTACGGGAGGTATCTGTGGTACTCTCCTTCCTGCAGGAGTTGTTGGACGCGGGCCGCTCCCTGTCCACGCTGAAAGTGTATGTGGCAGCCATTGCAGCGCATCATGCTCTGGTGGCTGGCCAATTACTAGGAAGAAACAATCTGGTGGTACGGTTTCTAAAAGGTGCTAGGAGGATGAACCCCTCCAGACCTCCTTCTGTGCCGCCTCGGGCCCTTTCCACGGTCCTTGGGGCTCTGAAGGGTCCGCCTTTTGAACCGCTCCAGTCGGTTGGTCTGAAACCTCTCTGACTAAAGACTGCTCTCCTGTTGGCATTGGCATCTATTAAGCGAGTGGGAGATCTGCAGGCTCTCTCTGTGAGCCCTTCATGTTTGGAGTTTGGTCCAGATGACTCCAGGGTCATTCTCAAACCCAGGCACGGTTATGTACCCAAAGTGCTCTCAACGCCATTCAGAGCACAGGTTATTACATTATTAGCCCTTCCCCCTTCTGCCGAGGATGGGGAGGTTAATCTTCTCTGCCCTGTCCGAGCTCTGAGAATCTATCTGGAGCGTTCTGCGTCTTTTAGACAATCAGAACAGCTTTTTGTCTGCATGGGTGGCCGATCTAAGGGTGATCCAGTTGCTAAGCAAAGACTGTCTAGATAGATAGTGGATGCCATTTCTATGGCTTATACCTCAGTGGGTCAGGTTTGCCCTATTGGTATCAAGGCCCATTCGACTAGGGGCATGGCCTCGTCATGGGCTTGGTCATCTGGCTTACCCATTCAAGATATTTGTGATGCGGCCGGCTGGTCCTCGCCTTCCACATTTATGAAGTTTTATAATATGGAGGTGCGTTCCCTGCAGGCCAAGGTGCTTTCAATATGATTAAGGCCCGACAGTGTCTGGTTTTGTCTAAAAATGTTACTGTGCACAATCATATATATATATATATAATTTCTTATACTAATAGTCCCGACGGTGTCTGGTGTTATTAGTATACTATGTTGGTTTGTTACTAACACATATATATGATTCTAGACCCGACGGTGTCCGGTCTGTTATATATCCTTGGTTTTCTGGCTTGTTCTGTGAGCTCAGGGGTCCTGAGTTGCAGTGGCAGTTAAGTACCAGTTACTTATAGTGCGGCGTTTTGCATGGCGTCCCCACTGCGTATAGCTACGCAATACGAAGTGACCGTTTGAAAGGGAACTACTCGGTTACTATCGTAACCTCAGTTCCCTGAGATAGGGAACGAGTATTGCGTAGCCGGCCGCACTATAGTAACCTGGAGAGTTGTCGCTTCAGTCGTTAAACCTGCTATAATGGCGAATTCCGGGGAATATTATAGGCTAGGGCCACGCCCCCTTGACGGCGTCCGCGCCATTGGATGTGCAGTTGCCGCAGCACATCAGCCTATGAGCCAGCCAGACGCTCAATGTGCTAGCTGTGCAGCTGCAAATGCGTTTTACACATAAGCTTCAGTAAATCGAGGCAAAGGAGTTTCCCCACTGCGTATAGCTACGCAATACACGTTCCCTATCACAGGGAACTGAGGTTACGATAGTAACCGAGTAGTTTTGTTTCTGGTCTAGCTAAATCCGGTGTGGTGTTGTAGTTTTTCTAACGTTACTAGTTGTTGCAACAGCATGTGAAAAAAACTACAAAGTTTGCTAGGCCAAAAAGAACGTTAATCTCTCGATAAATAAATTGACGCCGTTAAAATGGGTTTGCGTTAACGCCGTTAATAACGCGTTTAACTGACAGCACTAGTTATTTTATATTGTTTATTTTTTATGTAAATTTTAAACCATTCAATTTAATATACCCTTATAAAGTTATTTAACAGTATTCATCTCTGACAAACCCTGTTTCTGTTTGTTCTCTGTGTGTTTGATAGATGAAGTGAAGTCAGTGTCAGTGAAGGAGGGAGATTCAGTCTCTCTAAACTCTGATATTACTGAAATAAAGGATGATGATGTGATTCAGTGGTGGTTTAAAAACACATTAATAGCTGAAATCAATAAACGGGCCGACAGAATCACTGTATATGATGATGATCTTGATGGGAGATTCAGAGACAGACTGAAGCTGGACAATCAAACTGGATCTCTGAGCATCACAAACACCACAACTGAACATGCTGGAGTTTATGTGCTACTGATGTCTTCAGGAAGATTCCCATCAAAAGCATTCAGAGTTTCTGTCTATGGTGAGTAGAGATCATTTGTATTCTCCTTCAAATATCCGTATTTACTTTTTACATATTGAATTGTTAAATCATTTATATTTTGAGATCACAGACCGTATAAAAACTCACTTGGAACCGAATATAATATTGTTGATTAGATTTGATCATATTTCTGTTTATTCAGAAATATTAGTTGATGTCAGCGCTAGGGTGACCAGAAGTCCCGAAAAATTCGGGACAGTCCCGAAATCTAAGCTGTTGTCCCGAATCCCGAATCCGGCCCTGATTGTCCCGAAAATTATACTAAAGCAAAATCTTGAGTAGCCTAGTTATTGTCTGCTAAAACATTAAAAACTGTCCGTGGAGGTTGAGTCGTGAAGAGAGCGCAAGTTGCAGCAGCCGCGAGCTCAATGAATGAATGTGCAGGCAGCCAGTCGTAAAGGAGTGATTGATTTGTCGCGGCAAAAAAAAAACAAAAAAAAAAAAACTTCTGCAATGAATAGAGACAGAGCGTATTTATTTAAAAGCTGCTGTGTGACAAGGTGTACAGCAAACAAGCTAAATAACCCAGAAATAAAATTTTATAAGCTGTCGTCCCCAAAAAACGGTTTGTTTCAGGACATAAAAGTGGATCAATTGAGAAAGAGCGCAACTAGTTCTCGAACTACTCTGAGAACTAACGTTACGCCCACTGGAACGCGACATGATATTGTAAAAAAAAATTAAATAAAAATCATAATTTTAACCATGTCGATTGCTTATTTCACCACCCTATGTGAACCTGAGAGGAGATATAGCCTATTGTGCACACGTAGCCATACTGAGTGTCAGGATCCCACAATTTACCTATTCTTCCTACTGATGCTTCACGTCTTATTGCCTGTATTTTTGTCTCCTTAAAGGCTGGCTTTTACGGTTTGGAAGCTTATAAAATGTATTTCTGGGTTTTTTAGCTTGTTTGCTGTACACCTTGTCACACAGCAGCTTTTAGGCATTTTTTTCTGTCTTTTGTTATGTCATAAATGACAAGGAGGCAGCCTCTCGCAATGCAAAGTCAATGGAGACGGTTGGATTGTTTCTCCCCCCGGTGGGCGTGGTCTTCAGATTATGATGCGTTGCGCTCTGTCTCTATGACTACATATTAGACCCCCAGTCCCCCCACCCCCCCCCCCCCCCCCCCCCCCCGTCCCGAATTTCAGCCAATCTCATCTGGTCACCCTAGTCAGCGCTGATATTAGTGTTTATTGACTGATCTGATCTCAGTTTGATGTGTTTATTCCTCAGACTCTGTCCACTGTTGTGGTGCTACTGAAGCTGTGATCCGATTGGTCCTCTCTGCTCTGGTGGGCGTGGCTACTGTCATCATTCTGGTTTATGACATCAGATCCAGAAGAGCTGAACGAGATCAAGCACATATTCACACATCAGGTACATGATTGATGATGTCATTTCTCACAAACTGATTTTGCATGTATACGTATCTGTGAAATTTATTGTTTGGCTTTTTATGTTCATCTTTTTCAGGAAGTATCGAAATCTAAAGCAGAACGCTGAACTTTAAAGGTTCTTCAAGTGTGTTTTTTCATAATAAATACTGATGATTATTTGAGTTTGTGCTCTCTTTCAGTGTCAAATTTTAACTGTGTCACTTTATTGTTTATATTTCTCTCAGATACAAAAAAATGAATAAAGAGACACAGCTCACTTTACTACTGCTGTATATTTGTCATGTATTTTCTTGCCTTTATCAATAAAGTTTCTCACTCTGAGGTTCAAGAGTCTCTCCATGATTTATTCAGAGGAATACAAACTTTAAGTATATTTTAAATATTTCAGCAGTGTATATACACAGCTTTATTTGTACTTTTTTCACAGGTGCTTCTTAAAGCCTATCTGTAAAAACATTATTTATTTATTTTTAATATTACCAATTAGTTTTTTTTTTTTTTTGCAATATATTCCGGTATAAACAACATATACTGCTAAAATATTAATAAATTAATATTCTTATTAATATTCTAAAATATTCTATAATATACTGCAAGAAAAATATACAATACCGTGTTAAGTTCAGATCACATGCAGCATCACGTATATTTTTCTTGTTTATTATCACGTCAAAGATCTCGCGATAATTTTTTTTTTTTAAATGTATGCGTTGTAATAACAACAAATCATAATTTACATACAGGAGTAGGCCTACATATGACCTTACATCAAAAGGGGAAAAAGAAAGGCATTTTACAGAAAAAAACGTGTACCTATTATCATCTGTGTAGTTTTCCTTGCTTTTAAGTTTTTTATATTTGGATATTGTTTCTAAATTTATTTTAATATCAATTGTTAATTGTTAAAAATTTGGCCATTGACTTTATGAATATAGTAACGGGGAATCATAATAAATTAAATCAAATATAAACAAAAGATTTTTATCGCACATTCGACCCGAGGACTGGTTTATAGCGGTGGATCTGAAAGACATACACTTTCACATTCAGATTGCCCTCATCACAGGCGCTTCCTGACATATGTGTTCGAAGGTAACGCGTTCCTCGTACGTTCACGAAAAGTATAAACGCAGTGCTTTCCCCTTTATTGAGACTCAGTGGGGGAGCGCGTCAACTTACCTCGACAACTAATGCATTTATATCACAACCTTCTTTGTTATGTGCCTTTTCAGTATGCGGGCGTTTCAGCTGTCTGCCCTGTTATTGTGCTTGTGAACGGCTTGTCCCGTGGATTTATCAGCCGGATGATGATTGTCTGTATAACCTGCTTGTAATGGATTCGAATGGCGGCGGTTTGGCGGAGAGAGTGCCAGTGATGACCAGGGAGTTCCTGTTGTGTCTGCGTTAATGCTGGTCCTGTCGATACCGCTTGGGAAATCCCTGAAGAAATAATTCTTCCCTCTGCGAACACTCGGGGACTGAAGAGGATGAGGAGGAAATGTGGGAATCGAGGAGGAGTTGGACGCAGATTAAAGAGAGCTCAAAGATTTACACCGCTGCCTGGAATATTATTAGGCAATGTGCGCTCGCTTCGCCACAAACTTGATGAACAAGCCAATGTGAGTTTTATGCACGAATACAGAAACAATCACAAACATACAACGGGGAAAAGAGGCGGTGGAGATGTGTGTGTCTATATTAAGGAAAGTTGGTGTAATACAGCAATGGTATGATATAAGATTTGTATCTTCCTCGTGAGTTCCCTCAGCTGTTTTTAATTGTAGCCTAGTATACACCAGGGGTGGGACAAAGTCATTGTTATGCAAGTCACAAGTAAGTCTCAAGTCTTTGCCCTCGAGTCCCGATTCAAGTCGAGTCAAAGATGAGGCAAGTCCCAAGTCGAGTCAAAAGTCAAAGCCAACAAGTCTCAAGTCGAGTCCAAAGTCCTACCATTTTAGTTTCGAGTCATTTCAAGTCCTCTTACCACAGAAATAAAATGTATACAAATCATGTATGTCTGTAAGATATGTATTTATTTAAACCTCTTTTTATACAATGACATTAATCAAATACAGTAAAAAACAGATTTTTTTTTTTTTTTTTACAAAAAATGCTTGTATTTCAACAGCATATTGAACTAGAACAATGCACAGCAGCTTCAGTCCTCTACTGTATTTACCTCATATTGCAAAACAGTTTAACTTTCAAATAGACATGGGTCTTAGCCTAAACTTTTTTAAACATGTCATTAGGACTGTGACGGTTGTTATATAACCGTGAGACCGACGGTTATAGTTGAACACCGTCATTGGAACTCTATAACCGCCCACACCGTGTTATTAAAATATTTTTTACAAACATTTTTTATCACAGAGAATGTTTAAAAACTAATATCAGCTTACGAGGGAAACAGAGGCGGAGTTGGTGGTGCTTCTGAGGCTCCACTGCTGGAGATGATTCGGGAGACCGATCAAAGCGCGCGTCTTTGTACATTTTGTCGAGTCGAGTCTGAAGTCATCAAATTCATGACTCGAGTCTGACTCGAGTCCAAGTCACATGACTCGAGTCCACACCTCTGGTATACACCCACGTGCCAGTTTTGACGCAGCTTTTAAAACTGTTATAAACACCCTCGATAAACTGGATAATTTATCTCCAGATGCACCAAAATTCGTTTTAGGTGATTTTAAACATTGTATTATGGACAACCATCTAAAAGGCTACCATAAATATGTTACATGCGCTACTCGCGCTGATAAAGTCTTGGACAGATGTTATATGACCCGATCCCGGGAGCTTACAGGTCTCTGGTTCTCCTCTTGGTTCAGCTGATCACAATATGGTTTCACTGTCTTCTGTGTACAGTCCCATTGTAAAGCAAGTGAAGAGAGAAGTGCGACATGTTAAAGAATGGACACCTTCTAATATTGAAGTTGTGAAGGGTTGTTTTGAATGCACCCATTGGAATATGTTTTTAAACACATGTTCTGATCTGAACGAGCATGGTTACCATTTCTAAATATATATTACTTTCTGTGTTGATTCTGTTATACCCACAGAAAATATCACTTTGTATCCTAATAACAAACCCTGGGTCACGAAGGAGTTAAAATGTATATTGAACTTGAAGAAGAGAGTATTTCTCGCAGGGACTAATGAGGAGAAAAAAACAGATAAATAGGGAAGTTAAAAGGGCAATAAAAATTGCTAAACATAATTCTAAAAATAAGATTGAGTGTGTGTTTATGCAGGGTAATCTTAAAGCTGCCTGGAAGGGAATTAAGAATATGGCTGTAACGAAGTGTCAGTCGATGTGGGATCCATAAGCAGACCTTTATTAATGTAACCTGGCCAATACGTTCAATATATTTTAATTCAACTAATACTGACTACGCCACCTCGGGAGTTTCACCCAAGGAAGTAAAGAAATGAACCCAGGTTCGGTGGTGCAGTGAAAAGACAGAGTCGCTTCATACAATGAACAAATTAGTGAGTTTATTTGGTTAAGAAATCCATTCGACTGGCATCGTTTAAGCCCAATATAAATAATGGCACGTTTATTTAAACAGTAAAATTAGCATCATGTTAAGAACAAGGCATTCCTCCTGACACACTGGATCCAAGCACAGAATCACATCAAATTCACAAAGAAAGAAATATACGGTTTCCACAAAAGCAAACAAAAAAATAATTAATTACCAAAAATAACAACCATTACAAGGCGTACGTTACCTTGGGGGTGGCAGCCTAGCAAAAAAAAACAAATGTGCCCTCAACCACTTAAGTGTGCACAGCAAACAAAAATGGGAAGACGTGTTCCACCCTGGTGCTCCACACTCACGACAAATGTGTTCACCCAAGTGTCTAGCCTCCCCCTCGGCGCACTCAGCCTTGACTGGAACCAAAAAGAAACAAAGAAAAATTTGTGGGAACAGTACTGTTACAAAGTCACCACAACATCCATTTAGACACAAATATAAGATGGTTGACAGAATTAGTTGGCGCGCAAATAATCCGCCTATCTCGTCAGCGTTGTGGTCCCTAAATACAAAGGCAGGCGGTGGTTAGACAGAAAATACACACGGTGATAGGTTTACACCGCGCAGCCAACGGCCCAATCACACTAGTCAACCAACCTTGATGTTGAAATAAACTAACCCAAACCAAGAAAAAATAAAACCAACCAAAACCAAAAAAAGGCTACTAAAGTTAAACTTAAGGAAAACAATATCCCAACACACAAAACACGAATAACCAAATCATGAAAAACAGCAGCACGACCTGAGTTGACCACCACGTGGTACGCAGACTGCAAAATAAAACAAAACAATCAGGCAATGGTTTGTTCCAAAAAAAAAAATACAAAACCTTCCCTAAATCATACATACCACACAAGAATTACACGCACATCGCGTTGTCAGGATACATTCGCGGATGTTCTGATGAAACACACAATAATCCCCATTAAACTCGACTAACACCGTAGAAAGCACGCCACAACATATTGCGATAGCCAACATACCTTAAGCTTTAAGGTGAGCGCTTGACGCCACTCCGAGGGCACGCCGTCGAAACAGCTACAACAGTCACTTCAGAAATAAAACGCATACTCTAAGCATTTAAAAACCACACGAGCCGTGCACAACTTCCGTCAACTACCTCGACTATAGTGATCCTGAGAACCGGACGAGGGGCGGGTATGACGCAGCCTACGTTCTAGGGCTTCCCGTCTACGCACTTAAATACACCGCCCCCATTTACCTCATCCAACCCATCCCATATAAGGGTCGTGACACAAACAGGAGACGGGAAATCCCCTCCTACTACATTAAGATCGTGATCAAACAGGCAAAGGTCAAGCACCAGCAAACACAGTAACTTAGAGAAGACACAATGGTGATCGATAAACAGTGTGGCGAGCAGGACGAGGTCGAGGGCCGTGGCGTGATTACTGATGAGCGACGCACCGGTCTCGTATCTCTCATGGAGGAGCGGAAGCATAAAAGGTAGGAGCGACAGTGGAGATTGAGAGAGGAACAGGCCTGGTCTCATGTTGTGTTGTGTTTTATTATATGTGACAGCAGTCGTCCATGAGGGGCTGCTGTCTTTTACTTTCGTGTTGTATTTGTTTCTTTGTTTATTAAAGTTTGTTGAATGTTCACCGGTTCCTGCCTCCTTCTTCACGTAACATCTAACCTCGTTACAAACAAGCAGTGAGTCAGGGCAGGCGGAGAACAGTCACAAACCAGAGACAATGCTATTAATACAAAAGGCAGGCATCATAAAAAGGTTATCCTAAAACTGTGGTTGGAACCAACTACCCCAGCTATGTCTATCTGGATGTCCTATTTGCTGGACATTGATCTTTTGGAGTGTAGCACAGCTAAAGTGCCCGGCGCCAACAGAAATACAATACAATTTTGGCTGGACCTTATTGAGACTTTATCAAAAAGACTCTGAGCTCCTTCTATATATAGGTTTGTCTAATTATATTTTAATTTCCTGTCATATGTATTTATTTTATTATTTCTATTTGGTCTTATGATTATGGGCGGATCTTGGGCTTTGTTGTAAATAGTTTTACACACAAAATGTTTAATAAATAAAGAATCACAAAAAAAGGCAGGCAGCAGGGAATCATAAACGATGTACAAACAGGGTCACAACAGGCAGCCAAACACAGGAATAAACGCTCAGTAATGTCAACCGTAGTAAAAACAAGACCTCGCAAAGAGGGACTGAAAAATGTATAACTGTAATGAAAGCATGCGATCATGTTTTGAAAGACTGACTAGCTGCGTTAAAAGTGTGATCAGTTTGGATTTTTGAACTAAGAGTTTTGAAAATGTACACCTTACTTGTGAAAATAGTACCAAAGCGAATAAAAAAACTGTAATAAAGCTCTAAACTAAACTAAAAAATATTGATGCACGGCTAAACAAAGGCAGTGTTCCCTAACTCAATTTTAACTCATTTTTTTAATGTGCCAAAAATATAAATAATTCATTTTCGACAAAAACTAAGTTACGGCCTTTTTCCTCTACACTGCAGATCTGTCCTTATTCTACTAAACCTGTCAGCTGCCTTTATCACTGTAAAGCACCAGATCCTCCTTTCCACCCTTTCTGACTCGGGCCAAACACTCGCAGGATCTCATGACAAGATCAAACTGTTGCTTTAAGATGTTTTTAACATGTTATGGGTCAGTTTATTTCTGTTGAAAGTCACACCATTGAAGTTGAGTCCTATTGGAGCTCAAAGTGACAAACTGACAATGTTCAGAGTGTGAATTAATCAGCCAAAAAACGAGCTAGACGGTCACCTGCATTAACACTTAAAGATATGCAGATATTTTAACTGATTGTAGAGGTTTACTTCACTTTACTACAGAGCAGCTTCACATCAGTACGTCTGTCATTTTATTACTGAACCAGTTTTGAAGAGTTTGTCTCTTCATATTATTGGACTGAAACCGCTGAAGATGTTTCTCCCTGTTTTGCTCTGCTTGTGTTTCTGGCGTTTGGTTGGTGAGTTTAAATGTGTTTTTATAACTTCGGTTGTTTCTGTTCTGGTACCGTGTAATAAATTATTAGTTAACCCTTAAAGACATATAGCCTACAGCCGTCGGCGGCAAAAAATAACTGTTGTTCTTTAATGTATAATAACTTTTGAACTGCTAATCCAATCTGTATGCTTTAAAAAGTTCTTCTGTGGTAATGGGTTAATCATTCTGTTAATGGTGTTTGGACATTCAGATGCTCCGTAGAGAATGTGATTGCGTCATCAAGTTCGTCAAAGATACCTATGCAGGTTGTTCCTCTGAGCCAAACATGAATGATTCTAGATGCTTAGACCCACTCCCATGCCCAGATTGGTTGAAAATATCATCTACTCAACCGATAAACATAGGTTTTGGTCTTTTGCACCACCAATTAGCATCTTTCTTTAGAAATGTGAACTGAGGTAAAGTGAAAGTAGTTGCGTGAGTGCGTGCATGCATATTTGCGTCCATTAAAACCAGGGGTGGCACGATCCGCCTTTTTTGCCTCCGATACTGAGTACCGATCCGATCCAATACTAAAATAATAATTAAAAAAACTGTGCCAAATTACCTAATAAACTGTATCTGTATGCCTCACTATGGGGAAGAGACTGTGATTATTCTTTTGTTAAAGGCATCAAAGCTTGACTTAAACATGATTTCCCTTACTATGTAAAAGAATATACAGACAAAATATATACTATATAATTAAATGATATTTCTTTTAAAATTTTAAGCGCAACTTTTAATGAAGAACAATTATATCGCTCTCTACTCAGTGTTGTGATCTAACAAACACCGGGTAGAAAGTAACATGTGAAACTCCAGCAAGTTAAAGTCCTTTTATGCAAACCATAGACCTTTATCTTCAGATGTACAGTATAATAATAGGAACATTGACCCATCTTAAAGAGAGTTTCATGGTGTTGACTGTCGTACCCGAGCGCGACGCGCTGTTTGATGCTGAATGAAGAATGACTGACTGCCGCAGCGGAGGGAAGCACTTATGTGAACTTGAGTTTAACGACTTAAATCTGTACCTCACATTAAACTATATGTAATGGCTTCAGAAAGCTTGGAATATAGTACACGAAAACATTATGGTGCTTTATAATGTTTTTGTGCCTTTTGTGTTGTATAACAATAACATACGTAGGCTACAATATCGGAATCGGATTTGGATGGTCTTGTCTGGTCGATACCCGATCCGGCAAATATTGGTAGTATCGGAGCAATGCCGATACTGAGTATCGGATCAGCGCACCCCTTATTAAAACAAACACAAAATAACAGCTTTGCATGAGAGCACTCTCTGTCAAAGCATAACCCAATTCAAAAACAAATATAAAACAGTGGTATACACATCGGATGAGACACTGAAATTCGTGTTTTCAAATTTGCGTTGTCCCAATGGAATTGCGTCCGACGGAGAGATAACTGGCGCCGCCAATAGTTCCGTTTAGTTTATGTAAATACTACTTATAGTTTGTGAAAATCAGACTTAATATTTGTTGCTCAAGACAATTTTCAGAACTGTTTACACTTCTTGCTGTACTATTTGTGTTTTTTGTTCATATTCAGATTGAATATATATATATATATATATATATATATATATATATATATATATATATATATACATATACACACACACTGTATATATATATATATCACTTTTGCTTCAGTGTTCTATTACAATGTTTCTATTTATTTTACTTTCTGAACTTTTTTTGGACACATCTACATTGTCAGTAAATAAAAAAAACCAGCTTTTCACTGAAAATCGCCTATAATAATGTTGTAATAAATGGCTATAACTTGCTTAGGGATTGTTACATGTAGTCAAAACTTCATCTGGAAATCTAGAATATCCAAGTACAACTTTCTAAAGAAAAAAATGTATTTGAGTTGAGTAAAAAAAAAATCATTAAAAATGTGCTGGTGTTTTTCTTAAATCTGGTAAATTCATCCATTCTAAGACAAAATAAATGTAAAATTGGTCATTTAAATGAGATAAATTGAAACTTCAAGTTCTCCTGTTTAAAATGATATGGCACTTGATGTTTGCTGACTGCTATAATGGGTTAGAAAAACAAAGAAAAGAACAGGCGAGTCAGGTGCTCCAAAAATGATCTAGGTCTTTAAGGGTTAAATTAGTTCGAGAGGATCAACATTCACTGTTATTCTCA
Source organism: Gila robusta (assembly GCA_030770095.1). Lineage (NCBI taxonomy): Eukaryota > Metazoa > Chordata > Actinopteri > Cypriniformes > Leuciscidae > Gila > Gila robusta. Next base: position 1,722,371 of record JAVALU010001940.1, on the reverse strand, counting down.
TATAGAAATAATTGAACTGTGATTTTACTGACAGATCAAGTTTGAATTCATCTCTAAACTCAGATATTATGGATTGATTAAAATAATATAAATATGAAGCTCAGATAATCAACAGCATTAGTTTTAGTGTGACGTTAAACATTACAGTAAAAGTGTCTTTTTTAGTTTTTGTTCCATATATAAATATATTTCTCTTTTCATTCATCATCTTTTGTCTTTGTACTGCTGCAGAATATTATTAATTTCACATTCAAATGATTAAAAGTATTTTAGTGAAGCTTCATCAAACCAACATCAAGTGATTTAAAGCTTTAATCTGTGAAAAACTCTGTTCTTCAGGTGCGTTTGAAGGGAAGTCAGTGTCAGTGATGGAGGGAGATTCAGTCTCTCTAAACTCTGATCTTACTGAAATAAAGGATGATGATGTGATTCAGTGGAGGTTTGGAGATGAAAAAACATTAATAGCTGAAATCAATAAACGGGCCGACAGAATCACTGTATATGATGATGTTCTTGATGGGAGATTCAGAGACAGACTGAAGCTGGACAATCAGACTGGATCTCTGACCATCACAAACATCAGAACTGAACATGATGGAGATTATAAACTACTGATCAACAGTGAGATCAAGAGTTTCTATCTCATTGTCTTTGGTGAGTCAAATATTTGTTTTATATTTTATTCAGCATAAAGATACAATTATTAATCCAAACTCCATTTTGCTTCTGTTGTTTAATGATGATATTCATTTCCAATTTAAATTTCAAACTATTTACTTTTATAAATCATCAAGTGATCGTCTTAATATGTGACAAACCCTGTTTCTGTGTGTGTGTGTGTGTGGGTGTGGGTGTGTGTGTGTGTGTGTGTGTGTGTGTGTGTGTGTGTGTGTGTGTTTGGTGATTCAGGACTGAAGTCAGTGATGGAGGGAGATTCAGTCTCTCTAGACTCTGACACTGAAATGAAGGATGATGATGTGATTCAGTGGAGGTTTGGAGATGAAAACACATTAATAGCTGAAATCAATGTAACGGCCGACAGAATCACTGTATATGATGATGTTCTTGATGGGAGATTCAGAGACAGACTGAAGCTGGACAATCAAACTGGATCTCTGACCATCGCAAACACCACAACTGAACATACTGGAGATTATAAACTACTGATGCATTCAGGAAGAAGATTCTCATCAAAAATATTCAGAGTTTCTGTCTATGGTGAGTAGAGTCCATTTGTCTTCTCCTTCAAATATTTTTATTTAATTAATTATTTACATATTGAATTGTTGAAACATTTTACAGATTGAGATCACAGACCATAAACAGTCACTTGGAACTGAATATAAGATTGTTGATTAGATTTGATCATATTTCTGTGTATTCAGAAATATTAGTTGATGTCAGCGCTGATATTAGTGTTTATTGACTGATCTGATCTCAGTTTGATGTGTTTATTCCTCAGACTCTGTCCACTGTTGTGGTCCTACTGAAGCTGTGATCCGATTGGTCCTCTCTGCTCTGGTGGGCGTGGCTACTGTCATCATTCTGGTTTATGACATCAGATCCAGAAGAGCTGAACAAGATCAAGCACATATTCACACATCAGGTACATGATTGATGATGTCATTTCTCACAAACTGATTTTGCATATATTAATATTTGTGAGATTTATTCATTTATGGCTTTTACATCTTTATATTTTTTTTTAGGAAGTATTGAAATCTAAAGCCGAACTCTGAACTATAAAGGTTCTTCAAGTGTTTTTTTATTTTATTTGTTCTTCTAATAAATACTGAATATTTGAGCTTGATTATTTTGAGATTTAAAACAAATCTTATTTGTAAGGCTTTATTGTTTATATTTCTCTCAGATACAAAACAATGAATAGAGAGACGCACAGATCTCACTTTACTACTGCTGTATATTTGCTGTATGTATTTTCTTGCCTTTATCAATAAAGTTTCTCACTCTGAAGTTCAAGAGTCTCTCCATGTTTTATTACATTTATTATGTAGAGCGCCTCGTGGAGGAATAAAGATTTTATATATATTTTAAAGATTTCAGAAGTGTGGAACATATAAAACTTTACATTATTAAAATATTATTTAAAACGTTATTTGTAAATGTTTACATTATTATCAACTCATTAGTTTTCATTTAGTTTTTCTATCCGCAATAACAAACAAACAACTTCTCCAGCTTTTCCTTTATCCTGAGAAAATAGTGATTTTGGAAACATTATAATGTGCTTTGAGATCACAGTGAAATACATAAACACAACATATCGGTGCTCCATGTCCTCCATCAGGCAATGATAAAGTGTTTAAATCTCTAGTGTGATTTGTCTCTGTGGTCTTGTCTGAGGAGCAACACCTCCATCTAGTGACTCACCCTGAACTGACATGTTATCAGGAGTTATTTACTCAGTATCTTCTGACTCGACTAGTTCTGTCTGATTGGTTTTGCTGTTCAGCTGGAGTGTGTTTGCTTTCTCACAGGTGGTGGACGAAGTACACATACCATGTACTCACTTAAAAAAGTTGGGTTAAAAACGACCAAACAGCTAACCCAATGGTGGGTTGATATAGCACCGACCTATTGTTGGGTTATTTTAACCCAATAAACTAGTTTTACCCAATAAATTGGGTTACAAAAAACGAATCTGTTGGGTTATTTGGCCAAAATGCTTTAATCAACCTATTATTAATATTAATTAATATTAATATTAATTATTGCATTGTAAATAAATAACTCACAACTTTAGTATATTAACAATGCTTTATTTACATTCAATTAGACAATGCATTCAAAAGATATTGTTGCAATTGTTTTAATGTACTTACCTAAAGGTAAGAAATTGTTTCAATAAATAAAAAAAGTTATGCAATTATAAACTGCGACGTGTTGAGGGAACACCTCCAGGCACAGAATATTAATGCTAAAATTAATTTAGAGTTATGTTTTAAGTTCTAAGAAACATGGAACACAAAAACACAAATAAACAGTTGTAAACATTACAAGTTGTAAACATTTTCATTAAGTTATTGTTTGCAATTGCTTTAATTTACTTCCTTAAGATAAGAAATTCTTCAATAAATAAATAAATACATAAAAGTAATGCAATTATAAACTGCCTCATACGACGACAGTGTGTTGAGGGAACACCTCCAGGCACAGAATATTAATGCTAAAATGAATTTATTTACAATTATGTTTTAAGTTCTAACAAACATGGAATACAAAAACACAAATACACAAACAAAACAAACCAAAGCTTGTCCAGCTTATCCAACTATAAACTGCCTAAGTAGGCGACAATAAGTTGATGGAACTCCTCCTGGCACAGAATATATTGTGTGTTGTAGAAACTGCCAAACAGCTGCCGCAGGCTTTGGATACTCAATGTCTAAAACATAAAATAATTTAAAGCATGTATCCACAGCTTGTAAAAGGCTGTCTTGCTCTAGTGCCGCTCCTCCCACAATGACGAAGGCTTGTGAGCAGTTGAATTTGTCCCCAAGCTGCAGGACATGAGGGAATTGCCTCCGTTGCTCCTCCTCCTCCTCCAAATATTAGATGATGTTTGTTCCAACCTTTAAATAGAATTTTTAAATGGTAAATATGCACACATGAATCAAATATTACCCCAAATGTGTTGTCATAAATGATGTACCTACAGGCTGTAAATCAACAAATGCTTGTTTTGCCTCCTGGTAAGAGGGCCGAACCATCTTGCAGCCCGTTTTGTGTGGCAATGGAGGAAGGACAGCTGGCAGGGTTTTTAAAGCAACATCTCCAAGAGTGTCTTTACATAAAACAGAAAGAACAATGGATTAATCTTTAAACAAGTGCATTATATTATAGACAAAATATTATAACTTGACATGAAAGTACAGAGCTGTTGTGCAGGATTTTCTCACCAGAAGAAATGTTAGTCTGAACAGGAAGAAAATCCAAGGCTCTCTTCTCGGTCTTGCAATATGAAAGGATTCGCTGAGATGTATGTCCCCAAATTTCAAAAAGTTTATCTTTGGCATGTGGGTATAAAATACCAAAGTCCCGAGCAATCAAAAAATTAATAAAGAAAAAGAAAAGTTAAAATCACACCAACACCTAATATGTAAGGGATAATGTAGAGCGAGGCGGTTGTTATAGGGAATACAACCCCGACAGGCTGATTATGACCCCGACGCGAAGCGGAGCTTGAATCAGCCTGAAGGGTTTGTATTCGCTATAACAACCGCCTCGCTATACATTATCCCGCTTATTACATGGCTACCTACCAAATAAATCAATAATTTGACACAAAATATTGATTTACAAAGGAGTTTATTGATTTAAAAACTATTGTATTGCTTCCACTAAAGAAAATAGTCTGTTCCGTCTCTACGGTTAGAATCGTGCGTCCATGGCAACGCTCTGTTTTTCATGGCAACGGTGTGTTATACCAGAGACTAAGGACTTTGGTTATACTTAGCAGCGGTGTGTTATCAAGAAATAACAGACCGCATTCTACATTAGAATTCAACCAAGCCATGTAAAAAGGTGCAGTAACAATGAAAGTATGGACATCTGTTTATCAATATAAATATATATTATTATATTTTTTATTATTTATATTATATTATTATTATAATATAGAGCTTCTGCAATTGCCATGTATTGTGGTAAATGACCTCCATTTAAAATGTCCTTTTACTGCTATGTGTCATTTAAAAAGTAATAAGTTAAAGTTTATTATAAAGGAATAAAGTCTCAATCAACCGTCATTTTACTATTTAATGGGCATGTGGCGATCTGAAAAGTGTTAACTCAACTGACTATTGTAATAACTTACTATCTTATTGAGTCATAGTTATCTTTTATAACTTTTAATCTTTATAGAGTTGTCTAGATAAAACTTTTTTTTTTTTTAAGGCGGGATCTAAAGCAATGAAAAAAAAAAGCACACAATGAATGGCGTCCCGTCCGGACGCATTTTCTTTAGGTCCGAAAAAAGGACATGTCCGGGAAAAAGAGGACGTATGGTCACCCTAGTTTAACACTTTGTAGTATTTTAAATTCACACTGTAGTTGGGATAGCCCAAGTAAACATTTGCACTGTAAGAAAAAAATTTAAATTTACAGGTAGGCTAAATGTCTGTATTTTTTTTTACAGAATTTTGCCGTTTTGTCATTATACAGTGAATGCCTGTTATTTTATTAATATTTGCTGTAATTTAAAGGTTCACCATTAAATTTACAGGTAATTGCTTGTATTTTGGTTTTACATCAATTTTACGTTTTTTTTTAAAGGAAATTGTCTGTATTTTTACAGGGTCATGTGTAATTTTACATAAAATATTAATATTTTACAGTTTTTTTCTGTGAAATTAGAAAACAAAGAAAAGAAGGTAGGCTATAACTGCAGAAATAAGCAGTCATTTAACATGTTTTCCTTTAAGATCATTAAGGGGGTTAAAGTGAGTTTTAAGGTTAAATAATAACAAGATTAAAATACTATATTCAATAGGCTAGTATTTGTACAGTGTACAGTAGGCAGGCCTATTGAATCATTATAGTCTTTTAATCTTGTCTTGCAAGATGCTCATTGTGATCATCATTTGTATTATTCTCCCCTAATTTCATGTATATTTTATGTCTTTTATGAATATTTTTTCGAATCTGCGTTGCTGCACATTGCGTGGCTTTGTGCGCGTGTGACTGTGTGGGTGTGTGTGTGTGTGTGAATGACGGATGACGCAGATTCAAATTATCCGCCATTACTTTTCCGTTGCTTAGTCCCGCCCACAACGGTTAGCTGGTCGTCAGATCTGTAGTCAGTCAAGTTTGGATCTCTGTATCAAGGACAAGCGGGAGATTTGAATTAAGTCTACGCTGGTGAAGTGGATTCTGATCACGGTGGTTCAAAGCAATAATCGTATTCGTCAGGAGCATCCGTGAGCAGGAGCGCTGAACACATGAGTTATGTCTGGGTGTCAGTCATTCCGTTCGGAAATAACTAGTGCTGGGCAACGATTAAAATTTTTAATCGCGATTAATCGCATGATTTTCTTGCGATTAATCGCGATTAATCGCATTGTTATGCGCAAAATATAATAATGACTTCTAAAGTAGTGTATTGCGCACTTTTGATTTAAATGTAATGCTATATACACAAAAGTGCAATAACTTTAAACAAATAAGGTGCTTTTATACCAGCAGTATTCCCTTTACACAGTAATCTCAAATCTCAACTTAAACATTAATGTAATCAAATCAAATATTTAAACAAAGCTATTTGCCACTGCCAGGGCATCTCCTTTTATCTAGTTTGTTAAAACGAGTCCAGTTTTCTTGTTGTTTTTTTTCTGAACAGGTATCAACAGGTATCGTTTATCAGGGAGCAGCAGAAACAGTCTATGTAGTAGTCAGAGGTCATGATCACTACTACAGATATAAGTCGACCAACGTTACTTATAGTAGCTTAGGTTTGGTCATGCCATGGTTTCCCACGTAAGATTACATTAAACAGAGTAAAAAAACAATTTATACTTTATACTCACGCCGTAGCTGTGTAGCGCGCGTACACTTCGGCGTACCCTGACGTGCACCTCTCCAAAAATGTAACGTCAATTCTACGCGTACCGCAAGCGCCGTGATTGCTACAACCGCTCCCCGGGTTTCACATGCTCCCTCTGCATGTGTAATTGCGCGTCAACGCGGACAACGACGCAGAGATATAAATGAAAACCAACGCGTAGTCTATAGCGTATTGTCTTCGGCGTAAGTCCGACGCAGAAGTATAAATCAGCCAAGAGTGAGGTGAAGTGGTCGAGCACAAGGTGCAGCGACAAGCGGGTGCGTTCCTGTGAAACTGTTGCGGTCATGCTCGCCTCAAGCACGCGCCCGCTCGTTGCCGAAGTTGAATTGTCTATAACTTTTTATAAAGGACGCGCAGCACAAATCATTAGAAGAGAGACTGATCCTCGGCTCGCTGTTAGTGAGTTTCCAGAATCTAAATAGTTCTTATCTATAGGTTTTATAGGTAGGCTACTATCAGAGCGCCTGTCATTCACTCGCGTGCGTGGAGCGCAACCCTTTAACTGTTCACCAGAGAGAACCTGCCTCTCTCCACTGCTTGTTTGGGTGGGTTATTTGCTGGCTGACCAACATCCCACCCCTCCTGTGATCATGGTTTGACTGTAGGCCTATGTGTATTCAGAGCCAGTGAGCATATTATTTCAAAATAATAATAAAAAAAAAACTGCGTTAACGTGCGATAAAAAAATTGTCGGCATTAATTAATAAATGCGTTAACGCGATAATAACGCGTTAACTTGCCCAGCCCTAGAAATAACGCGCCCTTTTTCAGTGAGCCAGGTTCGTCACAGGGGACACCATGCCAAACAACCGATCACCGGCTGAGGTAAGAGTCTCATACTACATGTGAACGATATTTTATATTACATTTGTGTTAAGTTGACAGTTTCCAAGCTAACATTAGCATTCTTAAATGTTCAGTCATAACTGGCGTCGAGAGCTGGAGGGCAAAACACTGCATCATGTGTCTCTCAATTTTCCATCTCCAACTGCAAGATCAGTTGAATCCACATCTCTAAATACCTAAAACAAGCTTTAGTAGACTTTATGCGTATCAAAGTCTGCCCAATTGTGTATAAAACCTTTGTTATGGTAATTAATCAATCAATCAATCTCTTAAACGGCGGGACATTTTGAAACACTGTCTGGAAGCTGAAAACTCTTCTCTTAATAAAACATCCTTGATTTTATCATAGTACAATTGTAGTAATCACGTTTTTTGGCTGATTTATTACCATTTTAATAACCACAGTTTTACTAAAAATAGGCCTGCCGTGTTTTTTTGTTTGTTTTTTCTTTGTAGTTAAACCATGGCTAATTTTCGTAATGGTTAATGTGACTAAATCTATCAAGACCGTTAAAGGTGCCTTATGTCAAAAAATCAATTCATACTCCACATATTCCATACCAGATGGGGGCAGTATACCTCCAGAAAGTTGGCCTACTCTAGTCTGTTTTTTAGTTTCAGGTTGTTAATCTTCTAAAACCGTCAAATAGTCCGCTTTGTCCCGCCAAAGCCTATTTTGATCGGTGAGGGATGTAGAATAGAATGACTGCTGCCTCTGCGCTTGACAGGGCGCATTACGAGCAGAGAGAGAGAGAGAGAGAGAGAGCTTGGCCGCGCGCGCGCACTCTCACGTCTACAAACAACACGAGCGCGGTCCTGCTCTCTCTCCCTCGCGCATATTAATCAAATCAATTGACACTATAGTAAGACCGCAGTTTCACGTGGAGCATTTGGAGATTTTTAGAGATTAAAGAGATACAAGCCGTGCGAGTTATTCGTGTGTTGCAGTTTGGCTGGTGGTTATGTATGTTGCCCGCATACCGCCTCCCATGGCCGAAACTGGTATTAAGACACCGGCCGGGCCGGGGCTAGTAATTTAGCCTGCTAATTCAGGTTTATATCTCGGCAGCACTGTAACTTGTCATTTTTTTAATGACATCATTGCACTTATTTCTTCTCATTCTTTTGATACGTGTAGCTCATTTTTTGGATATTTTTACCTCAATTTTTACATAAGGCACCTTTAAGAAATCGAATTCAGTTCTGTACTTGTTGATAAAGATAGAGCAAAGCCTAGAACAGGAAGACTAGAATGAATATAACATGATGAACCCCTAGGTGTAACTGATGCAGCTACATCACTGTAAATCATATTCATTTTTACTTTCTATAAATGTAGCTAAAATCACATGGCAGCTCAAAACATTACTGTTAGTCTTTCCTGCTCAGCTTCCAGATCATGATCAGTTGAGTTTTTTGTATTGTCCCAATGGAACATATTCTGACATGTATAAATGTAATATTGAGTTTTAAAAATTTTAACTAATTTTTTTGTGATTTCAGGTCATGTTTAAAGCAGATGATCATGGCAAACAAGGTATGGGAATAATAACTTTAAAAAAATCATAATGACCGAGTCTTCTGATTCCATATGATTGCACTAAAAGTGTGCACAAGGTTTGGTTTTGCTACAGTAAGACCACGATTGTGTTAGATTCCACCCATCTATAGTTTTTTGTTTTTTTGTAACAAGGCTCTGTCGTTTAGAAACATGGCTTTTCCTATCACTGCTATCTGAAAGGGATTGTTCACCCAAAAATGAAAATTCTGTCAGTATTTACTCACCCTCATGTTTTTCAACCCCGTAAGACCTTCGTTCATCTTCGGAACACGAATTAAAATATTTTTGATTAAATCTGAGAGCTGGATCACTCCTCAATACTAGTCCATAGGCTTCTTCAGGGATTGAAACTTGCCAGCCCAGAAAAGTTATTAAAGACATCGTTAAAATAGTCCAAGTGACTACAGTGGCTCAATCTTAAGTTTATCAAGTGACGAGAATACTTTTTGTGCACAAAAAAACTAAAATAACGACTTTATTTCAACTATTCATGTCCTTCTCTGTGGGCCTCGAGTCAGTTCACTAGTGTAAAAGTGTAAGCTTCTGTTGTTGTACCCATCACACGCATCACCCACATGACCAGCGTCGGCCAATAGTGTGCCTACGTGTGACGTAGCTCTACGCAATCACACGCAAATAAACTTAAGATTTGAGCCACTGTAGTCACTTGGACTATTTTAACGATGTCTTTAATAACTTTTCGGGGCTGGCAAGTTTCAATCCCTGAAGAAGCCTTTGGAGGAGTGATCAGCTCTCAGATTTCATCAAAAATATCGTAATTCGTGTTCCGAAGATGAACGAAGGTCTTACGGGGTTGGAAAAACATGAGGTTGAGTAAATACTGACAAAATTTTCATTTTTGGGTGAACTATCCCTTTAATGACACACATCTCTACCTTTCATTCCAGCCAGATGATTTGACGGTTGCTGCTCGCATCTCAGCCTACCTGATGGAAAATTCTTGCTGGATGAATGACCTTCAACTCAACCTTGCCAAGACAGAACTGCTTATGGTTTCAGCCAAACCATACTTGCTGTGTGATCCTGCTGATTTGCCTTATACATCATTATACTATCGGAGCTGCACAACTTCTATCCATACTGGACTATTGTAATGCTCTCTTGGCAGCTCTTCCAGCATCAGTCAAACCTCTGCAACTGATCCAGATGCTGCAGCAAGAGTGATCTTTAAAGGTAGCCCTATACATAAACTCACTACTTTAGATCTATGTGTCCTCCAGAAGCTTGTGTTCTGCAAGTGAACGGCGCCTTGTGGTTAGGGTTGGGCGATGTCTACCAATTTGGTATCAGACGATGTCTACAGTGAAACATCGCGATGGACGATGATATCGGGAGGAGGGGGGGGGTAACATTCTCATTTTCCACTAGATATTTTCCTCTATATCTCATCAGCAATTTCGATTTAAGCAAAATCTGCAGCAGCTGACCACTAAGGAGCGAATGTACAGTGACGTGACAACACTGCCAGATTCAAACTGTGCTTTCGCGCTATGGCTGGCGCTGAGCCAAAGACGGACGCGCTCAGTGCTTGTTCATAGGCTATATCACAACTGTTCAGTGTTTTTAACCACATAATGTTTATTTTAGGTTTCAGACATTTAAATACATATAATTTATAGCAAAACAATACATTTATAGTTTGTAAAATACACAATGGTGTCTATGGAAGCAGCAATAACAAACCATTCAAATATATTTGCCGACGGTTTTTATTCATATCAGACACACAGTGTAAATAACTATAAAGTCAACTCTATTTTTCTCCCAGTTCACCGGCCACTTTCATGTATTTCGGGAGAAACTGATGAATTCACGCGCTGTAATAAATCCAACAGACAGGAATCTCTGAACTGCGCACAAACAAACATGACGGCGCCCATCTCACGTTACAGATCAAGATCATTTATAAAAGTTATTTTAAACAACAAAACAAACTCACTTACACATATTTGAGAATCGGAATAGAAGATAGTTTATGACATGGTAAGCAAGTTTGTTAATATTTATAAATAAAAGCACTTCATCTTTCATACAGCCCTATTTTGGCTGTGGTGAATCACCTACCAAGCATGAAGCGTCACCATGGAAACGTGGGGGGTGGGGGGGGGGATCGCGATGCCGGCTAAACATCGTGATGTCTGTCAGCCATCACGATGGACGATGATATCGTCCATCGGCCCAACCCTACTTGTGGTGCCATCATCCTAAAGAGACACAAAATCACTTTCAATGACCTTTACCTGGACTGTTCTCTGCTGGTGGAATGACCTGCCCAACACATTTTCAAGAATCTGCTAAAGATCCATCTTTTTTGTAAACACTTGACTCAATAATACTAAATCTTTGTAAAAAAAAAAAAAAAAAAACTTGCTATGTGTACTGTGCTAGACTAACTGGGACTTGTCACTGCACTTGTTGCTTCTATTGTTATCGTAATTGGTAAGTCACTTTTGAGAACATGTAATTGTAAATGTTTAAAAAAAAAGTTATATTAGAGTACAAAGGTATACAACAATTGCCTTTTAATGTGGATATTTTTACATGTTCTAAATTATATACTAAGCTTGTATTTCCTATCTATAACTTATCTTGACGTTCAGTGTTTATGTTCAATTACTAATACTGTAAATGTGCAGGTATTCTGTACTTATACATTTAGTTAATTTAACAGAAATTTACTGTAAACTTGCTATTATTAAGTACTTAATTAGAGATTGGTCAAACTTGTGAAATTGGATCTGTAAAAATTAAAACTGTAAATATACAAACATTTGTATTTGAATTGATGTATTTATTTCATTTTTATACATAATTTCATTGTTATTTTACACAGGAAAAACTATATTAAAAGAAAATTACGGTAGATAGACAGGATTATAATAAAATAACTTTATAAAACCCTAAATTTACAGTTTAACCTGAAAGTTAAATGTCTTTTTAATGTAATTTGACATTTATCAGTTTTTCCACAGTTTAATAAGCCATTATCAACAGTAATATACTGTAATTTAATCAATTTTGACTGTTTTTAATGTGATTTGACATAATTTATACGTTTTTCCACGGTTTAATAGGCCATTATCAACAGTAATATACTGTAATTTAAAGTTATAGCGGAGGATTTTCTTTTTCCGGGTGGATCATCAAGACTATTGGTCCTCCTAGTTGTCAATCATTCTGGTGATATGTTTACGTAAGGCCGTCGTATGTGCTCTTCCCTAGGTAGTTTTCGCTTTCTGCGCATGCGCACTTTCAGGTGTATATGTGTGGTGAGCTACGGTTTCAGCCATTCATTGAAGCTCGCCGTTCTCACCGGGTTTTTTCAAAATGTCAGGGTCGCAAGAGAAAAAGTGTCTACGGCTAATGTCCTATTAGACATTCTCTGGTCTGACATAGTGGAAACGACGTGCACGAGGTGAACTAGGCTCGTGCATGCTCTCTCGTGCACACGTTTAATAGGCGTTCCCTCTCGGGAGCAAATAGAGTGTTGCGCATGTGCATTTTTAAAAAAATTGGAGAGTCTTCTCTAAAATTCGGAAAGATCCTCCGCTATACCTTTAATCAATTTTGACTGTCTTTTTAATGTAATTTCACATCATTTATCCGTTTTTCCACAGTTTAATAAGCCATTATCAACAGTAATATGCTGTAATTTAATAAATTTTGACTGTAAAGCAAATTCTGTATTTTAACAGTTTTTGCATGTAATTTTGAAAAAATGGTTATTTGCTGTAATTTAACGGAATCCGTCTGGAAACTTTGCTGCCAGAGATTTGCCGTTTTTTTACGGGATTTCTTTTTACAGTGTGCGCTACAATGTAGGCCTTTATATAGACCTTATGTAGCCACGCCCCTTTTCAGCGCTGAGCTCGTTGTCTTTTGACTTCCGGTCTGTATTTTCACAGCGATCTTGCGTAGTTATGAATGAACGGCTTGTTTAAAAAAATTCCAAGGTCCATTTGTTAAGACATATGCTTTACAATGCTTATGATAAACATTACAATGCTCATGATAACTTTCGTTAACTCTACAATAAGTAAATCAACTTCACCAGCTAATTACTCCTGGACAGCGATGCCATAGAAATATACAGAGCGAACGCAAAAACGGAAGTTCAAAGACAATATTCTAAAGATGGCGGCGCCCTCGTTTCTCTGGTGCATAAGGTCTATAACACAGCATACCTTCTTCCTGTAAGTGACTGCGACACTGGATGGATGGACCAGGCTTCCGCTGGGTCTTGAAGCCGAGCGCGCCGGTTAATATCTGAAAATATGAATAACTTTCCCAAAAAGTATTGGAAAGAACATAGAAAGTTAGGAAGAGTATCACAACCGAGTACTAAGAAATTGGCTGGCTATATGGCCATATTGGTGTCGTTAATTGCAGATAGCGGACAAAAAGCAGTTGGGGAGATATAAACATGGAAATAATTGGCTGAACATTTAGAACAAAAAACGGCAATAATACTATGTAAGAGCTTAAAGTCACGTTATAACGAAAAAAAAATAATAACGTAGGCTACAATATGCATACTGTGTAGTGTAATATTAACTCACCCGTGTATCTTCTGTCAGCTGTGGTGGTCAACCGTTGAAATTTGAATTTTAACCTAACTGGCTGCGTTGTTATAGAAACAACCCAATAAATGTTCCGAATAACCCAACAGAACGACCCAATATTTTTAACCCAGCTAAAATGGGTACACATTTGGTACACAAAATAACCCAACATTTTTTAGAGTGAGGCTACTTGAGTTAAAGTAGAGATACCCAAGGTAAAATATTACTCAAGTAAAAGTAGAAGTGCTGCCTTAAATATTCACTTGAGTAAAAGTACAAAAGTATTTGCCTTCAAATGTACTCAAGTATCCAAGTACTATGAATTTATTTTATTTTTTTGCTATAATGTCCTATTATCAATTTTGTGCTTGAAATGCTTGAAATCCTTGAAAATGCTTTAATTTTGATGTTGTGTTTTCAAGGTTTGAAAAGTGCTTAAATTTTGGATAAATGCTTGAAATTGTAACTGTTCTCTCACAGCAAATACCTATCTGACTGAATAGTTTGTTTATCAAATGGAGAAATAAAATGTAGCCCTTCAGATACAGAGCGATTTGTGCTACGTACGCTGGCCAGAACAAAAGTAGGCGGAGTTTTCATTTTGATTTCCGCGCTTGTTTGGATGCCCTGTGTTTATTGGCCGCGCAGATTATCGTCACGGAGCGCAGCGGCAAAAATTGAATTTTTTTTTAACTTTGACCACGGCGTGCGCTCGAGCTCGCCAATGCTGCGCTCCGCTTTGGTCGACTCAGCAACACGTCCTCGCGCAGCGCAAGCCATTGAAATAAATGGGTTTCATAGTGCAGCGCATTTCGCGTCCTGTCTGAAAGGGCCATTAGGGGCTGTTTACACCTGGCCACTTCATGCGTTTTCTCATCAGATAGCTATCTGATTTATCAAAACGATTCCATTTACACCTGGTCACATAAATGTGTTTTCGCAAAACGGATATAAATCCGATCTTCAATTCCCGCGCTATTTGCAGATTTAATGTAGTTCACGTCACTGAAAGCAACAGATATGAGCTGCATTTTATTGATCATCAGCTAAAATCAAAATCAAAGACCGCGATAAGAGAGAGCGGCAACAGCACTGGCATAGGCGGCCTTATACCTATGTTTCACCCGTTTCAATTGAAACAGGCCCCGCCCTTCAAGGGGGCCCCCAAAACATTGGCAAAAATCCCATTAATTTTCTCCGTAGGATATTGATTTTCAGCCATATTCTAAACCAGGGATGGGCAACTCCGGTCCTCGAGGGCCACTGTCCTGCTTTTTTTTGGAGAGTTTAGCTCCAACCCTGACAAATTATTTTTTAGTAATCCTGAAAACATTGATTAGCCTGTTCAGGTGTGTTTAATTAGGGTTGGAGCTAAACTCTGCAGGACAGTGGCCCTCGAGGACCGGAGTTGCCCATCCCTGTTCTAAACCATCCGAGGTAGACTGACCACAAGCTACGAGGTTATGAAACGAAAGTTTCTGCTCTATAAAAACCACAAGTCAGTATAAAATCAACCTTGTTTTAAAAAAAACGTGTAGGCCTATTATTTGCGATCTTCTGGAGAAATTCTACACTACCCACAATCCTAAGCATAACACTGACGTCTCTGATTTGTCGAACTCACGGTTACCATGAGTTCGCGGAGTTCGCGGTTTACCTCCCCCGCGAACGGCTTAAGTGATCTGAAGTATAATACCGGTAATGTTAGTTTATTTGTTTAAACCTTTGCCTTTTTTGCCGTTAAGTTGCCGACAAAGATGAACTTATCAGGGCATTTTCAGCACTCAAACACAGAAGGGTGGATGGATTTCTAAAAAGGGCTCAGGTGAATGAATCTACGCCCGCCGCCCGGTGAGCTCAGCTGTCCACGGTGCTGAAATAACACAAAGTATTTATGATACGTTCGGTTCAGTGTCAGTCAGACACGTTTTCTTCTTTGCTTTTGTTAATAATTTAAGTTGAGGGGATGTTTGAGCTGTTTATTTTATGTCAGCCCAGACAGCTGAAAATATACTGAGCTAATCAATTAAGCAGAGAAGTTGCCGTCCGTGAAAGGGCGAGGCTTATTCCAACGTAAAACGCTGTATAATTGTATATAGTTTTAATCAAATAAGGTTGGATGATTTCTATGTTGAGCTGCCTGTTCTTGAAGCTGAAAGTGCACGTAATAAAATAATATACCATGATGCAAACCAACAGGAATCCTTGCTTTTTCTGCTCTATTATGTTTATGTTTTATATGGGTATGGCCCCATATTAGTTATTGAAACGGGCCCCCCGGATGCATAAGGCCGCCACTGAGCACTGGTAAGATTATTTCGTTTCTTTACTTTTAATGATGATGATGATTGTGTGTTAAGCGTCTGCGACTTACTTTCACTTTGATTTGCGATAGTTTCCTTGTTGGCTTGATGTATAGAGCTTTTCATCTGCGGTAATGCGTGTTGCAGTAGCGCCGTCATATCTGGCTATAACATTACATATAGCCTATCACACACTCTCACATGTTTATTTTTTTTTTAGCATTTTTGGGACGAGTAAAATGTACATATGTGGTTCACCAACCAGATGCATTTACACTCATCAAGTTTCGGCTGGAATGCGGCCCAGACCATCTCCTGAAGTGGTTTGAGCGATCGGATTCAAATCCGTCTCGAATGCGTTTCGGAGGACATTTACACCTGGTCTTTTAACTTTTCAACATCGCCGAGAAAAAAAAAAAGTTTCCTTTAGAACCAAATGAAATAAGACTTGAGAGCAGGCAGTTTCAGTTTAACATTTATTTGTAACAGTAATCCAAGTTTTTGTTTAAACTTAAACTTGCAAAACACAGGTTCACATGATTTTTCCTTTACTATATTGCATCTGAAGGTCTCTGTGCATAAATATAAACTGGCCATATCAAAATTCACTGTAATAGGAACGAGTGTTTGTAATCAGAAGAAACAAACTTGCCAATCACAACTGCATACAGAAGGTGTACATAATACTATTTCAGTTATGAATTTCCCCACACAGTCAGGAACAATATTTTTTCTTTTCCTTGGCTTCTATATTGCGCTGTTAGGGCAATATGTCTGTGCATGCGGCTACCATGTTCCCTTTCGTCCTGGGAACTTCGTCGGGGGAGTTCCCTGACGAATTGGGATCACGCTAGGGAGCCAGTTGCCTTCGAGAGAATTAAAAACGAGCCAATAGACATTGGCATGCAAGATTTGCATTCCGCGACCTACCTACCAGCGCGGGTATAAAAGGCGGAAGTAAACATTGCGCAATGCTTTTTGCTTCGGAGCCATCCAGTGCGTCTCTTTGAGCTGCTGTGTTTCCGAGAAGAAAAACAACGAGTCCTCTTTGGAACGAGAAGGATCCTCTGCTGCTGGTGTGACGGCGCTTCAAGTGACCATCGCTTCCCGTTGCCGGCCGTTTCTCTCTCTATTAAAAAAAAAAAAAAAAAAAAAAAAGAGCTGTTTTAACGGCTGGTATTTGGTGTTGGTGAGTGCAGCACACGGGCTTGCAGTTTCCCCGTCGTGTCTGACGCGGTGGTCCCTTTGTGCCTCGTCACGTAAAAGAGCATTCTTGTCTGCCTAAAAGAGCAACACGGACGTTTTGCGTCCTTTTCAGGATGTCGTTTCACCCGTGCGTTTCTGGATGCGGTCGACTTCTCCCTCAGGAAGATGGTCATAAACACTGCCTCTCGTGTTTGGGCTTAAGGCACGTAGTAGGTAATTCCTGTTGGTGAGCGGATGAGGGTTACCGTGCAGAACGTCCCGTCTGGTGAAAGATCCTCACGGGCTTCTCACGCCTCTAGTAGCTCGTTGCCATCGGGTGTCCCGGTGGAGCTTCCGGCACCGCCTCGTGCGGTTCCGTTTGTCTCTTTTGGGGCACCGCCTGAGGATCAGATGTCGATTGCGGCATCGGAGGAAGAGAGGTCGTCTTCTGGTGACGACTCAGCAGGTCTACCCCCTTCGGGTGTGGTGGCTGCGGCTGAGCCGGATCCGGAAATGGCCGCTATGCTCGAAAGGGCAGCTGCGAATGTCGGGCTCGTCTGGAACCCTCCACCGGGCCCCGAACCTTCGCGGCTGGATTATTGGTGTCTCGGAGCGGGCCGTGCTGTTGCCCCGCGGCCTGCTCCAGTACCATTCTTCCCTGAAGTGCATGAGGAGCTGAGGAAGTCTTGGCTGGCACCCCTCGCGACCAGACGTAGACAACCTCGCTCCTCCTTCCTCACCACCCTTGACGGCGGGGCGGTGCACGGGTACGAGGGAATCCCCCCAGTGGAGCGGTCGGTTGCGATGCAATTGTGTCCTAAGACCGCTTCCTCCTGGCGGGGTGCCCCTTCACTCCCCTCCCGCGCCTGTAGGTTTTTCTCTTGTCTGACCAGGGATGCCTACATTGCGTGTGGAGATGCCGCTTCCGCCCTGCATGCCATGGCGCTGCTACAGGTCCACCAGGCCAAGGCACTCCATGACATGCAGGGGGGTGGTCTCGACCCGGGTCTGCTGCAGGAGCTGCGTGCGGCGACGGACCTCGCCCTCCGGGCGACGAAAGTCACCGCACGTTCCCTGGGTCGAGTGATGTCCACCTTGGTGGTCCAGGAGCGCCACCTGTGGCTCACCCTTGCGGATATGCGGGAAGCGGAGAAGAACAAACTTCTCAATTTCCCCATATCCCAAGGGGGCCTCTTCGGCGACGCGGTGGAGAGCTTCGCCCAAGAGTTCTCCACCGCCCAGAAGCAGTCGGAGGCGATACGGCACGTCCTGCACAGGAGGCGGACTGCTGCTGGTCCGTCCTCTGTGGCCGTAGAGCCTCCGGCTGCTCGTCGCCGAGGTCGCCCTCCTGCGGCCGCTCCCCCTTCAGGGCAGCAGTCTACCCCTGGAGGACGGAGGTCTGGTCGTAAGAGGTCGGCCAAGCCCGCTCAGACGCCTCCCGCCCCTTCCCGTAAAAAGAAGGGCGGGAAGCGCCCCTGAGACGGGCGATCTGGTGGAGGTTCCGGAGACTGCGCTTTGGGAGGTTGCCCCTGCACGCCTCCTTCCCCGGGGGAGGGCCGGGCGGAAAATATTTCTTTCGTTTTTGTTTCTGTTCCGCCGCAAACATTTTCAAAAAAAGAGCAGTTTCTCCTTCCTCCTCCAGGTTATCCACGGCCGAGACTGGTGGGCACACAGTCTCCCCCGTCCAAGAGGGCCAGGACGGCAGCGTATGCCGCCTCCGAGCGGTTACACCCCCGTTCCCCTCTTCCCAGTTTGCGGATAGCAGTGACGCAGCCCCAGCTGCGTCACTCCGGTCTGCGGCTGGGCCCGGAGGCGCAGAGACCAGCACACGAGGAGGCAGGGCCTCGTTCCTCGTCTCTCCCCCTCCCCTCGCCACCGGACAGTCCACAGCAGAACGCTCACGAGCCTTCTCTGCCGTCTGCCCCTCGGGTCCCTGTCTTCCAACTTGCTGTCCCTCCGCGGGTACGCCGGTGGTCCGGGTGGGTTCTTTGGGACGGTATCTGGAAGCCTGGCTAGCGCTTCCGGGCCCGTCCCGATGGCTCATCTGCACCGTCCGGTTCGACTATGCAATTCAGTTTGCACGCCGGCCTCTTAAGTTCAGGGGCGTCCACTTCACCCGTGTGCGGTCGGTGGACGCCCCTGTCTTGAGGAAAGAGATCGATGTCCTGCTGGCGAAGGACGCGATCGAGCCGGTCCCTCCTGCCGAGATGAGGTCTGGGTTTTACAGCCCCTACTTCATTGTACCCAAGAAAGGCGGTGGGTTACGGCCAATCCTGGACCTGCGTGTTTTGAATCGGGCCCTGCACAAACTCCCGTTCAAAATGCTTACGCAGAAGCGCATTTTCGAGTGCATCCGTCCCCAGGATTGGTTTGCAGCGATCGACCTGAAGGACGCGTACTTTCACGTCTCGATTCTTCCTCGACACAGACCGTTTCTTCGGTTTGCTTTCGAGGGTCGAGCGTATCAGTACAAGGTCCTACCCTTCAGGCTGGCCCTGTCGCCTCGTGTCTTCACGAAAGTCGCGGAGGCGGCCATTGTTCCCATGAGGGATCAAGGCGTTTGCATTCTCAACTATCTCGACGACTGGCTCATTCTAGCTCACTCGCAAGATGTGTTGTGCGATCACAGGGACATGGTGCTTCGGCACCTCAGCCGGTTGGGGCTTCAGGTCAACTGGGACAAGAGCAAACTCTGCCCCATGCAGAGGATCTCTTATCTCGGTATGGAGCTGGACTCGGTCGCCCAGACTGCGTGCCTCACGGAGGAACGCGTCCAGTCAGTGCTCACCTGCCTCAGGTCTTTTCGAGGCAGGACAGCGGTTCCACTGAAACAATTTCAGAGGCTCCTGGGGCATATGGCAGCCGCAGTAACGCCGCTCGGCCTGTTACATATGAGACCGCTTCAGCGCTGGCTTCACGATCGAGTCCCGAGGTGGGCGTGGCACAGCGGCACGTTCCGGGTCAAAGTGACCCCGCACTGTCGCCAAACCTTCTCCCCGTGGTCAGATCCTTCGTTTCTACGGGCCGGAGTGCCCCTAGTCCAGGTTTCCAGGCATGCTGTGGTTTTCACAGATGCCTCTGCCACCGGTTGGGGGGCCACGTACAACGGGCATGCAGTTTCAGGTCTGTGGACGGGGCCTCAACTGCATTGGCACATCAACTGCCTAGAGTTGCAAGCAGTACGTCTAGCCCTGCGTCGCCTCAAGGGGTTTCTCAGACACAGGCACGTACTGATCCGTACGGACAGCACTGCGACCGTTGCGTACATCAACCATCAAGGTGGTCTACGCTCCCGTCGTATGTCGCGACTCGCCTCCCACCTCCTCCTATGGAGTCAGAAGCATCTGTGGTCGCTTCGTGCCATTCACATTCCAGGGGAGCTCAACCGTGTGGCAGACGAGCTCTCACGGTTGCCTCCCCTGCCAGGAGAATGGCGACTCCATCCCCAGGCGGTCCAGCTGATTTGGAGTGTCTTCGGAGTCGCACCGGTAGATCTGTTTGCTTCTCCAGACACGACCCATTGCCAGTGGTTTTACTCCCTGACCAAGGGAACCCTCGGCACGGACGCCCTGGCTCACAGCTGGCCCCGGGTCATGCGCAAGTATGCGTTTCCCCCAGTGAGCCTTCTTGCACAGACTCTGTGCAAGGTCAGGGAGGAGGAGGAGCAGGTCCTTCTAGTGGCGCCGTATTGGCCCACCAGGACTTGGTTCACGGAACTCATGCTCCTCTCGACAGCCCCTCCTTGGCCGATTCCTCTGAGGAAGGACCTTCTTTCTCAGAGACGGGGCACTCTATGGCACCCGCGTCCAGACCTCTGGAAACTCCATGTCTGGTCCCTGGACGGGACGCGGAGGTTCTAGGTGGTCTACCACAGGCAGTGGTAGACACAATCACTTCCGCTAGAGCCCCCTCTACGAGGCGCCTCTACGCGTTGAAGTGGAACCTGTTCGTCGATTGGTGTTCCTCCCGTCAGGAGGACCCCCGAACTTGCCCGATCGGAGTTGTGCTTTCCTTCCTGCAAGATGGGTTGGACCGGAGGCTGTCCCCCTCCACCCTCAAAGTGTATGTCGCCGCAATAGCCGCACATCACGATGCAGTGGAAGGTAAGTCCTTGGGGAAGCACGACCTGGTCATCAGATTCCTTAAGGGTGCTAGGAGGTTAAATCCACCTCGCGTTTTGCACTCTGTACCCTCTTGGGACCTAGCTCTGGTACTTAGAGCTCTTCAAAGTCCTCCCTTTGAGCCCTTGCTGACTGTAGAGCTTAATTTCCTGTCCACCAAGACAGCGCAAAACACAAGGGGAACAAGGGCAGCCTCGACGACCTTCGTGAAGATGCGAGGAGACAGGGCTAGCCCGAAAGGGAGGACCGCGTACTGGTATGCCTGCCCCTCGAAAGCAAACCGTAGGAACGGTCTGTGTCGAGGAAGAATGGAGACCTGAAAGTAGGCGTCCTTCAGGTCGATCGCTGCAAACCAATCCTGGGGCCGAATGCATTCGAAAACGCGTCTGGCGGTGAGCATCTTGAACGGCAGCCTGTAAAGGGAGCGGTTCAGCACGCGCAAGTCCAGGATAGGCCGTAACCCACCGGTTTTCTTGGGGACAATGAAGTAGAGGCTGTAGAAGCCGGACCTCATCTCGGCTGGAGGGACAGTCTCGATTGCACCCTTCGCCAGCAGGGCGGCAATCTCTGCTCTCATGATGGGGGCATAGCCACCGACCAAAGTGGAGCGGACTCCCCTGAAGCGGGGAGGAGACCGTGCGAACTGAATCGCATAGCCGAGCCTTACGGTCCGCGCGATCCAGCAGGACAGACGGGGAAGCTCTAACCAGGCTCCCAGGAACTGAACCAGCGGGATCATGCGAACGACAGGCGTCCCCCCCGGAGGGGCAGCGAAGCGGAGTAACTGGCCCAGACGTGGACGGCATAGCGGCCCGGTGTGGGGGCACAGTTAGCAACCGCGCCCTGGCAGAGGGGGCCAGGGGAGGACCAGGCTGGTCGTCCCGCGGGGGCCTGCTCTGCCAGGGGTCTGGCGACAGAGGGGGACAGGGGCGAAGCGGTCCGTGGACGGCACGCCGTGTCAACCACCTCTGGGACAGAGGGGGACGAGGAGAGCACGGCTAGTGGGCGGCACTCTGTGTCGTCCGAGAACTGTGTGCTCAGAGACGGGAGAGTCAGTTCTTTGGAGAATAAGGATTCTTCCCCGGCCCTCCACCAGGGAAAGGAGTGGTCCTGCTACCAACTCCTGGAAAAAACTGAGTCCCATCTCTGAGGAGCCCCTCTCAGGAGCGCCGCCTAACCCGGCGTGTAGCGGGGGGCGGGGCGGGGCTGGAGAGGGCTGTGGCGTCCGACCGCGGCCTCCAGAGCCGGCCCGGATGAACGGGCGGGGTGGGAGCCGCGGGAGGGCGCCTTCGGCGGTGGGCAGACCGAGGGATCTGAGGGCCGTCGGGACAGAACCAACGTCAGTCTGCTCATGGGCGGCTGAGTGCTGTTGGGCAAGCCCTCAACCGCACCGCCGAAGAGGCCGACCTGGGATATGGGAATGTCGGACAGACGGGTCCGCGTGACATCCAGCACATCAGACAGGTTCAGCCACAGAATGGTGAGCATCACCTGACCCAGGGAGCGTACGGCCACTTTCGTCGCTCGGAGAGCAAGGTTAGAGGCGGTGTGCAGCTCAGTGAAGAGCCCTGGGTCAGTCCCGCCCTCGTGCAGGTCCATGAGCATCTGGGTCAGGTAGACCAGCAGAATGACCATGGCATGCATTGAGGCGGCTGACAGTCCCGTGGCGCTATAGGATCTCGCCACAAGCGTAGACGAAAAACTACAGGCCACGGACGGGTGCTTAGGATTGCGCCGAGAAGAAGCACTCTGAGGACACATAGCATCGCAACAGAGCGTTCAGCCGGGGGAACCCCAGTGTACCCATGGGCAGCGGGCCCATCGAGGGGAGGAAAGGCGGATGAGATCAGCGAGCGGTCCCTGATCTCATCATGCACGTCCGGGAAGAATGGTATTGGGGTTGCCATGGACGAGGGTCGGCGGCCTTACCAAAAAACCAATCGTCCCGGGAAAGCATGGCCGTCATCTCCGGATCAGACTCGACGAGTCGTCACTTCCAGGAAAATCAAACCCACCTAGTGAAGCTGCTACAAACATAGTATCATCCTCTGTAGCTTCAAATGAAACACACGGGCCACCAGAGGGTAGACCCGTGGGAATCACCTGTTCACTAGCGGGCACCGTCATTAAAGAGGGGGGCTGGGGTCGCGGACACATAGTCGGCGCCTTGTTCCAGACCGTAACCCTCAGGTCACCCTGGCCACCAGCCGAAGATCGGGGGGTGGATGAGGGGACTCTCACTCATGTGAGTTCACCGAGTCTCGACCTTAATGACGCGATGATCATGTTTCCACGGAGAAATCATGAGTCATCCACGAGCGCTGGTCTAGCATGATCAAGCCCAAACATACCAGACAACGCTCGTGCCCATCAGAGTCCGATACCAAGCTGCCGCACCATTCATTTTTTTTTTTTTTTTTGAAATGCAACGTCTTTAAAAAGACGTGCCGCGTGCGAGCTCTTTTAGTGAGAGAAAACTCAAGTGTTGAAGCACCCGGGGAGACACGCACCGACTACCAGACCACTGCAACAGATCAGCAGGAAGCACGCGCTCGCCGTAGATCGCCGTCACACCAACACTCGAGGTACTCGTTTGTGAAGCTGACAATTCAGAGCTTGTGGAGAGAAGAATAAACTTGGCTCCGAAGCGAAAACATAAACTGCTGTTGCGGACTTCCTCCTTTTATACCCACGAGGTGGGGCGGAGTTACGTCATGCCATGGGTCTGCGGTATTTGCATTTCTTTGCCATTGGCTCGTTTTGTAATACTCGAAGTTGATAGGCTTTCTAAGCGAAACCCCATTCGTCGTCATCCGACGTAACTCGGAGTGACAACGAAAGGGAACTGTAGTGACATTGGATTCGAGCATCTCTCTTTCGGTCCAACGTTTCCATATTTGCAATGTAACGTTTGGAATTTGGATGTTAAAATTTCTAGCGGCGTTATTAATGTAAAGAAGGTTTCCTACTTTAGTCAAGTCCCTTTTAAATCAGCATCTTCACAGTAAGGGAAATTAGTTTGGAATAACAGCAAGTAGGTGGTGACTGACGGCACAACCTTTAATATTATATACAACAGACAATTAAATTAAGCAGAATAACTTTCTATATGATTGGTTGACTGTGTTTTATTTTAATAATGAACAGGCTACGATGTCAAGCTAGCAATGCCAGAAGTGAACGGATAGTATGTTGTGTGAGTGCGCGATGCGGCGCCATTAAGTGGACTTGTTCTTCAGCAGGGGAAATAACTTAATACTCTGTCATTTAATACTCTGTCATTCGAAACAGTAAAATATATATTTTTATTTCTGTACATTCAGAATGACTATAAAATGTCATATGCCTTTGAAAAATAAAGAAAACCACATGATGAACCACACTCCTTGAACATGAAGGAGACTCCTTGGTCTCCTTGAACATCTTTCTGGCGCACACCAAAAATGAACCAAAATCTAAATAGCCTTTCTTGGCGCACCTCAACATTTAGATTATTTGAAGTAAAATGCATTATATAGGGCTAATCACTTAGGAATAAATCACAGCGTGCTTCATGATAATAACGTGACTTTACAGTCCGGAAAATATAAAATAGCAAATTATTTCACGGACCAACTGGCACTTGAGAACTGCTGGTCTATACAGAAGAAAGCCCTGTCTAGCCTCTTGCCCGTACGGGTTTTGTCGAGCCATTCGTCAGTCTGGTTGTTTAATGAGAAAAAGATGAAATGTAGTTGCAATAAACGAGTTAAGAATCCGCACATCAGTTGCAGCAGCGGAGGACTCTTATTCTGCTGTGCGGAACTGAGGAAGAACTGATGACGGAACAGTTTGCCTGAACCTCGAACCAGGACTGGAACTCAGGTCGCCGTGAGCACAGCTCCAGCATGTCACAGCGCTGCCCACGAGGCTATTGCTCTGATTTAACAGCGGTTATATTGTCTATGGATCGTTACATTTCTTACGGATTTCTGCTTGTTTTAAATCAGATACAGATAAAGTAGCACTGCATTTAATCATACCTGTAAGTGCAGCGTCTCTTTGCTATTAGTGAAGCTGTAAGTTTTAGTTACTTCAAAAGCAGAAAGAAATATATGCTAAGCTAGTTATTTTAGTCAATAAAGTTTTAAATATGGATATTTTTCTAACACAAATGCATCGCTTTGCTTCAAAAGGCCTTTATAACCCCGCCAGAGCCGTGTGGATTACTTTTATCATGAATGGATGCGCTTTTGTAGACTTAAAACAGAAATGGCCATTCACTGGCATTATAAAGCTTGGAAGAGCCAGGACATTTTTTAATATAACTCCGATTGTATTTGTTTGAAAGAAGAATGTCATATACACCAAGAATGACTTGAGGGGGAGTAAATCATGGGCTAATTCTTATTTTTGGATGTCTTTTGGATGAGATCGTTTATGGTCTGTGTTAGGCGCTTTTAGCACTAAAGCTCTAAGAGTTGAACATTTTGTCTCAGAAATCATCATAATAATAATATATAGTTTAAATAGGTTAACAATATGTTGGGTTTCTTAAACCAACATAATTATTTCCTAACATTTGAACAAGATTACTATAATCTGTACTATAATATAAAGGTAATTCTATGAAGATTTACAACAAAAGTTACAAAACCACCTACCAGTTACAAGGCTCTTTAGCTCCCATATCCATTAACCTCTGCAGATTTATGTTTGCCAGATTGTGTCCTTTACATTGACCATCAGCACCAGAGTAATTACCTGAAATATTTTAAAACATGGTCTGTCAACATACAACGATATTACAAGCACATACAATATTTGCTAGAAACACAAAAGACTGAAAACGTTTTAGACTGAATGCTCTTTCCAATTTTCCCATTACCTCTTTATGAATTACTGAAATATTATTAACTTTTACTTTCAAAAGACATTAAGATTAACACTTTTAAGTAGCAAAAATAGAATATTCGTATGCATAGAACACAATATTATAAACTACCTTTGTTGTAAATGGAGACTTTATTGCGTCATCGGTGTTATATTCATCTTCAAACAGGCAGTTTGGAGTCTGGATTAAAACAAATCTAGCTGTTATTCAAAAGTAACATATACTCAGATTTAAAGCGACTGTCATACAATTCTAAGAAAGTAAAATCTAACACTGAAAGACATTGATATATCAAGGATAAGAGAAAGCTATATGTAAACTGAAAAATACACACAAAAAACTTACAGTTGTGGAAGAGCTCTTCCGTTGACCAGGAGTTCTGTTGTTTGCAAGTACAGCTCGCTGCATCCTGCGGTGGATATCCAACCCGGCCCACATCCAAGTGTGACCTCAGAAGCCACGCCCATCCAAGTGTGACGTTGGAAGCCTCGCCCATGTCCAAATACGGCAGGTGACTTGATTTGTTGTACGCATGCGCAAAATGGCGCTGCTTCCTGTCGGAAATATGTTTACGGTTGTTATCATAGTTATTGGTTTATAATAAAGATGAGGTTATTTGTGTAGAGGTGTGACGCTACAGATTATTGGTGCAGTTAAATTGTGACGCTTTGGCAGGCTTGGAATGGTCTAAATCACAATCACTCCCTTAACAGCTGTATTACACAATACGTTACCTCTGCATTGCTCACTGGTTTTGTAAGTTAATGACATGGTAGTACAAGTAAACAATGTACCTTAAAACGATATTTTTCTTGTATTTCTGTTACAAATGGTAATCAATAATCATGGTTTTGCTATAATAAACGTATAAGGGAGCATCTATATTTAAACTAAAACGAGTTTTTGTCACTTTCTTAATTATATGGGATCCAAACTGCACTTATAGTTATTCCTTCTAAATAATTTTTACATTTCTTTCTATGTGGTTACAGAAATATTGCATTTTTACAACCAAATTAAGAATTCACTTATTAGTTAATGCCTGTTATAGCAAATTACTTTGAAATCAAATAATAGAACAGCAGAATGGAATTTATGTAAACCTTAAATTAAAGAACCAATATGGTGAAACTCGAAAAAGTAGAATATCGTGCAAAAGTTCATTTATTTCAGTAATTCAACTAAAAGCTGACACTAATATAAAATATAGACTCATTACATGCAAAGTGAGATATTTCAAGCCTTTATGTGTTATAAATTTGATGATTATGGCGTACAGCTATGTTGAATTACTGAAATAAATTAACTTTTGCACAATATTCTAATACATAAAAAACAGTTAATCTCTCGCTTCCCCTTCTGTACAGGTTTTATGAGTTTAACATATCAAAATATCATCATAGTTCAAAATATCTTGGTCACAAATTAATTTTTTAATTTAATATTTTGTGTTAATACATCAAGTTTACACACATGGGTCTAAAATGACCCATCTATGCAAGTGTGATAACTTTTTGTGAAAATAACCAATGTCACAGTTGTTCAGGGAAACACATTTACTATACTACTTAAAATCAATAGTATATTCCTGCACAATCGGAGGCTGCAGCTTTAGGACCCCGGTTACAGGACCCTAGTTTTTTAGTTTGTACATAGTTCGAATGACATTTAATCTCAGGAGTATTTTTATAAAATGTGTTTTTTTATTCAAAATGCATCAGAGGCATTTTGAAAAATTTAAATTTACACAAAACAAATTAAAAATGTATATCAATCTTTAAACAACTGAAAAAGTGGAGTGAGTCTTAGTTTCTTGAATTATACTGTATATTGATTAACCTCCTTAAGTTTAACTAATTTGCTCATTATCAGGTAAAATAACGATGGAATCAGCATGCAGTCACTAAATGATATGGCCAGATATCAGAAGGTGTTACGACTGACTCAAGGCCATAACAATCAATAGGAGACCATGCCACGAGCAAATAGTGCAAAACATAAATTTATTGTGTATGTAACACAAATATAAACATTAAACAACGTAACCAACCATGAGATATGAATGTCAGTATCAGCAGTGTAGCGTAAGTGCTGGGGTGTGTTGTGTGTGTGGGTGCAGATGTTGAATGTAAAAATAAAAGACATAAACTCAGATAAACTTAAAGGTGCATCTCTGTGAAGTCCTGACGTGTCGAGCGAAGCATGGGCCCGGACCAGCCAGCAGAGCAGCGTCGAAACCTTCAGCCACCAGACCAGGAAAAGAGAGAGACCAATGCAGCAGAGAAGCTCCTATTTAAACACCATCTTCCCAGGTGTTAGCAATTAGGCCTGAAAGAGAGGAGGAGCAGGAGAACGACCAGAAACAGGCCAAGGGCCGTAACAGAAGGCAAAACTCGAGAATGATTCAAGCATGAATTTATTTATATATACACATGTATTTATTTATATTATACGAAAGAACAAAATTATTTGTGCTAGAACAAAAGCACCAAAAAGATCCCCTTTTCCACCAGTTGCTGCAAGAATGGCTTCAACTCTGAGAGAGAGAGAGAGAGAAATAGAAATTTGTTTAACATGTTCAACTGAAATATATATTTCTGATTTAACACTTATGAAATGTTGGAGTTGTAGAGAGAGAAAGTCAAATAGAATATTCATGTTACTGACGTCTAATTCCAAACTCCAAATGTGTAAATGTAAGAGCAACACCCACCAATTGAATGGTCTCCCTTCTTTCCTCAATTGTTTGTCAATTTGTCGATTAAAATCTTCCACTTCACTGAAATAGTTATCAGAGAACAGTCACTGTTGTGTTAACAGAAATATCAGTAACAAAAGGGTGCACTGGGCGTTGTGCAAAAATAATTAATAATCTACTCTGACCTGCAATGATAATCCGGACCAGAAAGGAAGACCAGCTCAGCCTCCTGTAAGGAGATATCCCGGAGGACAGCCAGGGCATTTATGATGGCCTATGAAAAACGTTAATATAAATATACAATAATATCACTCATATTCTTTACAAGCAGAATAAGATTTACAGGATGTAACGTCACACATAAGCACTGAAATAATATATTTTTCATATTTACCCTTAATCCAAATAACAACATGAAATTGGTGATATAATAATGCAGTTAGTATAGTATAATAGTAATAGTATACAAAACAAAATTCTCAGTTGAGAATCTAACGTAGTTACTGATACAAAATTCACTCAGCCAAATGTAACACACAACTCAGTTAAGAGACATCACAGGGGAGTTAAATGACCAAATATGTAAGTTGAAGATAATTCATAGCTCTAAAACAACATCATCAAACCTTATTGGTTCGAATTACATCGATATTTTGACAATTTATTACATATCGTGGGCTTTCGCGCTAATTGCGGAGCAGGCATGCTAGTCAAGTGATCAGCCGCACCGCACTGACCTCATTACAAACTATTATTAAAGTGATAAGAGCTGCTTTCACAGGTAACATCTCATTCTCATACAACTCATTCGTATTATGTTGAACAGTGTTTATACTAAAACCGCAAGTGTGTTTTGTGCATTTTGTTTCGCAGTTACCTTCGTCTTCTCTTCTCTTCTCGATGCTTCTTCCTGTTTTTAAATGTTAACGTTAATGAGAATGTGTCCAATTTGGGCATGGGCGTGGTGGCTTCTGACGTCACTCTTGGATGTGGCCGAGTTGGATGTCCACCGCAGGATGCAGCGAGAGGCTACTCGTTGTTTGGGCCAATGTGTCAAATAGCCAATTTAGATAACGGACATTTTGCGCCGATTTCTTCAACAAAAACGTTACTTACTTTGCGCTGTTTTTCGATTTCAAATGTTCTTACGTCATGGGAAAATCACGCTGTGATTGGTGGTTTTAAACGTCGATCAACAGTGGCCCCCAATCAGCTTCTCTTCTCTTGTAAACACATTTCGCGCAACAGTTCACACAGTTCAGAGTAATATCCTCAAAACACTTTATGAATGCATTGCTGTTTTGATAATGTTCCTCTTTTACTATGGAACATTATGCCAATATTTTATAGGTTAACATAATTCTACAATCTGTTACCTAAACAGCTTCCCTAAAATATCCTTAAAATGTCATGAGCTTTTGTTAACACATCATATTATGAGATTGTGTCATCTCAGGCCAATAATGTCCTCAAAACATTTGATGAATGTTGCTTTGATAATGTTCCTCCTTTGTTATTGTGCCAATGATTTATAAAAGATAACAACATCCCTAAAAAATCCTCAAAATGTTTCATGCAAAATGTTCTACTTTTGTTAAAAAGTCAGTTGAAAGGATTGTTTTATTAAAAACATTTTATCATCTCAGGACTAAATAATATCCTCAAAACAATTTACGAACGTTGATTTGATAATGTTCCTCCTCTGTTATTATGGAACATTGTACCAATGTTTTATTGAGAACATTGTATAATCTGTTATCTCAAAACATCCTCAAAATGTTACAGTTATAATGTTCTTGCTTTGTTAACACGTCACATTACAAGTCCAGCCCGTTCTCTGGACTCTGTGTAGAACGTTTGCTGCCTGCCTCGACCTCTGCCTGTTAACGACTACGAGTTCAGTAGGGTAGACTGTGTACAGTTGAGACATGAGTACAGTTGAGACACCTTAAATAACTTGCGTGCGCAGCATGCAAAAGTGCACATGTGTATTAGTGTCCTCTTTGATCATGGGAAAGTTTAACAACGTAAACATATCCGATCAGAAGATATCAGCAAAAGTTTTTTTTCTAAGATAAGTCTTTCACTTCACCATGCACACTCCACAATGACTAGCTTATTATCCTTATGTGACCGTTATTCTGTGCCCTAAAAACTGGCATATTTCATGGTATTGTGTCATGCAAGATCATTGTAAAATCTAGAGAAATGTGCGAGGTGGCCAGCGGGGTAAGTTGAGACACACGTGTATCTGTACCCGCGATAGAGTTATATTAGGAAACACACTGTTTAGTTGTTCAGTGTTATGATAACAGGTTTAACGTCGTAATTAGCCAGCATAGGACACAAATGAAAATAAAATTTGATATTTGTGATATTTAAACTGTGTATTATTTATAAATATATTAAATATATTGTTCCTGTTTTAAATATTTTAACCAGTGCTAATTTAAATAAAATTAATGAATTTAAATGGATGAATAAATAAACATGTTGCCCAATTGTTTTTTTCTTTATTTGTCTTTATTTATTATATTTGCGATGAACATTTAGTTACCTTTACATCTTTAAAAATGGGTGTCTCAACTGTACCATGGTACTGTCTCAACTGTACCACATATGGGTACAGTTGAGACAAAAAGCACCTTATTTTTATGAGGTAATTGTGGAAAATATAAACTACTTATGGGTATTATTGATTGATAATATCATAGTCTACAAGCTAATGAAATGTCATGTGGCATGTCATGTAGAAATTCACTTCTTTTCAGTATCTATTTTTGTGTGAAAAATCAAAACGCAAAAAGTGTCTCAACTTGTCCCACTATTCATTGTCTGCCTGTGATTTATGTCTGCTCATCTTTTTCTTCTGGTGTGTTTAAATAAAGTGCTGCAAATGGATCTGAACGCCTCTGACTCCTCGTTACAGTCATCTCAGGCCTCAATGATATCCTCAAAACATTTTACGAACATTGAATTGATAATGTTCCTCCTCTGTTATTATGGGACATTGTGTCAATGTTTTATTGAGAACATTGTATAATCTGTTATCTCAACAACACTCCCAAAACATCCTCAAAATGTTACAGTTATAATGTTCTTCCTTTGTTAACACGTCACATTACAAGAACGTTTTATAAAAAATATTCGTCATCTCAGGCCTCAATGATATCCTCAAAACATTTTACGAACGTTAATTTGATAATGTTCCTCCTCTGTTATTATGGGACATTGTGTCAATGTTTTATAAAAGATCATTCTACAAACTTTTACCTCAACAACATCCTGAAAATGTTACATTTAAAATGTTCTTGCTTTGTTAACACGTCACATTACAAGAACGTTTTATAAAAAACACTCCTCATCTCAGACCTCAATGATATCCTCAAAACATTTTAAGAACATTGATTTGATAATGTTCCTCCTCTGTTATTATGGAACATTGTACCAATGTTTTATTGAGAACATTGTATAATCTGTTATCTCAACAACATTCCCAAAACATCCTCAAAATGTTACAGTTAAAACGTTATATCTTAGTTTACATTTAACCTTTTAGGAACATTATTTGAAATGAGAAAACATCCTTAAAACATTCTTTGAACATTACATTCAAATGTTTTCTTTAAAACATTAACCAAACTTGTAGGGAATGTTAGCCAAAGTTCTGAGAACGTTCCCTGCTAGCTGGGTTGTCTTATAATGTAATCATGATGTTCCCAACTTGTAATAATTACTTTAATTAGCTCATTGTGTCCTTCTTTAAATTAATACATTGTGTTAGCTAATAACAGCACGATTTGTATTATCTTAAAACTGTACATTTCTGACATAGATAACTTGGACACAGTCACCTCTGATAACGGATTACTCTAAATTGTAATGTAGACACGTAGCCTACTTTCTGTAAAGCTGCTTTGAAACTATATGTATTGTGAAAAACACGAATACAAATAAATGTAAATTCAATACGCTGCATGTAAAACTAGTCAAAATAGAATTTATATTCCAACATAAAATGTAAACATCGATTGATTGCCATTTCACAATATCAGAGCACTCAGCCTGAAAAGTTTCAAATACTTTCCAAATTTCAAATTGAAATATGGTGAAACATCTAACTTAGCTGGCGACGTATACAATGTTCATGGTAACGTCACATAGTCTATATTTTAACATGCACAATGAAACAGTTTTCTGCAAGCTACTGTTAGATTTCTCATTTTAAAAAATTTGTAAATTGAAAATGGCTTACCTTCTTCTTGTAAGAAGAAATTGTACAGGGCAGAGGCAGGCAGAGAAGGCACTTAAAAATGAAGGACTCGTTCTTCTTTTCAACTACTTCAAAAATATTTTTCAAGACATTGGCACTCAAAATGTTATGCTGTTGCACTGATGTGATGTCACATTGAACCGTATGTTTGCGCTAAGTAGATACCGCCAAGGCCCCAACAGGGGCAAACAAAACAAGTTCAAAACAAAGTGTGCGTGTGTTTTTATCCACTCATAAATAAAAAGGAACAACTGATTTTGAAAATGTAGTAGAGTAAAAAGTAAGATATTTGACTTTGAAATGTAGTGGAGTTAAAGTAAAAGTCTTCCCAAATTGAAATACTTCAGTAAAGTACAGTTATGCAAAAAAGCTACTTAAGTACAGTAACAAATTACATTTACTTCGTTACTGTCCAGCACTGTTTCTCACTAAACTGTAATTTCTTCACAAACGTGGTATTACCTCCGCTAGACTGCATGTAATTTCTGATCATGTGTCTCTTGGTTTAGAGAAAGTATAATAATATCATCAGAGATATTCTCCACTCCCTCAATACCTGCGAGTGCTGATGCGACTTCATGTTGATTTTGCTCGCTGGCCGACGACACACTCTCTTGCAGGGACATCGTTAGGCCTATTTTAGGGGGGCTGAAGCTACCCCAAAATGTTCCTTAGCCCCCCTAAATGATAATAAGAACAACAATAACAATTCGATTTATGAGTATGCTCATAAGGAAAGGGGACACGGGATATTTTCGGGAGTCTCCCGTATAATAATAGCGGATCCCTGATGTGCGCAAATTAGTTAAAATCTCCCGGAATATCTGGAGCTCGTGAGCTCCAAACCGAGCTCCAAACCCCCCCGGTTACAAAAACAGAGGTAACTTTCAGGGTATATAAACAGCAACTTTCTCTCTGAAGAAAACCTGCTCCGGAGCAGCTCGAGTTCCAGGGTGTAACGGATCACAGAGACGGATGTAAATGCAAAAGACTCTTTATTAAGGTGTACACAGACACGAAGGTCAGACACTAAACACAGGTAGAAGCTCTTCACAGGTGCAGGTCAAGCGATCAGCGCTAGGTGGAAGGTGACACAGGGACCTCGGTGAGCGACTGGTGCTGGTGATATCCCGTGAAGACCCAGTGCAGTGCTTGGTAATCCAGTGCAGGTGAAGAATCCAGATGAGACGAAGTACACAGGGAAATCCACGATCCAACACGAACAACGATCCAACACGAAACACAGGAACACACCGGGGAAACCACAACGATCTGACAACATGAGACACCAGTTACTGAACTTATAAAGAGACAAACGGATTGAAACCAGCTGGCGCTGCTGAACAGCAGTGATCAGTGACCACGCCCACAGACACACACACACACACACACACACAACAACCGCACGCGAGACGAGAGAGAGACAGTGAATTCATAGACCATGACACAGGGTTAGTGCAGTGTAAAGCCCTTAGGACTATGATTAAAAGGGACATTAACCATCTTGTCCTATGTGTCAGCTAAAGCTGGGGACACACCACAAGATATTCAGGCCTATTTCTCCCCTTCCGACAATCCTAAGTGAAGTCCAGATTATCTTGATGGTTCAACAGATTATTAAGAATGACCGAACCTGCTCGGAAGAAATCAGAAATCCTGATGTGTTTGGGGAAATGTACTCTGTTGATTGTCAGGTGGAACGAAACGATACCCAATCAGAAAGCGAGCTGACAGAAGACGGAAACATAACAACCGCAGTCATGGCGCAGCACAGATTGAAATGGATACGGACATCAGAGATGGAGGATCAGCTTGTCGATTTTTGGCAATGTTCTGTCCAAAAGCATTCCTAACACTATCATAGCAATTTCTTCCTGCCTATCGTCCGCTATGTTTATTCTGAATCCTCGAGAGATTTTGCGAGATGTCCCGTGTTCACAGTCAGGACTCTGGTTGAAAATCTGTTCGTATGTGGTGTGTTTTCTTCGCATCGCGGCACATCACACACTATAGGAGCAAAACTGTTAAATCTAGGAGTTTTTGTCCACATGTTTGTGGTCTCTCACATTTTGAAAATCTTATAAGATTTTAAATATCTTTTGGTGTGTCCCCAGCATAAGTGTGTCTGGATGCATCCAGTGACTGCTATGAACAGGGTTGCTGAAAACAAGCGAAAGATCTTGTGACGGCGGGGGAAACCTGCTCAGGGCAACTTATGATGTCCTGACTTCACCCAATAACCTCAAGCAGTGGTTGGGAGAAGATCCATCATGTCCTCTATGCTCATCTCCAGCTTCTCTCAGACACATCCTTACTGGTTGTAAGGTAAGTCTGTCTCATGGGAGGTACACATGGAGACACAACCAAGTCTTAAAATGCTTGGCCGCACTGATTGAGACCAAAAGAGTAGCCACCAACGCCCTACCAAGTACACCAAGTACAACCCAGGCAGTGCCATTCATCCAGGAAGGGCAGAAGTTACAGGGAAGCCTTCTTTTATCAACCAGGACTGTACATCTCGAATGAGCGCAGGGAGGCAAGACTGGAAATTGTTGGCTGATGTGGGCAAACAACTAATAGTCCCGCCTTAAATTGTCAGTACTAGCCAAAGAAAACAAAACAATCCGCTGTCTTGCCGATGTTAGTTCGATCCGGCTTTCATATGACGCACTTTCAGCAAGAGGAATTACGGTCCGTGAAGAACTGACGGCAGATCGGCGAACTCGTCCAGCGTTGCCAGAGCAACCACTGAGAATTTCTGGTATCTCAGGGCGCTATCTGGAATGTCTTATATGGGTTGGGTAAGAGAACCGACACACGTAGTTTTCCACAAACACGACCTCGCTAGTCTCTCACGTGTGATTAGCGTCTTTTCTTGAGAATCGTGCTCTACTCGGTTATTCGATTATCAAAGGGGAAATTGCTATCCCCTCATGTTCAAACAATATTATACCAACTTTAAATCAGTTCTCTTATGGACTACCGTCATAGGATGGTATTTCATACTTAAGCTAGCACTCAAACACGTCCTATCTCCCAGCCATCACTTCTTCATCCCGCCCCGCCAGCATTTAACCAATCCCAGCTCTTAAAACCGGCAAGTAGGCCTAGGGGAGAGCTGGGACGATTGAAACGCGGGACGGATGAAACATTGAGATTTCCTTGAAAACCACTCACGTCATGTACGTCAAATTTCGTCAGCACGTACAGCACGCAATGCCGACCAGACCCGCTAAAACGTTTCTTCTTTACGTCATGCCGTTTTAAAGTTAGAGCCCGGGAAGCTGTTTTTAAGTGCGGTTAGTGAAATACTTTTTTTTGACTCACAAATTGTATTTATGTTTTCATGTGCCATTGTAATGATAAT
This sequence comes from Gila robusta, assembly GCA_030770095.1. Classification (NCBI taxonomy): domain Eukaryota; kingdom Metazoa; phylum Chordata; class Actinopteri; order Cypriniformes; family Leuciscidae; genus Gila; species Gila robusta. The sequence continues at coordinate 1,685,978 of JAVALU010001940.1, read as the reverse complement.
ATGGAAGGTGTATTAGTACTGCAACACACCCTTAAGTGTGTAATATAAGAGTTTTTTAGTTTAAGGGCAAAACAGGTTTAACTGGCAGGAGGCGCTGTCGGGACAACTGTTTCAATCGTCCCGACAGCGCCTCCTATCTGGTCATAGGAAAACTGCTCTTAATGTGGTAACACTATGTGTTTAAGCATTGAATAAAAAAGTGTTTTACAATAAATAATGAAAACATGGGTAATGCATAAGATGTGTTTTCGATGTTTAATAGTTATTTAACCATATGAACCTACAGAAAATGCCAAGAATAAGGAGGAAAAACTACAAGGAGAGGAGAGGTTGAGCCAGAGGTCTATGAAAGGGCCTATTTAGATATAGTGTCTAGGGAGGTCAGCATTAGGTGTGCAGCTGAAATACATGCCCTAAACCAGGGATGGGCAACTCCGGTCCTCAAGGGCCACTGTCCTGCAGAGTTTAGCTCCAACCCTGACAAAAATTATTTTTTAGTAATCCTGAAAACATTGATTAGCTTGTTCAGGTGTGTTTAATTAGGGTTGGAGCTAAACTCTGCAGGACAGTGGCCCTCGAGGACCGGAGTTGCCCATCCCTGCCCTAAACCATGTCACCCTGTCACGGTACGAGAAGAGGAGAGCTGAGACAACCCTACTGCAAGTTAGGCCCCCAGGCTACTTAAACCCGAATAATAGGGTGTTCAACCCAGAGCAGGAGGGCAAGCTACAGGCCTATCTTAAAAGAGCAGCTGCAATTTACTTTGGCTTGAGCCCTAAAGAGGTCAGTGTGATGAAAACAGGGAAACACAAAATTAAACTACATCCTACTTTCACACATGAACACCAATAAATACAGATCTATATACAGTTAAATATGAATACAAATAAATACAGAACTATATACAGTTAATACAGAACTATATACAGTTAAATATGAATACAAATAAATACAGAACTATATACAGTTAAATATGAATACAAAACACACACAAATCAAGATGATTACCAAGATAAGTTATAAAAATTTTATGTTTCACTATAAAAATGTTCCATGCGCTCATGTACGCAGGCTTGCATACCAACTTGCAGCAAGATTTCACTGCAAGTGCCCTGCTTCCTGGGAGAACAAGGAGATGGCAGGGAAGGACTGGCTCACATCATTTCTCCAGCGTGCCACCTCCCTGTCCATCCGCCGCCCCCAAGCCATCAGCATTTAGCGGGCAACTACTTTCAATGTGAACCCCTTCTACCTCAATTTGCAAAAGGTCCTGGACCGCCACAAATTCACGGCGAAGGATATTAGGAACGTGGACGAGACAGGTATATTCATGAAATTCATGTTAATAAATAAATAAATAGATAAATAAATAAATACAATAAATCCATAAATAAATACTAGTCTAACTATAAACACGTGCTTAAGTTCATTTAAAAGTTAACATTTCATTTAACAGTTCATTTGTTTTTGCATTCACAAATAATGTTGTTGTTTTTTACTCAAAAACCGAGATGCCTACTCGCAGATAAATTAGGCCTACGATTAATCAGTTTGAAAAAGAAATACAAAACCAGTCCTAATTGAAAGAAAACAAGTCCACAAAAAGATTGAATATTTAGTGATATAGCATAATGAGAGATTTGTTTTTATTTTTTGTAGGCCGGTCATTTTTCACCGGGAACACCACAAGTGTTAGGCCCCATATGGTTTTCAACACAACACAAGGGTTAAAAAGGGTAAAAAAAAAAAAAAAAAAGGCAACTGACCAAATTTGTGATTTGATTGGGAGGATTTTTTTTTCTGTACCTATTTTTTAATATAGACACACCAGACACTAAATAAAATAACTTTGTAATAAATGTCTTGTCTTTGTCTTTTATTAGGTTGTTCAGAAGGATGAAGGATGTACACACTCAAAAAAAAAACAAAAAAAAAAACATTTTAACATAAGATCTATGTATTTGAATTGCATATAAAATTTCCATAAATTTGGATTACATAATTTTAACATAAACCAATTAATAATCCGAATGTGATTCATATTTTTCAGTCATATATAAATAAAACGGTTAAGATTTATGTAATAGTACACAGTAAAACGCCTATGTTAAATTAACACTGCTCAGTGTTCATATCAGTGTTAATTTTGGCAGCCATTTTTGATTTAGTCTTAGCCTTCATCTTCAGACGAAAATGCTTATTGGTCTTAGTCACATTTTAGTTATTTTGTCTTTCATAGTTTTAGTCTAGTTTTAGTTGACAAAAAGTCATTGCATTTTTGTCAACTTTTAGTCAAACTGCAGTTACCGACATTCATTTTTGTAGTTATTTTATATGTAGTCTTTAGACAAAAAATTTAATTATATTTTTTCTCTATAGGCCAATTCAATTAAGCTTATGAGAAATTTAAATCAAGGTAACAGGCTGTATTGACATTGCACTTCCACATATCCCTTTTCCTTAGTTCAGTGGTTCTGCAATTTTTTAGAGTGCCCTACCCCCTCTCTTCCACTTAGACTGCAGTCACACCTTTTCCATTAAGGGATAATATTTGCCCCCTTTAATCAATTTTTCCAGTTCATTTTTTACCATTATACCTTTATAAAATAAATAATGCTTTAAATAAAACAATGTTCAATATATGCAATGATTGTGAAAACGAAGTGATTAAAATCGCCAGTAGCCTAGTTAGCGGTAAGTCACTGTCTTTATGAGTGAGTCATTGATTTAATTCAGTAACGAAGCAAGTGGCTGTATTTATTCATGGTATTTATTTATGAACGGGTCATTGAATCTCACGATTCGTTCAAAGCCACAGATACGTTCACGAATCACCGCTGTTGCTGCAGTTGTGCTGTGGCTTTCGTTGCAAAATAGAGCAATAAGCCTACTGACAATATTCAATATGGTTTTAAATGTAGTACTGGTACATCACTTAATGTCACCCTTTTGTTTGTTGAACTGTTGTATAAAATCAATGTCACATTTAAAATTGTTTGGATATTCGGGAAACATTCCATTCTTGCTCGTATGATCAACATTAAAAACACTACTGGATATCAGTCTGCATTTTGTTTGTAGATTTAGTCGCACAAACAGCGCAAGCGGCTCGTGACACCGACAGTTTAATTTAAGTAGAAAATCTCAAATGAAGATTGCTGAACTCCAGCAAGTAAACTCCAGCTTACTTATCTGTGTTTTTAGATCATCCGCGCTTCTTCAGCAGTGTAGAGAGCGCGTGCGGATGGTTGCCAGATACTATTGAAAAGACCGGGTAGAAAACGTGTTCTTTTAACAGAAAAGCTCTGATGGCGGTTTGAATTACTGAAATCTGGCAACCGTGAGCATGAACGCTCCTAAATACAGTCTGTAATGTGTTGTCTCCTCCTTTATTTAACATAAACAAGTGGTTTTGGTTAAGTTAATTTTTTTAAACACATTTCAGTCTCGTCTTTTTTCGTCAACGATTTTGCATGCGTTGATATAGTCACAGTTATCGTTTAATGTGTTTCAAGATGGCGCCGCAGACGGCTGCCTTGGTGCGGAGCTCTCCAGCTATTGTGTTGTTTTTGTTCGTTTGTTCTGCGTTTAGTCATTCTTTTCCTATCAGTTTCACCAAAGACGACCCTTGTCAAAAAATCCTATTGGAATTTGGAATATCCTGTAGGATCTTATTGGATTCCAATATGATCTTATTGGATTCTTATAATCCTATTGGACATTCTGATTTATTTTATTGGAATTTCACTTTGTCCTGTAGGATCTTTTTGGATTCTTATAGGATCTTGTTAGATTCTTATAATCCTATTGGACATTCTGATTAATTTTAATGAAATTTCACTTTGTCCTTTAGCATCTTATTGGATTCTTATAGGATCTTATTGGATTCTTGGAATCCTTCATTCAGATTTATTTTCATTTTCAGTTTATCCTGTAGTGTAGTAAATATTTTTTAAATGTATATAATTTCTGTATGTTGTGCTGTTTTTCCAGGTAATTACAATTAAATATTATAAACATTTATACAGCAAGATCATTTTAATAATTTCAATTCAGAAATTATATAGATAGATTCATAAATAAAAGAATATAAATACAATTTAGGTAGAATGTCATATTGTCGACACAATAAAAGGATTTATTTACACTTGCAGGAACACCATTAAATATTAAATATATTAAATTAAATATATAATATTAAACATTAAATATATAATATTAAATATAAACATTTATACAGCAAGATCATTTTAATCATTTCAATTCAGAAATTATACAGATAGATTCATAAATTAAAGAATATAAATACAATTTAGATAGAATGTCATATTGTCGATACAATAAAATAATTTATTTACACTTTCAGGAACACCATGCAGCTCAGTTACTATAGAAATATTCAGCCATCAGCTGAGCTCTATGCTAGGCCTAATCATCAGTCAAGCTCTATGCTGTTTGGTTGTAATGCAATATAGCATGTTTTTTTTAAGCGAATGTGCACAACTTTGCGGACAATTTCCAGAGGTTTTACAATCATACGTGTTGGAGTTGGCACCACTTCTTTTATATGGGAAGGAGATCCTTCAGACACAAAACCAGCAAGTGTGGTTTGTAAAAGTTGAACTTGGATGAGCGGATTGTTTTTGTGATCATGTATGATATTTACAATTGACTCAATCTTTCCAATGCAACCATTATTTAGCTGAACAGTAAAACTGTTGTGTTTGTACTCTTTTCCATATTTCTCTGTCGTTAACAGTTGTCCATTCACAATTGCTCTGTCATATGTCTCTGCAGAGTACTCATCATTTTCAGATAGATCACAGACTGGAAGCATTAAGAACTTATCTTTGTGATCTAACATTTTTTGTCGAGAACATCCCAGCAAAACAAGACCTTCCAGCTTTTGTGCCTGCGCAACAAGAGGATAAACCCCTAGCCAGTCATTGACAAGTTTGCCCACCCTATGTGAGACATCAGCAGTAGTCGTTGTTCGTTTAAGTAGTTGGGGAATTGACTGAAGTATGTTGAATTGGCGTGCAATTTGAGATGGAATATAATTTGTTCCATGACACAACCTCTTCAGTTTCTGATTGTGACCCTCAAATGAAAATGCAGATGTACACCAAAGAGGTCCATACATCTTGATAGAGAAGGGCAAATGTGTAAGTTGATGGACATTGAAGGACATTTGGCACAAGCCATATGTCGTTGGTATCTCCTGCACAAACTTTGTGATCTTGGATGTTGCTGCTGCCAAGTCATTTTCTGTGACAGTGTCTTTCAGAAAGCAAAAAATGGCAGTGACCAGAAGTAGCCAATGTTTAAAAAATTTTGTTGGAAGAATCTTGTACAGAACAGGACCACTGTAGAATAATAGCCAGCTTCTGCATTCTGCAGCCTTCCACCTTTGCGCAATTTTCACAGTCCGTGGTATTCTTGGTATATCAGATGGAGGTTTGACGGTAAGCAGCCTTTGATCAACAAGCTTATGTGATGTCCCAATGTACCATGGGCTGTCATGGTACTTGCTATTGAACCACATGTCCAAGAATTGCTTTGTCACTCCCAAGAGAACACAGTGCATGTAGTCAATTGGAAAGCTGTTCACAATGTCAAAACCAGTGGAGGGATTCAGGAGGACTAATGGTGATACTGTCTTCACCCCAAACACATGGTCAACATCATTCTCAATGGCCCTCTGCCCACATTCAATGACATGTTCATGGGTTCTTTTCTGTGCCTCAGTGGGTGGATAGACTCTGGCATATCCTCTTCCCTTTGGCACTGTTTTCCCTTCATTTAAGCAATGTCCACATCCATATGCACCATTGAACTGATGTATACCTTGAAGCACACATCGGGCTACTGCGTCACATGAGCATACAATAGGGAAAACTTTAGACACCACGGTTGTTTTTGTATGTGGGTGCCTCCATTCCAGACCTTGTGAATTGATTTTTAGAATGTCATCCACAAATTGCTTAAGGTAGGTGGACATGTCAGGTTTACCACGCCCAAACCAGACACCTGCGAGTATCATGTTTTTGAAACGAACATTTGGTTGGAGTTCATTTATTACACATCTGATGGGCCACAATGAGAAAGGTGAAGATTTAAACATTGGAATGCCATCACAGTTCCATAGTAGTGATATGTCATTAGCTGTGAAATTAGGGAGTTTTTGATACATTTCACCCTTTCTCACATCATTTGTTCCATATACTTCTGATTGAAATGCACAATCATCTTTTTGTAGGATGTCTCTTAGCTGGTCCTCGATAGAGAGACTTATATAAAAATTGCCTTCTGCAATATTCTTTTTTGGGTCATTTATCTCATTACACTCTGGACAATGCATGTTGTTCTTTGAAAGATATGTTTGGCAAATGTTGCAGAAAAGGTGAACATTTAGAGACTCAGATGGATCATGAAATATTTTTCGGAAGAGGTGGAGAGACTCTGGCAATATGTTGCTACTCGGGAGAAAGACATTTAAGAGCTTTAAAAGGTCTTCCACAGCACTTGCTGTTAAACTGTGCCTCAGAGAAAAGGACAAAATTAGAACCATTGCCTGTGCAATTGTTATCTCTGATCCTGTGTAAAGAGGGGCCCCAGATTTTTCAAATTGTGAATTTGAATCAGAATTTGTGACAGTAGTGTCATCTATAGTAGAGTCTAGTTCTCCCTGAGTGTCACTCCACTCATCTTCACCATGGTCCATTTCATCAACAGAATCATAAAATTCCTCCTCGTCTTCCTCACTGTCTGCAGGGGATTCATTCTGATGGGTAAGATCATCACAATTGTAATGAGGAGTGTTGTTTGTCCGCCATCGACTTGTCTTTGGAAGGGGGCAACTTGATTCTGGATCCAAAAATCTAGTAATATGATCAAAGACTATTTTAACATGTGACAGTGCATTCAAGTAATAATATGATAAAGATATAATTTTTATTTAACCCTCTAGTACTTTTCAGTCATTTTTGTGTTTTGAAGTTGTTCCATTTTTTACTTAATCAAAATGGTACAAAGCTTTGCGATTTTGTAGCACTTGCTGCAGTAAACACACATTTATTTTACTATTTGATATCAAGCTAAAACTACTTTTTAATTTAATAATATAATAAAAACTTGTATTGCAAGCTTTGTAGGAACATTTTGTCCTCATAATTGGGTGTACATATCCACACACAAGATTGTGGACATAAATGAATGAATGAATGAATAATTAATTAATGAAGAAATACAGGTATCTAGTGGCTAAACCATAGTTTTATAGATGATTTTCCGATGATGCCACCAATAGATTTGTAAAACAAATTATGTAGAATTAAATGGTCCATAATTTAGATATTTGGAATATTGTTTAGTAACTTGTTAATTCCTCCAAATTTCTAAACATTAAAGAAACATTACTGAAATGAAATGTAGAACATTATTTTAATAAAAATAAAATAATTATACAAATATAATCTTGGGTCTGTTTTGACTGTAAACCATAAGTGTGGCTACAATATAAATGAACAATATTAGAAGGTTAAAAACTTTCTTTACAACAAAACAAATAAGTATATAAATAACAGTGAACATTGTATTAGATGTACAATGTCAATATATATGTGAAAAATAATTTGCATTATTATTTTAAATTTACTAATTAAATATTTCAAATGTATTGAATTGAAATGCTTATACTCGGCTTCAAGCTATACAAATTGGGTACCTTTTGTAAGGGCCTCGTTGTTTTGCATTCATTTCAAAATAGGGATAACTTCTTGTTTAGAGGAATCATTTGTGGTCACTGCTGTAGAAAGATTAAATATGTATAAAGTACTGCATATGAAAATAATACTAATAATTATAATACAAAATTTTGGCGTTAGAAAGTCAACATAATAAAAACGTAACGGAAAATAATTTGTATATTCATACAAAGAGCACCGCCCACAACTCACATTGTAGGCATGAACATTCAATTGCGCATGCGCATCCTTGCTCACTCACTGCAGCGCAACGGTCGGAGGAGACGATACAACTTTCTTGAAGACGACGAGCTGTGACAAACAATTGTAAGTAACATATTTAAAAGTTTCTGTATATTAACATTTGACACAATCTAGAAATATTTATGTGTAAACCTGCGTAAAACATTTTTTCTTAACATTTTAAGCTGTGTGGTCAGTAACGTTAACTTAGTCATCTGCTTTTCGTTATAACGTTAACGTTACATAATTAGATGTTTGACGGTCTTACATTTATCAACTACTTACACCATAAGTAGAAACTTTTGAAGTAGAAATACACCGTAAGTAGAAACTTAAGTCATTTCTTAAACGTTATTTTTGTAGTTAACATCACAATGGACTTAATCAATCATCAGTGGCTGTCGGTTAACGTTATGCCTCGGACATTACGTTTCTGTTGCTGGTTGCTTAGTAACAGTTTTAAACATCATTTTGGAGGGAATTACCCTTATCTGTTCTAAATCCACTGTAAACCTCGCAATATAAACGAGACACAACTTGTGTTCTTTGACCTTGAGCATATCTCTCCTAAAAGAAAGCAATCAACAGGCTGTCATAATGTACGAGACTCATACAGGCACGCAACTACAGTAACACGGCTAGATCCACCGGCTGGTGCGAAGCTATGTCTGAATTGAGGTCCTGATCGAACAAAACCTTAACTAAGATTGATACGCCTATAAAACATTCATGTCTTTTTACATTAAACATCAAAGCATATAATATTAGGATAAACACTCTTTCTTTTGCCCACACATATATGGGCACATATATGGGGATATTCAAATTAATTAACCAATCATACCATTGATCAGCTCTACCAAACATGGATGTCTTTTTTTCCAGTAATAAACAAACAGTGTTAAGTTGTTTTGATTGATACTGTGAAGCAGCTTTGATACAATCTGTATTGTGAAAAGCGCTATATAAATATATTTGACTTGACTTGACATCAAAAGCATATGATTGACAGAATATTGTCTATTTTTTTAAATCCTATTTAGAAAATGAGGTTTATGTTAATCCAATGGATTGAAGATCCCCCAACATGGGATGTGCTTCCAACTGAAAAAATTATTAATGGACGGTGTGAAATTGGTGGTGTATGTGATGTACAGTACAAAGAAGAATCCAGCCCTGCAAAAATTTTAAACATTGGTAAGTATGTTTTTGTAATATGTCTGTGCATTACTGTGATAAAATTGATGCATGTTGTGATAATTATTATTTATCATTTCAGGAACTAGATCTGCCATGCTTAAGCAGCTTCATTCTATTGAGAAAAACCAGTCCATCAAAAAATCCAGACCTGAAGGGAATGAAGAATTAGGGAGAGGGCAGCGCCAGAAATATAGCAGAATACTTTCTGAATCAGAAAGCAGTGAGGAATACGAGGTAACCCTAACCCCATTTTGTCTAATATCTAACACGATATTAACTCCTTGTTAATAAAAAACAGCTTCGATGTTTATTAAATATCAAAAATGATATTTAATAAATGATGTTTATTAAATATCAAAATTGACTGCTGGCGGTAGATCATTTTCCTATTTAGCACCAAAACTCTGGAACAGTCTTCCTAACATTGTCCGGGAAGCAGACACAGTCTGTCAGTTCAAATCTAGACTAAAAACACATCTCTTTGGCACATCTCACATAACACATTATAGACTTCTATAATTCAATGTTAGGCTGCATAGATTAGGTCAGCCGGAACCGGGAACACTTCCCATAAATTCTGATGTACTCGTTACATCATAAAAAGAATGGCGTCCGAAGGACAAGAACATGACAATATATAATGTCGAAACCTGATAGGCTATTGTTGCTTAGACCCAGATGATTGCCACTTTCAGCTAATTTGAAGGTTATATTTGTAATTATATAATTCTCTTTTATTTACAGTCTGTCAGTAAACAAGTTTCTGAAAAGAGAGTCAAAAGGATGAGAGCCAGATCCTTTCTGCAGCAGTATAATCTAGAAAAAGTAAGATTATTTCAACAAAGTTACATATATCAGGGCATTTTTCCCACTGCTTTATTTTTCCAGCAACAGTAGATGTATTTAACAGTAGCATACAAGACAGAAATTAAATGAACAAATATAAAAAATAAAACACTACATAGACTTTACTGTATAAATTATACATTGACTCTAATTAAAGTTCTCACAAGACTCGTATTTTCACAGCACCCATTCACTGTAGAGCATCCATTGGTGAGTAAATGATGTAATGCTAAATTTTTCTAAGTCTGTTACAAATGATGAAACAAATCTACATCTTGGATGGTCTGATGTTGAGTACATTTTCAGCAAGTTTTAATTTTTGACTGACCTACCCCTTTAATAACTACATACAAACTGTACTAACAAATGTTTTACAATTCTAGGAATCAAGCAGGGAGGCAACAACATCAACAAGGACAAGGAATGACAGTGGAGTCAATCAACAAATTTTGGCCGAATTAAAAGAGATTAAGAGTGTTCTTGTGGAAACTCTAACACTTTTAAAAAATGGTAACCCTATGAAAAGTTTTTAATTTTTCTAAGTGATTGCGTCAAAAGATATTAAAACCTATTTTGTTCTAGGATGCACTCCATTAAGGACTGCACCAGTCCAAACTCTCCCTGGACCCACTTCGGGTTTGCCAGCCCCAGAGTCTTCCCCTGTGGTGCCTGCCCCTTCCTCTCTACTGCCTCTTCGTGTAAAGGAGACTGGGAGTAATAATGACTGCAAAAAGGTATTGTTTTTAAGTAACATTCAAAATGCCTTACTAGGGCTGCATGATTTGGTCAAAAACGTATATTATGATTCAGTGTTTCCCACAGGAGTTTATATATTAAAAGAAGTCAGAATTGTTGGATTATGTTCAGTTCATATTTTCAGCCTTTTTTCTCTTTCCCGCAAAAAACAAAAATGCCATTTTACATGAGACATGATACAGATTACGGTATGTAAAATGGACAGAATTGTAAATCTGAGACTTTAAAGGAACAAAAGTAAACGACATAATCCTGACAACTTCATCCAAAGTTTTTTTTGTCTTTTTTTGTTCTAGAGATATATGCAAATTAGCGCATATTTAAACATAACATTTCAGAAAACTTGTATTACAAAAATGTTTGCATTTGCAATCAATCATTTTGAGAAGTATGTCAAAAGAGGGTATGCGTGTGACGTCACCATCGGCTGGATTGACTGTGGTCACGCCCACTGAGTGGCAAAAAGCGGCAGCATTGGTTTCTCCAATTAAAGGTTGTATGTGTGATTTCAGGCCCAAAAAAGGCCCAAACATAAATGATCACATTCATCTAATCTTTCCTAACGATTCGCTAGCTGGCCGTCAAAAAAACGCGTCTCTGTAATCAACGCCACGCCCTCACTCTCGCTAAATCAATCGCAAGCACACGGCCTGCACTCTTCTTAAGTGGCCTGTCTACTCCGTTCTGCTCCAATTTTGATGTCTGCTGATTGCAGTACCTCGTTAAAATAAGGTAAATACAACTACTAACCACATAGTCATATTTAAAAAGTAACACATTAATATATCGTATAGTATAGGATATATTAATGTGTTAATATAGGACCTATACTGTAAAATACGAGTAGCCTACTCATATTACTGCAATTAAACAACTATCACAATTTGGTAGACAGCTAAATCAACTTCATATTTAGCTCATGTAGTCTGTTTTAGCTAGGTTAGCATCCTATAATTTATTCATTTATTTTGCATACGCAAAAAACTCAAAGATTGATCGGACATGCCAGATCGGTTAGCACATTCTACTGCAGAACAACCCATTATGTTGGTGTGAAATAATTAATTATAGAAATTTAGATATTAAATTTAAAGCTCCAATCTCCTCAGTCCTACAAAGATCCCGAAAAAAGTCTGTTGGTGCTTCAGTGACTACTTCGCTCAGAGAACCTGTCAATCACAGCTGTCAATCATGACGCCACAGCGCCGTTTTTATAGCATCGAATAACTAACTAAAAACAAACTTATTTTAAAAACAAACACTTGAAATTACATCAGCGTGATAAAAACTACAGTAAATGACAGAAACTATCTTTGGAAAAAAGATATGTGAAGTGTAATTTAATTGTTTAGTTGGTCTCACGTCCTGTTGAATAACATGGGGAGGCGGGGTTTATGACCTATACTAGGACCGGCCACCGGGGGGGCGATCGAGACGCTTTGGCTTCACTTTTCAGGGCTTGTGCGGCACGCTTGATTTATTCCAAGACACAAATAGTTATCGGGAAGGCATTTGAAAGGTGGAGAGAACAATTTCTCTTGTTCGTTGATAGACGCTGGCTTCTTCTTCACCTCCGACTTCGCGTGCAGTCCAGTTGAGGGAGTGTGGGAAAGTGGCGGTAAAGTGACGTCAATGCAGTCCCTCTATATCTATTAGCGATTTTTTTTTTTACCCTATTCACCTGGGGTGTTTTTTCACAATTGCATCCACTCACAGAATCAATTAATCATGGCTGACAACAAATAGTGCTTTCTACAATGGCATCAGTAACTTTTGCTCTTGGATGATTCTTAATCTTCGCTCATAGGTTTCATCATAACAAACAAAATATTATTAAGTTCACTTTTTAACTCTGTTACTGTTTCATTGTTCGATCACTGTTTTCAGGTTAGAATTGGCCCCAACACGTCCATCGGTGCCGAACAGTTTGGCCACATGAAATGGACAGATGCAAAAAAAGCAGCAAAAGACCTCCTGGTGGCTGTCTTTGGAAGAGCAACACTGTCAACACACTGCTACACAGGAAAAAGTTCCAATGCCTTCAAAGATAAAGAAGCAAAGCCACAACTGGATGCTCAAAAAGTGTCTGACATAATTGGTGAGTAATTTATTTTCCTGAAAATCAAGTTTTGGTAGGATTGCCATATTATTAGATATATAAAACAACAGGATATAGTTGTACTCAGGAATTTGGAGAAGTATCTACTTTTTTAGAGAAATATACTTAAGAGCAACAGGGCTCGACAGTATGAGCATTTCACTCGCATTTGCGATTAAAAATAGATGTGTGCGAACTGTAATTTGTTTTTGTTTTTTTCAAGCAAGTCGTTTAATAAAAATTGTGTGAACAAATAAAACTGCAGTGGCTGTTGCTGACTATTTAATACGGGATGTGTCATAAAAACATTTAACAGTCACTTGTCGCCACCTAGTGGCGAAACAATGTAATCGATAAATGCGTTATTTTAAGCACCAAGTTTCTATCAAAAGCTGATTTAGCTTCCTAGACATCAGTGTTCATATTTGATCTTTAAACTTTTATCCAAGTACTTCTATGATCATTTTAACTATTGCATCACAGAAATAATGATACTATGAGGTTGAAAAGACTGTTTGTGAAGCTGTTTCATGACGACTCTCCGGGTCAGCGGCAGCGCCAACACAGATTTGAATGTTGCGATACGATTTTGTCAAAGTTTAATAGACAGACGAACTGAAAGATTACGAAAGTGGCTAACGTCAGTCAACCTCATCTACAAGCAAGGACAAAAATAAAGCAATTGAATTTGAATAAAAAAAATTCTAAAATGTTTTCTCTCAGCCCTAATCCCTAGTATGTAATAGTGAACAAGAATATAGGCATAGGCTTCCCTTGAGGAGTTCTATTGTGAACATAGATGCCCAATACCATTCCTCAATAATCATTATGGTTTGTAAACTTATGTTCTGTTTATTTCTTTCCTTACAGGCTACATCAAAAATAAATTCAATATTGAAGCAAGTATAATTAAGAAGGCCATCTCCCAGAAATGCGCAGATGAATGCAAAATGTCAAAAAGGCGCCACAATGATTGTGTGTGAGTTTGTGTGAATCAGACTGATTTGTTCAGGATGTTTAATATTGTATTTCACAGTTGGTGTGTGTGTGTTTGTGTGAGTTTGTGTGAATCAGACTGATTTGTTCAGGATGTTTAATATTGTATTTCACAGTTGGTGTGTGTGTGTTTGTGTGAGTTTGTGTGAATCAGACTGATTTGTTCAGGATGTTTAATGTTGTATTTCACAGTTGGTGTGTGTGTGTGTGTGTGTGTGTGTGTGTGTGTGTGTGTGTGTGTGTTTGTGTGAATCAGACTGATTTGTTCAGGATGTTTAATGTTGTATTTCACAGTTGGTGTGTGTGGGTGTGTGCGTGCGTGTGAATTCGAGTGAATCCGACAGATTTGCTCAGGATATGTTTAATGTTGTATTTCAGTTATTGTTGTGTGTGTGTGGGAGGTGTTTGTCTGAGAGTGTGTGTGTAAGTCTGTAATGAATTTAATCTGTAAAAAAATGTAATAAATTCATTAGTTATGAAAGTAGAAATAAATAAATAAAATACTAATGAAATTAAAATAACAGAAAATGCATTTATTGATTTGTTTTTTATTTCATCAATCCATTATCAGTGCCTTAGAAATGTGTACACTAATACTGTGTGAATACAGAGAGTAACCTTTGCACATTTAGAAAATCCTATAGGATATCTATGTATAGTCCTATAAGACAATTCCTATTGGAAATCCTATAGGAATGGTTCCAAAATATGATAGAAATTCTAATTAGAATCCTGTACAATTTTCTTATTGGAATCCTTTAGGATTTTTTGACAAGGGGAACTACTGGACATTAGGAAACACACACCAGAAACCTTTTCTACAGTTTTTGATTATTCGGACGTTTTGCTGGACATTCTCGTCGGAGGGGCAGCAGTGTTGTTCAAACGCGCGTTCAGACGCAAACGCGGGAAGCGAGCCGGCGCGCTGGTTAAACTCCGCGAGCGCGGCCTCCGCACTGCACTCCCCAGTATTCATCTCGCGAATCTCCGATCCCTTCCTAACAAAACGGATGAACTTCTTCTCCTCACCCGCACTAACAAGGATTTTTTAAACTCTGCTGCTCTGTGCTTCACTGAAACCTGGCTGAGTGAAGCCATACCGGACAACGCAATACATCTGCCGGGCTTCCAGCTGTTCCGAGCGGATCGCATCGCGGAGCTAACGGGGAAAACAAGAGGTGGTGGATTGTGTTTCTACATTAACGAAAGTTGGTGTTCAGATGTAACAACACTGAAGAAGATATGCTCTCCTAATTTAGAGGCACATTTCATAAACTGTAAACCCTTCTACTCGCCTCGGGAATTTTCCTCTTTCATTCTCGTGAATGTTTACATCCCTCCAGACGCGTGCGTGAGCGCGGCGCTACAACAGCTGGCTGAACAAATAGCTGAAACGGAACAAAGGTACCCAGACTCTCTTTTAATCATTCTTGGGGATTTTAACAAAGCAAATCTTTCCCGTGAACTACCAAAATACAGACAGCACGTTACATGTCCCACCAGAGACAGTAATATACTGGACCACTGTTACACCACAATAAAAGATGCGTATCACTCCGTTTCACGAGCAGCCTTGGGGCTCTCTGATCACTGTTTGGTTCATCTCATACCGACCTACAGGCAGAAACTGAAATCAGCTAAACCTGTAATAAGGACTGTAAAAAGATGGACTAATGAAGCAGAGCAGAATCTACAGGCCTGCTTTGATTGCACTGATTGGACTGTTTTTGAAGCTGCTACCAACGATCTGGATGAGCTCACAGATACTGTAACATTATATATAAGTTTCTGTGAGGATACATGCATTCCTACCAGGACATTCTTATCATTTACTAATGATAAACCATGGCTTACTGGGAAACTCAAACACCTTCGTCATGCCAAAGAGGATGCTTACAGAAGTGGGGATAAAATCTTGTATAACCAGGCCAGAAACAGATTGACAAAGGAGATCAGAGTTGCTAAAAGGAACTACTCTGAAAAAACTGAAAAACCAGTTTTCATCCAACGACCCATCTTCAGTCTGGAATGGCCTGAGGAACATCACCAACTACAAGTCACCATCCCCCCGATCTGTGGACAATCAACACCTGGCTGACAATTTAAATTCATTTTACTGCAGCTTTGAAAAGCCCTCATTCACACCACACACCCGGTCTGATCTGCACTTCACACATTCACCATCACCTCCTGCACTCCCATTACTCCCCCCTCCTGCCATCCTACCTGAACTTAAGGTCTGTGTGGAGGACGTGAGAAGAGTCTTCAAAAAACAGAAGACTAGGAAAGCCTCAGGCCCAGACGGCATCTCATCTGCTTGTTTAAAAGCCTGCGCTGACCAACTGGCCCCGGTCTTCACGCAGATCTTCAATAGATCATTGGAGCAGTGTGAAGTTCCCTGCTGCTTCAAACGCTCCACTATCATTCCTGTCCCCAAAAAAACCCAAATCACTGGACTTAATGACTACAGACCTGTCGCTCTCACGTCTGTGGTCATGAAGTCGTTTGAAAGACTGGTGTTGGCCCACCTGAAGGACATCACTGGACCCCTGCTGGATCCCTTTCAGTTTGCTTACAGAGCAAACCGGTCTGTGGATGATGCAGTCAACATGGGACTGCATTATATCCTGCAACATCTCGACAGACCAGGGACTTATGCAAGGATCCTCTTTGTGGACTTCAGTTCGGCCTTCAATACCATCATGCCTGGTCTTCTCACAGCCAAACTGGCCCAGCTCTCCATACCATCCTCGATCTGTCAGTGGATCACCAGCTTCCTGACGGACCGGCAGCAGCGAGTGAGACTGGGGAAACACACATCCAGGACTCTCACCACCAGCACTGGCGCCCCCCAACGTTGCGTTCTCTCCCCACTGCTCTTCTCCCTGTACACTAATGACTGCACTTCTAAAGACCCCACTGTCAAGCTCCTGAAATTTGCAGACGACACCACTGTCATCAGTCTCATCCAAAACGGTGACGAGTCTGCTTACAGACTGGAGGTTGAACAGCTGGCTGTCTGGTGCAGTTATAACAACCTTGAGCTGAACACGCTCAAAACAGTGGAGATGATCGTGGACTTCAGGAGGAACAGCCCAGCACTCCCCCCACTCACCATCATGAACAGCACTGTGGAAGCAGTGGAGTCATTCAGGTTCCTGGGCACTATCATCTCTCAGGACCTGAAGTGGGACAATCACATTGACTCCACTGTGAAAAAGGCCCAGCAGAGACTGTACTTCCTTCGCCAGCTGAGGAAGTTCAACTTGCCACAGGAGCTGCTGATTCAGTTCTACTCAGCCGTCATTGAGTCTGTTTTATGCACTTCCATCACTGTCTGGTTTGGTTCAGCTACCAAATCAGACATCAGGAGACTACAACGGACAGTCCGGACTGCAGAGAGGATTATTGGTGCCCCCCTGCCAACCCTCCAGGACCTGTACTCTTCCAGAGTGAGGAAGAGAGCAGGTAAAATCATCACAGACTCCACTCACCCTGGACACCACTTGTTTGAACTGTTACCGTCAAGACAGCGACTCAGATCACTGGCCACAAGAACATCTCGGCACAGGAACAGTTTCTTCCCACAGGCCATTTCCCTCCTGAACAGTTAACATATCTCCCAAGGCATATGCCTGTAAGTGCAATACTCCCACTGTTTAGTGCAATATCTTAAAAATTCAGGTGATATTTATATTTATATTTATTCATACTACACAAAATACTGTAAATATGTTCATAATCTGTAAATGTTTATTCTGACAAAACCCAACTGTGACCATATATTTTTATAGTATTTTCATATTTTTTATAATTTTATTTGTAGAATTTGTATTACTATTTGTATTACTATTACTTGTTGTATCTGTATTTGTATATGTGCACTGGAAGCTTCAGTACCAAGGAAAATTCCTTGTGTGTGCAAGCACACTTGGCAATAAAGCTCTTTCTGATTCTTAATGACGTGGGTGTCGTCTCTCATCGTCTTGTCTTAGTCAGGGAAAGAAAGGTCGTCCAAAACATTTTTCGTCATAGTTTTCGTTAACGAAATTTCATATGAGTGCACACTACAGAGTTAAAGTGCCATTGAAGCAGTGTTGAAGTTAATGAGATAATTAACCCTCTGAGGTCTAAGGGCATTTTTTCACTTTTTCCTTCGATTTTACATATCTTATTAAATTCACCTTTTAAAGGCAATTACATAACATAATCCCATATGTTTTATATCAAAATGTGCAGAGAAGACCCAGCTCTCTTACTGGTGAGTTCACCACTTGTCCTAGAGCATTGTGTAAAGAGAGAGAGAGGAATAATCTGGCTCTAAAAGGTGAAAAATTTAAGTCAGATTTTTGAAATTCTTCAAATCTCATGTGGAAACATACCATTACTCATGTGGACGAATTATTTTGGTCTTTGAAATGGTTTTCCTAAAGTCTTAGGGTCACTAAAGTAGTGTAATATATGAATAAAATAGATAATGAATAATAATAGTCTAAAGTGACATTTTTGAAAAATCTTTTTTTAGTACAAGTTTTGTCTGTGACTCTACCTTCACCAAATGTTAGAGGGACTGAGATAAAATAAGACTAAAATAACTTCATACTACATATCAAGCTTTATGGGATGTGTGCAAATGAAAAAGTAGCATTAGGCCTACAACAGGTCTTTCTTTCAAGCAAAACGTTTACTTTGTGAAAAAAACTCTACTAACAATATTCACAAAATGTACACATTTTCATGTTTTCTTGTCTACATTACATGCCAACTTTTCAACATTTTTTTTCAAACCAAAGATGAACTATATATTAGAAATAACACAGAAACTGGTATTTTCCTCGCTGTGAGGAGATGGGAGGGTACTTAGGGATTTCAACTGCATCTATTGGTTGGTTTCACACAAAATGCAGACAGGCAAGCTAGCCCACCAATCACGCAAGGTGAACGACCATCTTGTCTTCCCTCTTGCTCTCTGTGTGAGTCACGTATGATCTCGCGAGAATAAGGAAGTTGAAGCTGAGAATCTATCGATTACGGTAAAATCAGAACCATTTATGTGTGCTGCACAATCGCGGAGATATTAATAGATTAATACATACGCCCACGCGTCAACACCTGCTGTTAACAAGACCATATACAGTATTGGAATATATTGGTATGCGGGAATGGCACGTCGCGTATGCTTACTGCCTACCTGGATACTACATTCACCGTAAAATGGATTTTTTATATATTTATGTTTATATTTATACTTATGTTAATATTAATATAGAATAAAAGGTATATTTTTTTATTTTTTGAGCAGACTAGATGGTGCACCCCCTGGGAGTTGGTGCCCTATGTAAACTGCGTACTCTGTGTATAGGGTGCGGCGGTACTGAACAAGCATGTTAATGACAGCAGTCTCTAGTGCAGGGATCACCAACCCTGCTCCTGGAGAGCTACTGTCCTGCAGACTTCAGTTCCAACCCTGTTCCAACACACATGCATGTAATTATCAAGTAACCCTGAACAGCTTGATTAGCTGGTCCAGGTGTGTTTGATTGGGGTTGGAGCTAAAATCTGCAGGACAGTAGCTCTCCAGGAGAAGGGTTGGTGACCCCTGCTCTAGTGCATCTCTTGAGATCAGGTTACACTTCACCCCTTAAACCTCACTCCCATCCGGGTCACGGCACCACATGTAACCGGTCCTACTCAGCCTGCTCGAGCAAGTTTCGAACCAGCGTCTCCAGCATGGGAGGAGGGCACACTAACAAGGACACTAAAGACCACAGCTGACTTGTACTAACTCTCACTGTGAGAATAAAAATCAGTCTAATAGTTCTGTTCATTTAGTAGTCCTAACCCAGAAGAAAAAAAATTAAGCCTTGCTTTGTCATTGTCAAAAATATTTGAGATGACCAATCAAATCAAAGAAGGCGGGCTTTATGTTGACAGAAGCTAAGCATGAATTTCAATGTGACGCTACAGTTAGCACTTTCTGCTGCCAGCTGGTGGCGCTATGACTATAACTACATTTAGGCATGTATGTGTCTTCAGGCCAGGGCATTTATCAAACGTGAAGTTTGAAGGAGATTGGACATTGCATGAGTTACAACAACTTTCTGTTTTATGCCGATAATAGCATGCTTTAGCACTTAGCTAAGCTTTAACTAGAGTTTTAACTAGTGGAGGAGTTAACTAGTGTTTCATCTAGAGTTCACTCTACAGCGTAACTTCTGTGTGGTGACTGGGCCTTCTTGCAAGAATAAATACCTTTTAAAAGACAATTTGATTCAGAGTGTCTCTTACGCAGTGATGATGGTTTGATAGAAATTTTTGCCACAACAGTTATTTTGCTCAGATTCACCAAAATACCAAAGTCTACAATCAAAAGCAAAACATCTGATTATGAACTCAAACATTTCTCATCAAATTTTCCCAAGACCAAAACTTTCTGGTAACCAAATGATATTTCTCTAAATGTGTCACAATAACGAGTCCCAAGATCCAAGTGCAAGTAAAGACAGTTTATTAAAGAGGCAAGCGGGGAACACACTCAAAACGCCACAGGTTGCAGGCGGGCGACCTGGAATCCGTAATGTCCGGAAGCAAGACGAAGAGGCAAACCCGCAAGGAGACTCCAACTGGAACTAGGTGAGAGAACAAACAAGAGTGACGAATCGACAATACACAGTGCACACGCCAGCTAGATAAAGGCAGCTTAAGCCTGGTTCACATGGCAGGATAATTAGGCCGATTTTAGCCCCGATTTACCCCTTCCGACAATCTTAAGTATGCTCCGATTATGGTAAAATAATCTGATCACATATTCCTGCCGTGTGTGGTGTGTTAAGAGTGCTCTCGTCTGCTCAGAAGGACGTCGGGACCGCTCCGATCTCAAATCAGGGATATCCAACATGTTGGATTTTTTTGGCCCGATTTCTCCTGGTGTGTGGTGCCCCCCGGGGACAAACGAGCACGCAGCCTGTGGACTGTGGCGTGTAGCCAATCAGAAAGCAAGGTGACCAGGTGCAGAGGAAGCACCGGGAAACAAAATCAAAACAGCCGTCCATGCTCACGTTGTCTCCACTTCTTTGACCATCGCCTTTTCTTTTGATAAAGTTTTTTTTTCGGTTAAAAACAAACTACAAACTATCGCCACTGCATCCTCTTCGTCCGCCATGATTGTTTACTCTGAAGTCACGTTTGATCTCGAGGGATTTTGCGAGATTTTCTGTCTAACCTGGGAATGCTCGGGAGTCAAATCGGTTCGTGTGTGATGTGTTGATTTTGCCGTGTGGCTGCGCACCACACACTGTACGACCAAAACTGTTAGACCCGTGATTTTTTATCGCCGTGTGTGGGGTCTCTCAGGTTTGGAAAATCGGCCGACAATTTTAAAATCGTCCCATGTGAACCAGGCTTTAACTAGCCACAGCTGAGCCTCTCATTAGAGTGATCAGCTGAGTATCTAGGCAACGCACGCACTGACACACCCACATCCCAATACACACCCGACATAAACTCGAACGATTACATTTACAGGTTACTGTAAGTTTGCATTAATGTTCACTCATGAATTGTGTTGTAACATTATACATTTGGTTTAGTGGCTTTTCCTTCAAATGTTTTTTCTCTTTTATTTTATCTGTACAAACATCTGTGTGTCTGGTTTGATCTGTCGGAGGATAAACAGCTTCTGCTGGATGTTTGTCATCTCTGTGTGTGTCAATAGTTTGTGGCTGAAGCGTTTCTTCATTTCCTCTCCTGCTAATAAGAAGCTCACAATCTTCCACTCCACACAAAACATCTTTACACTGAAATATAGTGAATCCATCAACAGACAAATAAGAGTCACAGGTCAGAGGTCAAATATGATTGACAGCTCACAGCACTAAATAACACAGTAGATACAGATATCAAATACAATATTTCACTCTTCTGCTGTTAGTTTTCATTCAGGGCCAGAATTCATTTGAAAATGTAAGATCAGCAAAAGCTTGTTGATTTTCGTGAAGTTAAAGGAGACGGATGTGTGTGTGGAAACTAACTGAGGTTGGGGGAGGATTCACACACAACCTGATAAATATCTCAGTTCAGTCTTTCAGATCAATCTGAGTGTTTCAGACATTAAGAGTTACTATCGTGGGCTTTTCAGTGAACCGATGAAGAAAATGTTTCTCAAATTAGTTTTGCTCTGTCTGTGTTTCTGGCGTCTGGATGGTGAGTTTTAAATGTGTTTTTCTGGTTCTGGTATCTTGTGATAAATTACTGGTTAAATTTGTCAGAAATGATTAACATTCACTGTTATTCTCATATAGAAACAAATAATGTGTGATTGATTTTGCTGAGAGATAACCCTCTCATTTGAGATTAAAGTCAATCTTTTAAATGCAGTTATTGATTATATAAAAGAACTGATAAGAATGTAAATGTGTACCTTGAAATGCAATACAAGTCGCTTTGGATAAAAGCTTCTGCCAAATACATAAATGTAAATGTAAATATATAAAACTTTAACTATTTCTCATTCATCATCTTTTGTCTTTGAACTAGTGTTGTCACGATACCAAAATTATTGTTTCGATACCGATACCAAGTTAAAGGGACTATATGTAGTTTTTTAGGTATTTTATTATCTAAAATCAATAGTTTTATTCATAAATATGTCCTCAATGGTGTACAAATACCTCTACCAATTATCTGACTTATCCTCGTAAACGAAGAATTAATTATCTTTATATACATGGGACGGGTAGGTCCACAGAGGCTTCCATGTTTCGCCATCTTGAAAAACTATAATAGCAGAGAGGGTCAAAAAGTACTAGGCCAACGCGTTTCCACAACGCGTTTTCGTTCAGAGCCAGCGTCACGTGACTGAAAGCAGCAGAAACGGAGGAGCAGAGCAGTGAGAGGCGCTTCACGGCCCCGGCAAGTTTAAAAGGCTGCATTGCACTGTTATTATTCATACTGTAACATTTGTTTGTTCGTTGTGTCAAGTTGCAGTTTGTTTGAAATAACAAACCTGTTCACCCGAAGGAAAACTCGACAAAGTGCTATTAGAAGACATCCTGTCATAGCTTTTTGGTACATAACGGCTACCGTAGATGCAACACGCATTTGAAAAAGCGAGGCGCTGGAGAGCACAATTCGTTTGAATGCAAAATACAATTTCACCGCTAGATGGGAGAAATTCCTACACAATGTCCCTTTAAGAATTGCGATTTCGATACTTTTTTGATACTTTTCCTGAAAAGGGAGAAACACTCTCAAATATCATTGCTGTGCTTTATTTTAAAACCGGGACAACATTCTAATCATATAAATTAACTTTAGACTGATTCTTAATAAATAGATTAATTTATTCAGTCAAGCATTGGGTGATTGTCTATTTTCTGTTGTTTCATTAACATTAATTACACAGAATATTAGGCTGCTGGCCCTTTAAGACCTGCACGGCTACCAAATGGAACACATACGATTTAATTTTACAAACGGTTTACATTCACTAAAGACATACCCGACAGTGTTTACGTGAATACTTGCCAAGACGTCCATTCCTACCTAAAATTGTGATTATTCAATCCAAATAATCCACCAAAGAGAACTGAATTCGTGATCGCATGCTGTGAAAGGTCTGAGCCGGCAGCGCGAGCATGTCCCGCGCTTTATTTTCTCATGCATGCATGTTTCGCTGCGCGTATATATTTTACTGTTCTGCTTCCGTTGTTTAGTGAATGAAAACAGTGGAAGCTGAGCTCTGCACACACATCCTGACTCTGGCTGTCACACATTGACGCAAATTAAAGAGATACTGCTCTTATTATTTATGGCGCTTTTCCACTGCATGGTACGGCTCAGTACGGTTCGGCTCGCTTCGCTTTTCCACTGCGTGGTACGGCTCGGCTCGGCGCGGCACGGCTCGTTTCGCTTTAGCTCGGTTGCCACAATAGTCACTCTTAAAATAGGGTAGACTGTGTACAGTTGAGACACCTTAAATAACTTGCGTGCGCAGCATGCACAAGTTGTGATTTTTGCTGTGCACGTGTATTAGTGTCCTCTTTGATCGTGAGAAATTTAAACAACGGGCGCATCTCCGATCCGAAGATATCGGCAAAAGTATTTTTTCTAAGATAAGATTTTCACTTCACCATGCACACTCCACAATGACTAGCTTATTATCCTTATGTGACTGTTAAACATAACTGGTATCATCACAAACGTTATTCTGTGCCCTACAGACTGGCATATTTCATGGTATTGTGTCATGCAAGGTCATTGCAAAATCTAGAGAAATGTGCGAGGTGGCCAGCGGGGTAAGTTGAGACACACGTGTATCTGTACCCGCGATAGATTTCTATTAGGAAACACACTGTTTAGTTGTTCAGTGTTATGATAACAGGTTAAACGTCGTAATTAGCCAGCATAGGACGCAAATTAAAATAAAATGTGATATTTGTGATATTTAAACTGTGTATTATTAATGAATATATTAAATATATTGTTCCTGTTTTATATATTTTAACCAGTGCTAATTTAAATAAAATGAATGAATTTAAATGGATTAATAAATAAACATGTTGCCCAATTGTTATTTTCTTTATTTGTCTTTATTGATTATATTGCCAATGAACGTTTAGTTACCTTTACATCAATAAAAATGGGTGTCTCAACTGTACCATGGTACTGTCTCAACTGTAGTCTACCACATATGGGTACTGTAGTGGCGATCGTACCACAAAAAAAAAGCCACTTGAGGGAATTTGAAGTCATCTCCAACGCGTAATGGTGCAAAAAATTAGGTCTGCCATGGCATGCGTTTAACACTTTATTTTATGCATAATAAAATTACTTTCAAAACACTGCTGCTTGCATTTATGATGTAAATTGAGCTCTTACATCTGCAAAAACAGTAAACACCATGCTAACTAAGGATGGCTGGCGCGAAACAGACGTTCCGAAGCTTTGCGAGATCCCGAAGCAAAGATGATTCGAAACACTGATCCGAAGCGTGATTCAAAACACCCACGTCACGTGACAACGGCTAAATGAAGCGTCTAAGTGTTTCATCAGGTGGAGTGCTCCGCCGAATCAGGGTTTCATTGATTGGTCGGTTCGGGAACAAATCACACAATCACACAGTATAAAAGTTTTGTCAACGCATTTTCATATCGTGGGTTTTTGTGAGAGGAGTTTGGTTTTGAGATTGGGGATTTTTGGTGATATAGTGACATTTATAGTGCGATTTGTTTAGTTATATTTAGGATTTAATTTACATTTACACATTGACTTAGAGACACAGAGTAGGCTACATATAGTGACACATTAATAGATGCATTGATAGAAATATATATATATATATATATATATATATAGATTAATAGATAGATACATATATTACAGATACATATAGATTATTATAGATAGGCTACATATAAAATAGATAGATAGATAGATAGATAGATAGATAGATAGATAGATAGATAGATAGATAGATAGATAGATAGATAGATAGATAGATAGATAGAAATGGAGGCTCCACAGAAGAGATGCCGTACATCTGTGGTGTGGGAGCATTTCCATTTGGAAACCCCAAATAAAGTGAGATGTGTGTATTGTGATCGGCAGCTAGCCTACTGCAACAATACATCATCCATGATGCGCCATTTGAGGAGCATTCATCCTGCCATTCTGCAGGGTGCAGAGAATGGTAGTGTTCCCCCTGTACCAAGGCCTGCTACTGACACTGCTGGGCCATCTAAGCAAGGTATGCATTGTTTGAAATATAGGCTAATTATAAGTGAAATATAATAACTAAGTGTTGGGCCATTGTTTAGAAAGGCCATGGACTAAGACATGCCTAACATCCCAATCACAACTGCCAATCACTTTAAAAACAAATGTTGTCAATATAATATTATACTTTGTGAATATACATTTTATATGTCTACATATGAGTACCCAATCTACAGCCAAGACATCATTTTGTTTTTTTGTAATTGTTGTATTTCTATAATGCACTTTATCTTTCTCTGCACACTGAGCATAAATATTCATAACATAACTTTGTTTAGGAAGGTTTCCAAATGAACCAGTAGACTACTTTCACGGTAGGCTACTATTTTTCCAATATATTTGTCTGAAAGTATGTTTTATCTTCTCTTTTAAAAGGCAGACAGAGGGAATTGGATGAGGCTCTTCTGAACATGGTGGTGAAGGATCTGCAGCCCTTCACCATCGTGGAGGATGAGGGTTTCAGGGCCTTTGTGAACAAGCTTGATCCAAGCTATGTCCTCCCATCCCGGAAGGTGCTTAAAACAATGGTCAGCGAAAGGTACAACACAACCAGGGGCGTAGCACAAGATCCCGGGCCCTATGTATAGTCAGTCCTGATGGGCCCCTATGTTCAAAATAAAATACTTTTTGGATTGTTGACGGGGTGGGGGTGGGGGGGTGGGGGGTTGGGGGAGTAGGCTGAGTCCTTCAACAGCAGAGAAATTAATATTTTTGAATAAAAATCTATAAGAAAGGGAGACATTGTGGCTTGATTTATTTTTATTAATATTCATTTTTCATGACCAAAATCACATTATGCAATGTGAAGAGACTACAGGTTACAAGCTTCATATATTACAAAAATACAATAATAAAAAAAAAAACCAACACATTTTTTTATTAGCTCTTTGTAAAGGTTGTTTCAGATCAACACCTGCAAGTGACCACTAGGTGTCACCGTGGAGACGGGTTTCGGATTGATTCGAAGCCTCGAAACAAAATGGCACATTTGCTTCGACTGTTTCATTGCTTCACGAAGCCTCGATCTGCCCATCACTATTTTTTAATGTTTAATCTTCAGTGATGCTGAACTTGCTCAGCCAGCTACCCATCGAGTTGTGTGTGTGTCATCATCTTACCCAAACATTGGAGTGCTCAACTAAGACAGAGACGGCATCTATCAAGGTGAACCGAACGCGAACAATGGTGCAATGATTTAGTTCGACTCCCAAGACAAGACGATGCTCACCCGACTGGCCAATAGGAACGTTCCAATAGGAAAAAAAGAACGTGGCTCCGCCCATGACACAATTTTCACAGCTAAAGCAAAATCCTGACACGAGAGCAAAAAATTGCATCGAGAGCAAAGAAAAGCGTTTTGAGAGAAACACTTTTTCTTTTTTTTTTAGAGAAAATGTTTTCACACTGATAGCAAAAAATATATATTAGAGATTTTTTTCAAAATATTTTGAGAGAGATTTTTTTTTCTCAGAAATAATTTTAAAAATTTCAAATTTATATTTTTTTATGTTCTATCAGAAAATACTTTCTCTCAACTTTTTTTAGTCTCAAATATTATTTTTTGCTATTGGTATGAAAACTTTTTCTCTCAAATATTCTTTTTTCTCTTATGAAATGCTTTTTTGCTATCAGTGTGATAAATTTTTCTCTCAAACTTTTTTTTTCTCTCAGATCATTTATTTTTTCGCATGTAATAGACACATTTCTAGCTCTGTATTATTTTATATTGTTTATTTTTAATGTAAAATTTAAACCATTCAATTGAGTAAACCATTATAAAGTTATTTAATAGTATTAATCTCTGACAAACCCTGTTTCTGTTTGTTCTCTGTGTGTTTGACAGATGAAGTGAAGTCAGTGATGGAGGGAGATTCAGTCTCTCTAAACTCTAGTCTTACTGAAATGAAGGATGGTGATGAGATTCAGTGGAGGTTTGGAGATGAAAACACATTAATAGCTGAAAAACGGTTTGACAGAATCACTGTATATGATGATGTTCTTGATGGGAGATTCAGAGACAGACTGAAGCTGGACAAACAAACTGGATCTCTGACCATCACACACACCACAACTGAACATGATGGAGATTTTCTACTACTGAAGTTTATAAACAGTTTCTCATCAAAAGTATTCAGAGTTTCTGTCTATGGTGAGTAGAGATCATTTGTCTTCTCCTTCAAATATTCTTATTGACTATTTACATATTGAATTGTTGAATCGTTTATAGTTTGAGATCACAGATCGTATAAAAACTCACTTGGAACCGAATGTTTTTATTGTTGATTAGATTTGATCATTTTTTTGTTTATTCAGAAATATTAGTTGATGTCAGCACTGATATTAGTGTTTATTGACTGATCTGATCTCAGTTTGATGTGTTTATTCCTCAGACTCTTTCCACTGTTGTGGTCCTACTGAAGCTGTGATCCGATTGGTCCTCTCTGCTCTGGTGGGCGTGGCTACTGTCATCATTCTGGTTTATGACATCAGATCCAGAAGAGCTGAAGGAGATCAAGCACATATTCACACATCAGGAACATGATTGATGACGTCATTTCTCACAAACTGATTTTGCACGTATAAGTATCAGTGACATTTATTAATGTATGGCTTTTTATGTTCATCTTTTTCAGGAAGTATCGAAAGTATGGCTTTAAGGTTCTTCTAGTGTTTTTTCATAATAAATACTGATGATTTTTTGAGTTTGTGCTCTCTTTCAGTGTCAAATTTTAACAGA
This sequence comes from Gila robusta, assembly GCA_030770095.1. Taxonomy (NCBI): domain Eukaryota; kingdom Metazoa; phylum Chordata; class Actinopteri; order Cypriniformes; family Leuciscidae; genus Gila; species Gila robusta. The sequence continues at coordinate 1,657,582 of JAVALU010001940.1, read as the reverse complement.
GTCACTTTATTGTTTATATTTCTCTCAGATACAAAAAAATGAATAGACACACAGATCTCACTTTACTACTGCTGTATATTTGCTGTATGTATTTGCTTGCCTTTATCAATAAAGTTTCTCACTCTGAGGTTCAAGAGTCTATCCATGATTTATTCAGAAGAATACAAACGTTTCGTATATTTTAAATATTTCAGCAGTGAACCATATACAGCTTTATTTGTACTTTGTATATATGACGTCCTGTCTTCCCCCTCAAACCTTAACCAGTAGTACGGAGAACACCCGACGTGCCTCCTCTGTCCATCCACCGCAACCCTAAAACACATGGTTGCTGCAAGACAAGCTTTTCACAAGGCCGCTATTCCTGGCGGCACAACCGTGTCCTGAAGTGCAGACGGATAAAGATCAATGCCCTTCCTCCTCCATCATTACATCCTTCATACGCAAGAGAGTTCATCCGAGAAGGTGCAAAGACAGCCAAAGTCCATACAACATCAGACATTGGCCAGAGGGATAGTTTTGATGTTTTTTGTGACTGGGTATGTTTAGGCATAAAGTAATAATTAAAACACAGTTTAACATATGGATCATAAATTGAACATCTCTGTTACTTACTTTGTGGAGAAGATAAGATGAGAATCCTTAAAGGGGTGGTTCAGGATTCTGGACATCGGACCTCATTTCCAAGTTAGCCTGGGTGCAGTGGCGGTCTTAACATAGAGGCATAGGTAGGCGGCTGCTTGGGGCCCCCTACCAGCGGTCGTAGTAGGGGGCCCCCAACCAACCTAAAAAAAAAAAAAATAGAAAAGACACGAAAAAGCCCCTTATCATCATGAATGCTTCAAAAGCATAATAAATGATATTAATATTCTTAAGAAATACGTTGAAATGTTGAAGTAGTAGTTAAAATGTCCAGTTCATGGTTATCTGTCCCTACACATAACACCCCTTACTTTCACAATGAAATGGACTAGTCCGTAACTGTGTGCGGCGCGAAACGGCGAAAGATAAACAGTAAACACACAGTGACAGCCTGACAGGAGGACTGGGAAGTACACAACGAAGCAAGACGAGTTTATAAGCGGGAAAATGAAACAAAGTTACCCAAGCAGCTCAAGTAAAATAAAAAAGACCCCGATATGTATTTGGCAACGCTGCCAAAAATGACAAACTTTTTTACGCCTTCTGTTGGGGACACATACCGCTACAGCAATCTGGCTCCTCAATACTTGACAGATCTTCTATTGCCGTATACACCGTGTCGTAATCTGCGTTCCTCTCAGAGTGGTCTGTTGGTTGTTCCCAAGACGCGGCTTCGTTCTAGGGGTGATAGAGCATTTTCCTTCGCTGCTCCCAAGCTTTGGAATTCTCTACCGGCTGACATTAGGGAAGCAAATACATTAGTGACTTTTAAATCCCTTCTTAAAACATTTTATTTTAGGATTGCTTTTACCTGATTATTTTACCTGATTATTTTTTAGGTTAAAGTGTGTAGCGTTTTTTTCTGTTGTTATGCTTGTCTGTAAAGCGCTTTGAGAAAGCAACTTTTAAAGGCGCTATACAAAATAAATGTATTATTAGTGGTGCTTGCCAAAGGCAAGGCAACACTAGTGTTATCTTGCAAAAATTATTCCACACAAAGTTTGGCGCGTAACTCGTCCCGCACCGTTTATCACAGACCCCTGAGTGAGGCGTCAAATCGACCGGCTCATTGAGGAGAGGTGTGCTATGACTTTTCTAAGCGATCGGGTGTACGATGTTCGCACAGCGGACGAAAAAGCGGCCAAAAAAATCCCATTGACTTAACATTGCGGAATGTTCAGAAATTCAAATCCCAACCGACTTTTTCACACACACAGACACAAAGGGCCTGACAGCCCTGCGTTTCTCTCCCTCTCTCTCTCCCTCAGAGGATTTATATTATCAAGCAGCCAATAAGTAATGGCCTAAAATCTTCATAGCCTCACCCTAGCAACCAATTACAGCACCCTAGCAACCGTAGGCCTCGTGCCATACCAAAGGCACTCGTTAATAAAGATTTTAAGAACTATATTACAGAACAGACCCCTGATTGAGGCGTCAAATTGTGCGGATTATTGAGGAGAGGTGTGCTGTGACTTTTCTTACCGATCGGGGGTACGGTGTTTGCCCCAGGGGCAAATCATTGGGTAAAAAAAATCCCATAGACTTAACATTGCCACAAACTTTGACGACTCGTAGCACTGACCAATGATTTCTCAGAAACTTGTAATTTACCACATTTGAAGAGGCTGGCAGGCTCTGTAAGAACATACCTCACAATGGGGTAAAAGTTGCACCCCTGGGGGGCAGGAGCTGCTCAAATTTGCCCCATCATGGGCCGTCCTACACATTGCATAGGGATTTTGTATTGAACATAGCTCTGGATCACAGTGTCATAGAGACAAGGGGACGGGCTCATTTTTCTCAGATGACCAATCAGTCTCTCAGGATCATTGTGAAGCTATTAAGCCACGCCCTAGCAACCATTTAGAGCACCTTAGCAACAAGTCCCGTAGACTTCCATTGAAAGAGGTCAAAAGAATATCTCCGGATAGAAGTGTCATAGAAACACAAGGGTGGTCTCGTTTGACTCGGGGCAGCACACAGCCAATCATGAATCCCCTCAACACTTCCTAGCCCCTCCCTAGCAACCATTGTCGAGCACCTTAGCAACTAAAATCTATAGAGGGATATCTTCCATTCTGAATGTCACAGAGGCATGGGAGTTGGTTTATATCATTCATACTGACAAGCAACCTTTGGACTTTGATGACTGGCAGCTGCCAAGCCATTCCCTAGCAACCAAACAGAGTACCCTAGCAACCATTTTGCAAGACCTATATCTCTGCATCAGAACATCGTATAGAGATGTGGTTTGGCTCTTTTGACTCATGCTAGCAAACAGGGCTTCCAACATGCTACACATGCTAGCTGTGAATAGCTACATGCTAATAGCGATTAGGTAGAATAAAATGCTAAATCATGCCAAGAAAGTGTTAAGAACTCCAATAGTAACCATCTGTGACAACTACCAACCACCTAGTAACACCATAGCAACCACCCAGAATACCTTAGCAACCACCTAGCAACGTCCTAGCAACCACCCAGAATACCCTAGCAACCGCCTAGCAACACCATAGCAACCACCCAGAATACCCTAGCAACCGCCTAGCAACCACCCAGAACACCCTAGCAACCGTCTAGCAACCACCCAGAATACCCTAGCAACCGCCTAGCAACGCCCTAGCAACCACCCAGAATACCCTAGAAACCACCCAAAACACCCTAGCAACCACCTGAACAACATGAATAAGCCATATGTCAGCACCAGAACATCGTACAGACATGTTTGTTGGCTCGTATGCAATCATGTACCACACCCTAGCAACCGAGTGGTGAGTTTTGCCACTGCAAGCACCACTTCACATTTTCTTCTGGAAATGTACATTCTAGTTATTATTATTATTATTACAGCAGCAGCTGTGAAGTGACGCTAACGTTAGTTGTGGATAACGTGGATAACGTTACATTCTGCCTGTTAGACAGAAAGAGCAAAAGTAAATATGACATTTATAATGGGTTTGTGAGATGATTGTTTGAAGTTCATGTAAATTAAAAGTTGTTATATATTTTTTGAAGCCTAATAAATGTTAATTCTTTGGCTTTCAATTACACTGTAATGTTGGATGGCTATAATTAATGTTTAAAATTAGGGGAAAAAATATTATTTATCCAGACATCAATAGCTGTATTAGTATCAGAGATACTGACCATAAAAAGATGCCATTAAACAAGTATTTAAAATATACTGTCTTTATGTTGTCTCTACATTAATTTATAGATTAACTGTGAAATTATTACATTATAAAATATATAAACTAATATAAACCTATAAAAATGTTTGTTTGTAGAATCTTTGAAATGTCAATCTCAAGTGCAATGCCAATTGCAACCTCACTCACTTACTCATACAAAGTCAGTTATTCATCTTGGCAATATTTGCTATGTATATGGCTGTTTGTAATGTTTTGCCAAGTAGGCTATATGACTGTTTGTGGGGGTTTACCCTAACTACTTGTCTTGCTGGTTATATTGATATTGATTTGATCTTAAAAAAAGAATAAACAGTAGGGTTGGGCGATGTCTACCAATTTGGCATCAGACGATGTCTACAGTGAAACATCGCGATGGACGATGACATCGGGAGGGGGGGGGGGGGGGGGGGGGGGGTATTTTCGTAATATTCTCATTTTCCACTAGATATTTTCCTCTATATCTCATCAGCAATTTCGATTTCGGCAGCTCTGCAGCAGCTGAGCACTAAGGAGCGAATGTACAGTGACGTCACATCACTGCCAGATTCAAACTGTGCTTTCGCGCTATGGCTGGCGCTGAGCCAAAGACGGACGCGCTCAGCGCTTGTCATAGGCTATATCACAACTGTTCAGTGTTTTTAACCACATAATGTTTATTTTAGGTTTCAGACATTTAAATACATATAATTTATAGCAAAACAATACATTTATAGTTTGTAAAATACACAATGGTGTCTATGGAAGCAGCAATAACAACCCATTCAAATATATTTGACGACGGTTTTTATTCATATCAGTGTAGAGACAGTGTATAAAGTCAACTCTATTTTTCTCCCAGTTCACCGGCCACTTTCATGTATTTCGGGAGAAACTGGTGAATTCACGCGCTGTAATAACTTAAATCCAACAGACAGAAATCTCTGAACTGCGGTCCAAACACGGCGCCCATCTCACGTTACAGATCAAGATCATTTATAACGTTTTTTTAAAAGACAAAAACTCACTTACACATATTTGAAAATCGGAATAGAAGATAGTTCATGACATGGTAAGCAAGTTTGTTAATATTTAGAAATAAAAGCGCTAAATCTGTCATACAGCGCTATTTTGGCTGTGGTGAATCACGTGCCAAGCATGACGCGTCACCATGGAAACAGGGGACACACGATGTTTAGCCGATGCCATCTAAACATCGTGATGTCTGTCAGCCATCACGATGGACGATGATATCGTCCATCGGCCCAACCCTAATAAACAGTGCTGATTTTCCTGGCATTTTGGCAAAGACAGGTGTTATCTAAAACCGTATTCTCTGTTGGGTTCCATCATGACTATTAGTTTGTGTAGTGCTACACTTTGTGTGTTCTCTGCTTTCCATCTTCATTTTGGAGTAAAGAAATGTATGCAGGGTTTAAAGGGGAAGGTTTTTTTTTCTCCTCTCCAACCTTTACCTCCCCGTAGATTAGCTTTACCTACCATTCAGTCGGTACATTTTTTTTGTTTTTCTCTTTTAAAGATGGGATGGGGGGCCCCGTACCGTACCTTCGCTTTAGGACCCCAATTTGCTAAATCCGCCACTGCCTGGGTGTTATTTATCAGTGGAGACAGTTTTCAAAAATTTTCTTCCAGTTGCTTAGTTCGCCGGTGCTAGGCTAGCGCGAGTCAACGGTATGTGCTAGCCTGCCATTAAAAACAGTTTTATCCACTCCACAGTACACCAAAAGCAAATAAATGACAACGCCAGACTATCGATGTAAATGTCTGTTGAGAGAATTATGTTAGAAATCAAACTACCCTTTCATCGCATTGCAATAGTTATACTTTGTTCCCTGTATTTATTAGCACAGTCTACAGCAGCGACGGAGTGATATTAAGTTACCTAGGCAACCGAGCGCGCCGGTGCACATGACAATCACGCAAGTCTATTTCCCTGCCGCTGACACTCATCACTACAGAAGCAGAGTAGATCACCATGTGCCAATTCCTTCGTTTACAATCGAATGTTTCAATATCGTTGTTCAAGGCTACTACTAGCTAGCTAGACGTCCCGACTGTAGTGCGCTTCTGTTCTGTTTACTTTTCAGCGCAGTACTACTAACCGGAGCAAAGTAAAATTCTGCCGCTGCTGAGAAACTAGTTCCTGTAAATGTAATGCAATCATTGAGATGCAAGAGTAGTTTGATTTCTAACATTGTTCTCTCAATAGACATTTACATAGATAGTCTGGCATTATAATTTATTTGCTTTTGGTGTACTGTGGAGTGGGTAAAACTGTTTTTAATGGCAGGCTAGCACATACCGTTGACTCGCGCTAGCCTAGCACCGGCGAACTGTGCAACTGGAAGGACTGGATGAAAATTTTTGAAAACTGTCTCCACTGATAAATAACACCCAGGCTAACTTGGAAATGAGGTCCGATGTCCAAAATCCTGAACCACCCCTTTAACTGAACAAAGCTGCTCACACTTACATGTTCTGTTAAACTAAAAAAAGAAAAGAGACATGATTGGTAGGAAACCGGTTACAATTTGTTTTAAGTTATTTATAGACATTTTAAGAATGAAATCATTTACCAGTTGAGAGTGTGTTGATAGTCTGTGTAGTTGTATAGAAGTTTTGAAGTTAGCTAAATAACACATTGCTACTATAGCTAGCTTGTATGTTGGCAAACTACAGTGAAGAAATATTTTGAGCTGGACTGTGTTTTTATAAGCACAGCGCTGCATTGTGTTCAGAGGTTACCAGTGAAACAGCTTTATTTCTGCTGTTCCATAAGCGCCATCTACTGTCAGAGAGTCCATTACATTTCCATTCGGCCCGTCGCTGTTTTTCTGCAGACCAATGTGAAAAATGTCATGTTCTCTTCTGTATAGAACTGAACCAGTGTAACATTTAGTTAGAGGCACACTATGCAGGAATTCTGTTTTTGTCAAACAGCGACCCCTAGAGTCGCTGTGGAATACTTGCACTGTCGTAAATGCCCCCCACCCCACCCCCCACACTGGTACCTGTTCGGTAGGATAGAAGCGTCGGGCATGCAACAGGCACAGATAGACTCGGAAGATATTGACCAGGTAATGTTTCACGATTTCATACAAATATTAGGCTACTGCATAGTCTACTGAACTACTGATGATGGTAAAAGGATAATAATAACTATATGTCAAGTGTTAGACTACTTTATAATAATAAAGTAGCCTACCGCGTTTGCTGGCTTATAACGTTTTTACATGATTGCTGCTAAATCACAAGTAAATAGCCTATAGTCTAGGACTACTGTATAATTTCATTTGTGTTTTTTGATTGTAATGTAAACATTACAAAATGCCAGATGACATCAATAAAGTTAAATGTACGTCGCATTTCACAACATTAGCCTGTGTGATGTCATTAGACATGATTATTGCAATTTATCATAATAGTTTGCAAATTGTGCTCGTTTACACTTTTTACAACCTTCTAGGCTTAACTTTATTTGTGTCCTGATAACTTTGTGAGATATTGACAACTGTTCTCATGATAATCTCATGATAAATTATTGGACTGGTCTAATTATCAACAATGAATGGATGAACAGCATCGTAAAATATGACATACTACAAGCAAGCGCAACAACATACAATATAGAATGCAAACAAGTTTACAAATAAGATATTTACTTACTAGTCCATCAACAAGATCGCCAGGTCAGCATTGCTGTTGCATCCAGTGCTGCTTTTTAGCTCGCGCCAACGAGTAAATGCCCGACCGAGTGAGACTCTTGTCCGGTTCCTCACGCGGTCAGATTCTCTTTTCCTTTTCAAACTTTCATCCGACCGCTTTTTCTTTGCTCGTTCCATCGTCTGAAATGCGCGCAAGTGTCTGCGTGCTTCATATGTTGTTGTTGTGTGTGACGTAGTTGCCGTAAAGCAAGTCGTGATTCTCGCGAGATTTGTCGGGGGCGCTCCTCTCAAACTTACATAGCCGGTTTTTCCAGCGACGACCCCCCCCCCCCCCCAAGCTTTACTACCAGGACGATTCGTCCTACTATGAGTTTATTTACCACCGAAATTACTTTGAAGCTGTTATATTAAGGTGCAATTGTTACATAGTGTGCCTTTAAAGTAACACTATGTAGTTTTTCAACCTTCATAATATATTTCCAAGACCCTTGTGATGGTACATCGACTTAAAATAAGTTAATTGACACGTCAGCCATAGCCTGACGTGGTCTGTATCACTTTTACTGGCACTATGTAACTTCGGGTTTCGGGTCGGCACCCGTGGACAAAAATAAACTACAAAATTCGACTGCTTTACGGCATACGTCACTTCCCCAACTTCCTCAGATTCTGACGTGAGAGCCCAACTAGCATTTGATACCCGTCTGTACGTTGTTGTCATGACCGAAGCAACAACTAAAAGGAAGAAGGCAAAGGTTTTGTCAGAGGAGACTAAAAGAAGAAAAAGGGAGAGTGACAAATTAAAAGACTGGACGAGGATCACTATTGGAGGGAGAGCAAGACAGTTTGAAGACGGTGAGAGAGTGCGCACGCGCGACCGGCTCTCTCTCTCTCTGCTCGTTCTTTCAGTAACATGAACCCTGTCACAGCAGTCAGTCATCTGTAAAGTGTTTATACATTTATAAATAAATCAGGGAGTCAGGGAGCTGACTATTGCGCGAAATGTAAAAGGCTGAATAACATGGCCTGGCCATGTTACGGAATCTATCTGGTCCTCCATTTATCTTCATGAATCAAGTAATGCTAGTAGAGTAGCGAATTATCAATCTGGTAGCTATACTAACATGCTAGTTTACGATGGTTATAATAAATAATCTTTCAGGATAACTATCCTAATGTCTGCAGGCTGATATGTTTGTGTATTTATTTTTCTGGTGAAAGTGTCTTGCCTCTGGCTATAATGCAAATCGATTTCAAATTTGCAGATTCATCTATGGTAGCTTGATATTATAATATTGACGATATATGGCTATTATATGGAAGTAAAATAATGTCAAATGTTTTTGAAATAAAAAGCCTGTTGAATTGCACTACTTGAAAAAAAAATAGGCATTGCATTAACCATGATTGCATTTTAATGCATTGTATTTTTAGGGCTTGCATTTTTATGGGCTGAAATTCAACATGGTTGAATATTTAAGCTGTGAATATTTCAATTAAAAACATTTCAAACACATTTTCATTATTAAAAATTCAGTAATCCATATTCACCATTCATATTTCATTTCCAAAATATTCAAACTGTTTAAAAATACAACCAATAATATTCAACAGGCAATTTTCGGTCCATTTTATTTCGCTTTGCAAATTCGCTTCCACAAATTCAGTGGTTCAAATTCGACAGTAAATTCAACATTGACGTCCAGGAACTGCAGGAAAAGCAGTAGATTGTCGAGCATACTCTCCATCTGCTGTTAGTCGATCTCACCAGCAGGGGGTGCAAAAGCGCTTGTTGTTGACGAAGACATTCATTCATAAAATGGAAATGATTATCTGTGACAGTATGTGCGGAAAAGATGATAAACACACAAAAGCTGTGTTTATGTTTCATTCAATAACTTCATTGTTACTTTCCCTGTGTATTCTACATGTCATCAGCTTTCTCTACCATGAACAGGATTATAATCGGTTTCCCTCAATACCTCATACACTTCATGCTGGGCGTACACCTAAAGACTTTGAAAAGATTTAGAAAAGACTTTATAAGATCATCAGCTCACATCTAAAGACCTGGGTTCACAGTTTTTAGTCTCAGACTAAAGATTTTACAAACACTGAATCTTGTAGTGACACTATTTACAAGACTACAACTAGATTATTTTAGCTTTTTATTCCCACCAAATTCCTCCCATCATGCTCAGCACAGCAGTGATAGGGGGCTTTTACACTGGGCTCGTTTGCTGCGGTCCGGGTCCGAGCCCGAACGCGTTTGTTCCCGGCGCCCCCCGCAGCGTTGGTCTGGTTTCACACTCAACTTCTATCGAACCCTGGTGCGTTTGCGTGCATATGACGTCATCGCAAACGTGTACGGCGCATGATCGAAAACAGAACGTGGGTCAATATTGTTTTTTTCTTTTATTAATTCGCTGCTATTATGCGCATTTGAGTGAACAATACAGGTTTGCTGTGGGTGTGTCACATAAGGTGGACTTCTGCTGCTTGCAAACGGACTATTTTGAGGAGACAGTGGATTTCCAACTTTGTTGACCTGATCCCACGCGCAATGCACGAATAGGCTACACTGCAGGCTCACTCTCGCTCGTATCCAAGGTAAATCATCAACACTATCATCCCTTACAAGTGTGTTATTTAACTGAATACATCACAATAAGCTAAAACGCATGCGCAGGTTACTTTATTTCCTGAACAAGTGCGCACCCGAGTCCGTGTTGCTTTCACATTCACGCGAACCGCGGCACGGTTCGGGAGCAACCGGTTTTTAACCAGATAACAGGCTTCTTTTCTTTTTCCACTCTGTCGTGGTATGAATGGCAGTTTACATCAAAAAGACACGGCTGCTCTGCCCACAGCTCGACAAGGCGCTCCTCTTTATCCATGGTCCATTTTCGCCTACTTGGCGCTCGTTGTGTTTCCACGTCCGTCGACATGTTACTTTGTTGTGACTGATGGCTTACTGTTTTCTGAGAACGATTTTATTGGTTGTTGATTGTTTTTCGTCACTATGACTACGCTAGGACTTGCGATAATATCAAACATGTTTGATATGAAAGACTAGAGAAAGACTGGCATAAATCGGGTCGTGGACTGCAGATTATCACCTCACATTTAACGATCGAGACGACGGGAGCGCGCCGAGACTCCAGTAAGATTCCTAAAGACTGCCGATCTTTAGTCTGGGACTGTGAAAATCCTTTGGTGTACGCCCGGCATAACACATACAGTGATATGAAATACCAATCTTGCACCTTATTGGGGATGTAGGCTGTAGGCTACTATAGGCTACAGGCAAGAAGATGGACTCAGATTGTAAACTTTACGCGCAAAGTTTCATGCTGAGCGTTTCGTGATATACTGGCATAAAATCAACACTTGATCAATTAATACTAACACTTTCTATTCTATTCTATTCTATTCTCTCTCTCTCTCTCTCTCTCTCTCTCTCTCTCTCTCTCTCTCTCTCTCTCTCTTTCTCTCTCTCTCTCTCTCTCTCTCTCTCTCTCTCTATATATATATATATATATATAAGTCCAAGTCCTAAAATGCCTACATGTATTGCATTAGCTTAAACTGGGATCATAGCACTTGCATATTGTTGTCCTCCTATTGTTAGTTTAACTGTAAATCGCTTTGGATAAAAGCGTCTGCTAAATGACTAAATGTAAAATTGGCTTGACATTGGACATTCGCACATTTAGGGACAGTCTCTAAAATTGCATACAACATTGGCATGTACGTTTCTAACTTCAATAGCAAACTTAAATTTATTTGAATAAATATCAAAAATCCAAAGGGTGCGCATTATGCCTGACACTACATGAACACTTTACAGTTGGTTTTATGACTGTTAAGTCGTTCTATTCAAATGCTATTGAAGTTAGAAACGTGTATACCAAAGTCGTATACACTTTAGAGACGGTCCCTAACTGTGCGAATGTCCAACATCAAGCCATCTTTATGCCAGTCTATCACTGGGAAACGCTCAGCTGTGCGCGTTATTCTGAGTCCATCTGCAGTTTGGACTTTTACATCACTAGTCCATTAAGCTACGTTAAGCGTTGTATATGTCCAGCAGGGGAATCCTGAAGTATTGAGGGAAACCCTAATAGCCTGCATGCAGCACATCGCCACAATATAAAGTTAAACAACCAAGAGAAATATGTCAACCTCAAAAATGTAACATTGGATCTGTATATCCGCATCGGGGAATAACATTATGATCTCGTTCACGGTAGAGAAATATGCATGTAGGCTACACAGGAAAAGTAATCGTGAAGGCACCGAATTTAACAAAAACAGCCGTCATAATAATCACAAATAAACTTACATTGCTGTAAATGAGTTTTATGAATGAATGACTTGCTCTAATTTTTCTGGTCTTCGTCAACAACACGCGCTTGCACCCCCTGCTGGTGAGATCGACTAACAGCAGATGGAGAGTATGCTCGGCAATCTACTGCTTTTCCTGCAGTTCCTGGACGTCAATGTTGAATTTACTGTCGAATTTGAACCACTGAATTTGTGGAAGCGAATTTGCAAAGCGAAATAAAATGGACCGAAAATTGCCTGTTGAATATTATAGGTTGTATTTTTAAACAGTTAGAATATTTTGGAAGTGAAATATGAATGGTGAATATGGATTATTGAATTTTTAATAATGAAAATGTGTTTGAAATGTTTTTAATTGAAATATTCACAGCTTAAATATTCAACCATGTTGAATTTCAGCCCATAAAAATGCAAGCCCTAAAAATACAATGCATTAAAATGCAAGCATGGTTAATGCAATGCCTATTTTTTTTCAAGTAGTGCAATTCAACAGGCTTTTTATTTCAAAAACATTTGACATTATTTTACTTCCATACTATTACCTACCACACAAACATTGAATTGAATTAGCATATCCGTTATGTAAAACAGTAGATAGACTACTATAATGACGCAGTCTTGTAAACGTGAGCAACGCGATCTTTTGACGTTTGAAAAAAATAAAACCCATGAAATTATATTCATATGACATGCTGAAATATATGCCAATGTACCTGGGATGAAGATATTTCACACGCAATGCTGGCAGTCTGCCCAAGACGTGAGAACTCAAGACGGTGTCGGCTTGTCAACAAATGCACACGTGTATCGCCTGGTGTAACCATGACAGATTTTACGACAGTAGTAGAAGACAATACTGTTTCCCAACTGTAGGGGGACCCCGAGAGCAAAAACCGCAAGAACGACATAGTGTTGCTTTAAAACTGTAAGCAGAGATGGACACAAATACATCAAAAAGTATTTAATTACATTTTACAAATACTTACTATCAAATGTATTTATATACAAAAAAATATTTAATTAAAATACAAGTAATTTGTCATTTGAAAATACAAACAAATTTACAATCATTTGAAGTGTGAGAGTAACTTTGGAGTTAGATATACGTAAGAGTATAGAATATCGGAATATCATCGTTTACTGTAGAAGATGCGATTTTAATGCTACTTGTTGCCGCATAATAAAAGATCCTTACAACTGCCAGTCTGCCAGTCCGAATGTCGTGTGCAGTGGAAAGGCGACTTTACATTAAAGGGACATTCGGCAACTTAATAAATCTGTTTAGCAATCATTTGGATGGTTAAATAACCTGTTCTGGTGAGAATGGTGACTTTCCCCGCTCCCCCCAACGTTCCCAGGCGGAAAACCAACCTTGCAACATGAGGATTAACGTCCCGGTAAGCAGTGTTGGGCAAGCTACTTAGAAAATGTAGTGAGCTAAGCTAGCAGTTACTCTACATTAAATGTAGCTTCACTACACTGAAGCTACCACCCTGGGAAATGTAGCAAGCTAAGCTACAGCAATATGGCAAAAGTAGTTTACTACATCTAAGCTACTTTTTCAAATTTAATTTTTATATTGAACCAACTTAATTCCAAGTCAATGCTATCTCAGTGATCAATAAAACTGTCAATAAAACATATAGGCAGGCATAATTTGCCATATTTGCCAAAATAAAATTTTAGTAATCAAAAACATGTGTAATTAATTGAATCATGAATACAATTTAACAATAATTTATTAACATTTTTAAATAAATTACATTTTAAGGGCACTATGAAATAGTTTTTTTTAATGGTATAAATTGTAATGACCAATTATTTAAAAGGCCTAATGATTTAAGCAAAACTTTCTTCAAAGTTTAAACCAACCTTTTATTTTGACAGGTTGCCATGTAGCTAGACCTTTGAGTCTCTTGTTTTTTTTTTTGTTGATATGACGATACTTTTTCTCATATAAAGCTAAAATGCTGCTAAAGTGACTCTCAGAGCGGCTGTGTAGATGAAGTTCACAGAGCCGGTCCGAGGCTTTTGGGGGCCCTAAGCAGAATTTGATTTGGGGGCCCCCTCCCACTACGCGAAGTCACCTGTGCTTTACGATTATTGAAACAAATGTCACGCAATAATGATACATTATAAATCAATACAGTGAGGTTATGTATTAATACAAAATAAATAATTAATAAAAAATAGATGCCTACTTAAAAAAGTTGTAACTTTTACTTTACTCTTTTACTAACTCTTTGAAACTTCTTACAACAAACTGTCTCAAAACATAAAATAAACTATTTGTTAAAATAATGACAAAACTGAGAAATCAGAAACATAATAAGAGCAAAGGTTTAACAATGACAATTATTGTTGAAAACTGTAAAAATATTATTATTTCTCAACGGTCTCAATACAGTGTAACTGTCCTCAAAATCTTTTTTATTATTATTATTGTAACAGACTTTGTTGGATTGTACATGACAGAATCCAACAAAGTCTGTAACTATAATACCGGTAATGATGTACTGGCGCTCGTTGTATATGTGTATGCAATCTATTTTTCCCCTCGGGTCTTGCCGTAGATAGGAATGGGTCGTGCGCAATTGGTACTGGAGTGTCGCGGGTTTTTGGAGTTAGTGATCTGATGTGTGGTATAATAAAGTGGAGAAGACTTCAAACTGCTATGTTTATTATTTATTCAAACTGCTACCCTTACACCTAGAAGGTTAAGTTCCCCTGCGGCTATTTTCTCCAACTTAAACCGATACCGTGTCTATGCGCAGTTGCGCACGAATTGTCTATGCACTCGCGAGGTGTCTAGATTATGCGCATGACTTAAACGCTAGCAGACACAGCAGCAGTTGTTGGCAGGTATATTGATCATGAAATCAGAATTTTCTTGTCTTGAATTATTCATTAATTCATTCATATTCATTCATTCATTTATGTCACTTGTTTAAGTCATCTAAAAAAAAAAATTTAAACTCGATTGGGGGGCCCCCTGGTGGCCAGGGGGCCCCAAGCAGCCGCATAGTTCGCTTATGCCTCGGGCCGGCCCTGGAAGTTCATCAATCCATTACTGAAAACATCGCAAGCGTCATGGGTGCTTCAGTGTGTGGTAAATGAATTCGGGCGTCTCCATTCATTCACAGAGACACGCAGAACATGCATGATTCCTTTTAAAATAGTCTTTATGCGGTTTAATATTCACAGACACTAGTCTATATCACGATTTTATTTAAGTTTACTTACCTTCTTTTCATCCAAGATCTGACAAATTCCGTGAAATTCTGTGTTATACAGTAAATGTCGTTTTTATGCATGGATACCGCGATTCAATCCATGTTTTCCGTATTGCGGTAATGAAATCATATGGCCCTATGATTGCCAACCACCGTAAAACAAGAAGAAGAAGAAGTCACCGTCACTAACTGATCCAGCATCAGTGATACTTAGCAGTTGTATTTCCGATTTGACATCTAAGATTATCTTGTCCCGGGCCCAGGCAAGACTGTCAGCTGGCCTGATAACACTATAGTTGTATATTACCAAAAAAAACTAGTTAACGCTGTTGTGAGGGTGTTTCAAATGCAGCGGCTGTGACAGTAAAACACATATACACATAAACACATCAACAATATATTGTTTCCACGACTTTCTAAAACAGATGGGAAAAAAATTATAGAGATTGATTAGATTGAGTCAGAAGAGAGAAATATGTTTAATTCACAGTCACTCCCTCAGAATCTGTATTAGAAACACCCTCACAGAAGTGTTTAATAGTGCATCTAATGCCAAGGTAATATAACACAATGCATAGTGTCATGTGATACACACAAAGTACACACTTATGGTTTTTTTTATGAGTATTGTTATTCACTGATTACGCTGCTTTATTTCCTTCATGCAGTGCTGCTGATGTGTAAAATAACGAATGTACATTGAACTACATGAAAAAAAAGAAAGAGAATACAGAATCGCGCACTGCGCATGCGTCCTCATATCAGCACAGCAGAGGAGCTGACAGACCAGACGCGACTCTCCTGCTCTTCTGACTTTATCCTGCTTTACAGGTAAAAACACGGGAATTAAAAGAGAAACCATTACAAATGGATCCGTGACTGCACTATTACAATGAATAATTAATGTAAACTGTTATTGGTGAAGCAATTTGAAGGCGTGCTGTTTTTCTTGATTTATGGTGTTCACACTAACATGAAGAAAATTATTTAATATGCTTCAGTGATCATTATATTTAAGTATAGTATAGTATTTATTGTTTCGGGGTTATTAAATGTTTATTTGTTCGTGTTAAAGAGTTAATAGATCTCTGATCGCGTTTGGCGCGCTTTCTAGTCACGTGATCAGACTGAGGAAAGAAAGCCAAATCTGTGCATCCATTTATGAATCTACTCTTATGAGTGAAATAAGAGTGAATTAGCTTTTAGAAGCAAGTACAGATTGAAAAACATAATTGCACTGGGTATACTATGAGTTAATACGCACTAATTTTCATGGTCTTGGTCAACATTAATATTGCAGTTTATAAGAAGTCAAGGTAACTAAAGAAGGTGAAATGAAGGAGGCAAAAGAATGACAAAAGGTGATTTATTTTTGTGTTGTTGACACTGTCATAGAACAGAGACACAGACAAAGGAATGTGAAGTAATGCTTTAAAAGCAATTGTGTGGAACTAAAATTAACTGGTTGTTAAATTAAAGGGTAACTAAACCCTAAAACAACTTTTTTTAGTGATCTGTAAGACTGGGGCTTTATTAATGCTGTTCATTGATTCGAGTACATTTTTTGACATTTGGGTATAAAGTGTTTTAATTCTACAATTTACAGTATGATGTAAAAACGTCTGAGTGCTGCCCTCTTCAGGTTGAACAGTGGCTACTGCAGTTGAATTTTCCTGTTGGATGTTGTGGTACTGTGTGACGTAAGCAGGCACCAGCTCACCGCACCCTTGCTTACAGAGAGACGCGGGTCTCAGGTGCACCCCCCCCCCTACCAACTAGAGTTTCAAAAGTGTTCTTTTGTCAGATTTGCCAAAATACCAAAGTCTGCAATCATAAAACCTAGAGATCTTGTTGTAAACCCAGATTTTCCAACCCCCAAATCTCTCTGGTAACAACTGTAAATTTATCTTAATGAACAATAACATTCACAGGTTACAGTGTTTTTTCTCATTAACATTCACTCATGAATTTGGTTTTAACAATGCAGGCAAATATTATAAATGTTAGCAAAATGTCTAGCAGCTAGTAACCTGTGAAGTACATAATAAAAATGCTGTCATTGTTCTATTATATTTATGAGCTGGATGCATTTTTTCTGTGTAAATTATAGTCTAAATGACAATAAAGTTTAATAACAACTAGGCCCCTTCTAGAAATTGACCTGGTGGACATCCGAATAAGCCTGTCGTTAGAAACTGTGTTTGATACTTTACCTGTATTCTTATCCAAATCTAATGGTCTCTTTGCTTTTAAAATACTTATTACAATATAACTGTAATGGGCTCTATGATAATCATCCACTTGGATGACTAGGCACATTTAGACACAGCTGGAAATAAGCAAATCACATTTCTAACAACAAAAGATTTATCAGCCAATATTAAATATAGTTATTTACCTGATCGTTTGAATGCTGTCTGTGAACCTCTGGACAAGTGCTTTAATGAAGACCTTTTCTGTTCATTAAAAAAAAAGTTATTTTCTGCAGCTGGTTGAACAGCATGTCCACGTGTGGCATGATCTTGTGGAACAGTGCCAGAAAAAAACAGAAAGCCTCATCTTCAAGCATCCTCACAAAGCCCCCAGCCTCTCTGACAGTGAGAGGATCAACGTTTCCATTGTCTCTGATGGTCTGAACACACTTTAGGAGAGCATCCATGTGTTCGTACACTGTGTTTACAGCACGACTGTGGAAGTTCCAGCGTGTTGTAGAGGATCTGGAAAGTCTATGGGCAACCACTTGGTCAAGCACGGGGGTTCGCTTGGGTGACCTGGAGAAAAGAGCAGAAAATCTTTTTTTTTGTGCAGATTTTGGGGATGTGTGACGTTGCTTGCTGCATGATGAGATTCAGCTGATGCACGTAACAGTGGATGTAATGAGCATTTTAGTGGACATCCATTACGTTGCGCTGCACTCCACCGGTGGCTCCCCTGATTACATTAGCTCCGTCATAAACTTGGCCAATAAGTTTGGCTTTTTGTGCGTCTGGAAGTATGATGAGTAGCCTTTCCAGAAGCGCCGTGTCTGGCATTCTGGACCATAATGAACTCGAAAAACGGATGTTGTTGCCGTCGATGTAACGTAGCACAAGCACCAGCTGGCAGTGGGTGGAAATGTCAGTCGTCTCATCGGCTTGTATGTCGATGAAATCTGCGCGCTTTACTTCCACCAGAATGTAATCCTTTAGCATTGACACTATACTAACGGGCAATCATAATAATTAAATCAAATATAAACAAAATATTTTTATCACCATCAAATGAAAAACAATTTAGTATAATATCAACTTCTTCAAAGTTAACAGGAATCATAGCTTTTCTCTGTAAGTAATTACTGAGTTCTCTCCAAAATATTTGGGTCTTGGGACACTTCTAAAATAGATGATTAATAGTCTCAGGGGAAATTTTTACAAAAAACACAATTATCTTCAGTGTTCACTTTAAAACCCTGTACCACAAGTGACTTTATTATGACTACATAAGAGTCCATGAAAGTAATGCTTTTTTTGTGGAAACTTACAAGTTTAATGGGTATTTTTTTTGATATCATAATCACATTTTAATATGAACTCTATACCACCTTTTTGAAATATAAAGCTAGGCACCATATAATTTTTGTAAAAAATTTGGAGCCATTTCATTTTGAATATCATGTTAGAGGTCTTAAAATCCAAAGCATTCAATTCTCCTTCAAATCTTGACCTACAAATATTTATTTTTTAATATAGTGTGATTTGTTATTAACAATAAATTTCAAAAGTTTGGTGTCTATCATTTTAATTAATGAGGGGGATACATCTAACACTTGAACAGTATAACCCAAACTAGATAAACTCTCAGCTTTAACCAGTAACTCACGACCAGCTGAAGCGATATCTCTCATCATTAGCCAAGAATTCAGTTTCTTTTCAAATGACTGAATGATAGGAGTCAAATTTAACTCATTCCTGACTTCTTTACTTTTAGATATCTTGATACCTAAATATCTGACAACTTCTTTCACGGGAATATTGCATACTGCTGTAAAGTTACAGGAACCTAAAGCCATAAGCTCACGTTTATTAGCTCCCATTACTTGTTTTTATTTCTACACACTTCCTCCAGGTTCTCGTCACGTGCTTCGCTGAAGCCCCGCCCACAGCGCTGACTCTTCACTCGTGGTCTCCTCTGATTGGCTGCGTGTCTGGCCAATGAGTCTCAGCCGTCTTTGCAGGAGCACAACCGAGCCATATTTCACTGAGCATTAGCTCGAGCAGTTCATTATTAAATCAGGATCTTAATCTTAATAAAGATCCTTTAACAGTGCAGAGATGCGGGTCACTGCAGCAGTGTGCTTTATATCTGCACTGGCTTTCACTGTACATGCAGATGTCTATTTTAACAGTTTTGACGTGTTTTACTGATTATTTCACGTCATCTGAGCTTCACCACTTTGAGCGCCTCGGCCACAACGTCCTGTAGATCGAATCGATAGCCATCATGTGATAATGTGTTATGTGCATGCCAGGTTAAAGAGATGTGTTTTTACTCTAGATTTAAACTGACAGAGTGTGTCTGCTTCACAAAGCTAGGAAGACTATTCCAGAGTTTGGATGCTAAATAGGAAAAGGATTTACCGCCTGCAGTTGTTTTTGATATTTCAGTTATCATCAACTGGCCAGAGTTTTGAGACTGCAGTGGACGTGAAAGACTATAAAGTGATAAAAGCTCTCTCAAATACTGAGGAACTAAACCATTCAGGGCCTTTACAGTAACAACACAGGCAAACATTATACATGTGATTTACTGGTTTTTGTGTCAAACGGACCCTGCAATGGTTTTTCTCTTTTATTTTATCTGTACAAACATCTGTGTGTCTGGTTTGATCTGTCGGAGGATAAACAGCTTCTGCTGGATGTTTGTCGTCTCTGTGTGTTTCAGTAGTTTGTGGCTGAAGCGTTTCTTCATTTTCTCTCCTGCTAATAAGAAGCTCACAATCTTCCACTCCACACAAAACATCTTTACACTGAAATAAAGTGAATCCATCAACAGACAAATAAGAGTCACAGGTCAGAGGTCAAATATGATTGACAGCTCACAGCACTAAATAACACAGTAGATACAGATATCTAAATCAATATTTCACTCTTCTGCTATTAGTTTTCATTCAGAGCCAGAATTCATTTGAAAATATAAGATCAGCAAAAGCTTGTTGATTTTCGTGATGTTAAAGGAGACGGATGTGTGAGCGGAAACTAACTGAGGTTGGGGGAGGATTCACACACAACCTGATAAATATCTCAGTTCAGTCGTGTTTCATAGCAAGTGTTTTTAGACATTTTAAGGGTTGCTTTCATGTTTTTTTTTTTTTTCCAGTGAACCAATGAATAAAATGTTTCTAAAATTAGTTTAGTTCGGTTTGTGGGATCTGGTTGATGAGTTTTAAATGTATTTTTATGGCTTCAGTCGTCTTCCATTTTGCAACAGAATTATACCAGTCCGGACCAACACATATTAACCCTTCGAATTTAGGAGAAGTATTTCCACATTAGAAATACAGCCCTCATCTCCAGGCGATTATCACATAATCACATGAAGTGAGGCTGACCCTGGTGAGAAATAGCTGAGCCAGTTATATGGCGTTATTTTCCTGTCAAATGTCGAGAGCGCATTATTGTAGCGCGAAAGTACATTAATATAATGCACGAGCGGAATCTCTCTGCTCGCGCGCGGAATATAAAATGCCGAGCGCGAATCTCTCTGCTCGCGCACGGGAACATGGCGCGCGCTCTCAGATACACTCTGCTCTTGAAAGAATTTTCTCTGGGCTCGCTCAGAGAATATATGCATGCACTTAAAACGTGTTCAGTGCAATCGCGAATCTCTCCTCTTCGCTTAAAGAATATGGAGGACCAAACCTGCAGAAATTAAAAATTAATAAATTAATAAATAAACAAATAAATATGTGAATAAATGTAAAAAGAAATAAATAAATGACTATTTATACTATTTATATAAATATCTTATTTATGTATAATTATATTTTTTCCACATTTATTTATTTTTTCATTTATTTATTTATGCATTTATTTTCAATTTTATATTTTCACATTTATTTATGTATATATGCATTTATGTCTACATTTAATTATTTATAAATTTATTTATTTATACATTTATTTATTTATGCATTTATTTATTTATACATTTATTTATTTATACATTTATTGCTCTGTATGCTAATGAGGGGGGCGTGTTTTACCTAAGACATAGCAATCGATCTCAGAGTGGCAGTGCTGAAGCATTGAGGCCACAGTGACACCTTGTGGTGTGACCAACATGTCACGCAGGAAATAAATGATGGGCAATATGGCCAAAATCTTATGTCACGGTTTATGTCCTTTAATATGCCCTAACTGTATGTAGCTACAGGCTATAGGTTTACCATACATAGGCCTACTCTTATAATTATACATAAATAAGGAAATAAAAGTATAAATAGTCATTTATTTATTTATTTTTACATTTATTCGCATATTTATTTGTTTATTTATTCATTTTTAATTTCTGCAGGTTTGGTCCTCCATATATTATAGGCTATATGCATCATCATGTAGCCTATAAGTTCTTAAGTTTAACTGATCAATTCAGTTAATAAGGCACTACTATAGGGCTGTCACCAGTAAAATCAGTTTCAACAAAATCCATCTTCGCACTGCAGATGTGGGACGTGTGACGCTGACTCTGAATGGCATTATATTATTTACACAGACTGTTAATGCAGAGGAGCCATGGATGCATTTACACTGCAATTACAGTTGCGTAAATAATGTTATGAGATTCATTTTTTAATATAATATTTTGAATATTGAAATATGTGATTTTCTCCTTCAGTGATTCTGCTTGTTAACATCAGGTGTCTTCAATATTGGCCAATCATCACTCAATTAATCACATCAGCAGAGGTCAAACTCTTGACATCAAATTGACATCGACACTTTGACGTCAATATGACTTTCATTTTTGACCTATTTCGTGACGTCATTTTGACATAATGTTTGATGTCATATTGATGTTAAATTGACATCATGCCCACTGGGTAGCTACATACAGTTAGGGCATATTAAAGGACATAAACCGTGTTATAAGATTTTGGCCATGTTGCCCATCTCTATGTAATTTATTTCCTGCTTGACCTGTAAAGTCACGTCCACAAACCTCTTGCGTATTGTTTGGTCACACCACAAGGTGTCACTGTGGCCTCAATGCTTCAGCACTGCCACTCTGAGATTGATTGCTATGTCTTAGGTAAAAGACATCATTTAGACACCTCATTAGCATACAGAGCAATAAATGTATAAATAAATAAATGCATAAATAAATAAATGTATAAATAAATAAATGTACAAATAAATAAATGTAGACATAAATACATATATACATAAATAAATGTGAAAATAAATAAATGCATAAATAAATAAAAATAAAAATTGGAAAAAATATACTTATACATAAATGTGGAAAT